>OZ004707.1:135068953-135488129 GCA_963924515.1 Vespertilio murinus
TGTTGAATTGTCCTAGTATCTACTGGGATAAACCTTCCTTACAGCCTTGATAGTGGGGGCAAGGTGATCTCTCTAAGCTATGTTCTCTGTAAGTTAGCATCACAGAACCCACTTCACGGGGATTTTTTAAAATTTTTATAAAGTAACTTTTTTTAAATTTTTAAAAAAATATATTTTATTGATATTTTACAGAGAGAAAGAGAGCTAGAAACATTGATGAGAGAGAAACATCGACCAGCTGCCTCTTGCACACCCCCTACCAGGGATGTGCCCACAACCAATGTACATGCCCTTGACCAGAATCGAACCCGGGACCTTTTAGTCCGCAGACCGACGCTCTACCACTGAGCCAAACCGGTTTCAGCGATTTTTTTTTTCTTAACCAACTTTTAATTTTGGAGTAATTTTAGGTTAACAGAAAAATTACAAAGATGGTACAGTTTTCCTGTAGGCCCCTCGCCCAGTCTTCTTCATTGTTTGCATCTTTTGTCATCACGGTACATTTATCAAAACAACAAGCTGACACTGGTACGTTATTATCAACTAAACTTCATTCCTACTTCCCCAGTTCACCACTGATGGCTTCTTTGTGTCCCAGGATGCAATCCAGGAAACCACATTGCATTGTGTTGTCTTTTCTCCCCACTATCCTCTAATCTATGACAGTTTCTCAATGTTTCTTTGTTTTCCATGACCTCAAGAGTCTTGAGGAGTATGGCCAGGTATCCTGTAAATGTCCCCCAGTATACTAGTAGCTTTGTCTGATGTTTCTCTCAGGGTTAGACTGGGATTACCCCAACAGAGTTTTAATGGAGATATAAAGAGAGAATCTATAAAGCATTTAGCAGACATTACTAATGTGCTTTAAAAAAAAATCCTCACCAGAGGATATTTTCCCATTGATTTTTAGAGAGAATGAAAGAGAGAGGGAAAGACAGAGAGAAGCACATTGATTGGTTGCCTTCTACATGAATTCTGACCAGGGCCTGGGTGGGGGAGGAACCTGCAACCAAGGTACATACATGCCCTTGATGGGAATAAAACCCAAGATGCTCTATCCACTGAACCAAATTGGCTAGGTTTCAATGTGCAATTTTTAAAATACATTTTTATTGATTTCAGAGAGGAAGGGAAAGAGAGATAGAAACATCAATGATGAGAGAGAATCATTGATCGGCTGCCTCCTGCACACCCCACACTGGGAATGGAGCCCACAACCTGGGCATGTGCCCTGACCGGGAATTAGACCGTGACCCCCTGGTTCGTAGGTCAACACTCAACCACTGAGCCATGCCGGCTGGGCCCAATGTGCATTTTTAATGAAGGGGGCCAAGGCTGAGTTGGGGCTGAGAGCAGAGACTACAGCCAGCCGCCCGGGTCCCAGTCCTGCTGCTTTCTAACTGTGTGACCCTGGACGCGTTATTAACCTCTGTTTTGCTCTTCTTTCAGGAATGATACTAACAGCACTTTCCTCATACGATTGTTGTGAGGATTGAACTGATGGACATATGAATTGATTGATGTATTTATTACATTCTGGGCACCTAATGAGCTCTCTTTACTCCTTTTGCTAATAAAATTATTAAAAATAATAGTGTGAGGCTATCTCTCCTCATCTTCGGGATAACCCTGAATCTTCATGTAGTCATTTATCTATAGTGACCATGCCTGTGTGAGACTCTGTCTGTCTGGAGGGTGCCAATCCAGTGTCATTGTGAACCCAGGTCCTCAGGCAGATTTCAGATTCATAGCAAACACCCTTTAGTAGCAGCCCTCACGCACTTCCCTGCAGAATCCTCTGCTTCCATGTCAGCCCCATCCATGGGGAGGACCAGGTAAAAAGGTGGAGAGCCCGCCTGCCTAGGACTTGCAGAGGGGGTTCTGAATCAGACAACATCAGACAGAGCCCAGAGGAGCGAGGGGTGAAGAGCAGAGCCTCTGGCTGCAGGGCTGGGAGCCTGGGATCTGGGTCACCTCCCATCTGCTCATCGCCAAGGTCAGGTTTCAGGTGCGATCCCTAGTTCAGCACACACGAAGGATGACTCAATTACACCACAGTGTAGTTTAATCCGGAAGCAACCCTAAAATTATGCAATTAAAGGCTTGAATGAAGTGTCGGAATATATGATTTAGCAATGAATCAAAAGGGATGTTTAAAAAAGAAAAGTAAAGGGAAAGAGTGAAACAATAAGCCTGGGAAGAAAAAGAAAATTGAAACCCACAGCCTCTCTCTGCCCACTTCCTGCTGTCTCACTCCTGTGGTGCCGTTTTGTCTAGTCTTATTTGTCTTTACTTACACGATAATCCCCCGGAGCAAGGCAGGAGTCACCTTGACTTCGGAGCAGCTCTACCACCGAGCAACTCCCTGGATGTTAAAAATGGCAAAAACGATCACTTCACACTCAGTGACGTCCTCAGGGGTCTTCCTTGCCACTTAATATTTTACCCAGTCTTGAAGCACTGTTTTGAAGTGTGTTATAAATTTGAAGAATTTAATCTTCCCAGATATCTTAGCAGGTGGGTGGGTGGTATTTATTTAATAAATACAGAGCACTAGACACTTGCAATCCCTCAGGAACAAAACAGACTGAGATGCATGCTCTTATATGCTTACATGTTAGTGAGGGCAGACAGCACTCATGAGCGAAATGAACAAGAAGAGTGTATGGTGGGTTCGAAGGTGATAGTGCTATGGAAAAGAGAACACCAGGGGGGATTGGGAGTGGTGTGGGATGAGGGTGGAGGGGTGGCTTCTCAATTCTCCCCATTTGCCAATGCGGAGGGGGGGGGGAGCTGCATTAGGGGTATAGCACTCCTCTCTCTCCCCTACTTTTCCCAGTCTTGGCTCTACGTTTTGTCTAGCCATCTCTGACCCTTTGTTACTATATCCCCCTTCTTAATGGGAAGAGGATTGGATGCAGTTCAGCACTCTGCTCTGGAGCCAAAGTGTCTGGAATTGATCTGTACCTCAGTGGCATGCTTCTCTAGGTGACCTTGGGCAAGTTAACTTCTCTCTGCATTTTCTTTCCCAGCCATAAAATTTATGCACCTCACAGGGTTGTAGAGAGGATTAAATGTGCTTAGAGAAGTGTCTGGTACATAGTAAGTGCTCAGATGTTAGCTTTAAAAATGTGGTGTCCATGTGTTGTGGAGTCGGGGAGAGTCATGAGTAGGAGACTCTCTGCTATTTAGTAAATGGTGGGAAGCATATAGTGCAAGATCCATTTCTATCCCTAAACTCTGTTAAACCCAGCTACATGGGGCTCCCTCCCTCAGGAACTTAAGGTATGAAGCTCTGAGTCCCCTGTCTTATTCAACAACTGTATTGAGACGTATTCATATATGTCCAAGGCCAGAGGCTGCTTAAAAAACGAGTAAGTGGTTCCTCTCTTATCCCTTGGTTCATTCCCAAGAAACACTCTTCTTTTCTGATAGTTTTTTGTATTAAAAAATATTTTTAATTGATTTCAAAGAAGAAGGGAGAGGGAGAGAGAAATAGAAACATCAATGATGATGGTGATGGAGCCTGTAACTCGGACATGTGTCCTGACCGGGAATCGAATCAAGAGCTCATGCTTCATAGGTGAAAGCTCAACCACTGAGCCACACTGGCCAGGGAGTTCTTTGTATTTTTAAAAAACAAATTCTTGCCCTAACTGGTTTGGCTCAGTGGATAGATCGTAGGCCTTCGGACCGAAGGGTTCCAGGTTTGATTCCGGTCAAGGTCATGTACCTTGGTTGTGGACACATCCCCAGTGAGGGGTGTGCAGGAGGCAGCTAATCAATGTTCTAACTCTCTATCCTTCTCCCTTCCTCTCTGTAAAAATCAATAAAAAATATTAAAAAAAAATAAAATAAATTCTCACATTGGTATTTCATTTTTAACTTAAGCTTAATCACACACACAAATAGGCCTTTGCTTTGTTGTGCAGCTGCCTGAAACAGTCACCACTTCGATCATTTTCTCGTGTTTGGCCTGTTCCTTGTTACGATTAACAACCATACCCCATCCCCCACTTTCAGAAACTAAAATACTTAAAATATTGAAAAGGGATGAGATAGGTCAAACCATTTTGGGCTGGAGAAAATATTCATGAGCTCATCTATTCCTAGGGGTTTCTACAAATCTAGTCTTCAATGCATTGAAGACAAAACTCAAAGGTGTAGCTCAAGAATCTCTCTCTCTCTCTCTCTCTCTCTCTCTCTCTCTCTCTCTCACACACACACACACACACACACACACACGGAATTAACACAAATGCTGGCAAACAAAAATGCACCTAGACCACTTCCCTGGAATAACTTATTTCCTGAGTGTCGAGTCTCAAGGACTCTCCCATAGTAAATTATTAAGCTTAGTACAAGGTCTAAGATTGAGATAAAAGAAAAAGGAAAAGAATGTTGTTTAAAGTGGAAGATCAAACACATTTAATGCATCCCTGTGATACGATAGTTTAGCCTGTCCTTTACCACCAGGATAAAAACAAGGAGTTAGACAAACAAAACATAATTGCAATGGTTCCTTCTGTAGCCCTCTAGTTCCGCACAAGTGCGTATCGTCATCGTGTCGCCAGTGCGGAAAGTCCTCTTTGTCAAGGGGAAATGAAGGAGCACCAAGAGTTCACACCAGGTTGTACAGCCTCTGGTCCGTCTTGGTTAGGCGTTCACTGACTTTCTACCCCATCTTCCAATAACTGAATCCTTACCTCGGTTTCTTACTTGGTACCCCAATTCCTCTAAGACTGCCCCTAGACTGCTTGCTTCCTCACCCTCCCACAGGCCGGTGTCCGGTGGGGAGGCCCTTTGGTCACAGCCTGCCTAGATGTATACATGACATTGATCGCCAAGACTGTCTCCATCACTGTTCTGTCCACTCACCAGGATTTCCTCCTGTCATGGATCTCTCCAGCCAACACTTGAACAACCTCATGCCACCCACATTTCCAAATAACGCACCCACACTGTGTCGGGTCTTTCTCGATTGCACCTCCGCCAGCCTCTCCTACTCTAGCTGATTCCACCGATCGCAGAGTTCCTGACCTGAGAACTGGAGACAGTTGTAGAAGGCAGGAAGAAATAAGGTTGAGCGTGTTAGACGTTTAGTTCTGACATGATGCCAGCACCTCTTCCTTATGAGGTTGTTGTGAGGATGAAGTGAGTATATGCATTTAGCTGGCACCTTAGAGGAAATCAGAACATGAACCTGGATGTGGAAGAGAGATGGAGGTGTTCCAGAAGGAGGGAACGGCCTAGTAAAGCCCAGATACCGGTGCCCACACTGCTGGAGATTCCTGAGTGTCCCTGTTGGACCAAGGAAGCTGTCTATTGCTGAGGGCCTCAGGGCTTGGTAATTCAAAATCTTCCCAACAGGGTCCCAGCACAGGAGACTGCTCAGCCATGTTTGGCCTCACTTCCTTCCTAGCGAATCCGAGACATTTTTTTATTAGACTGTGAGGTGCTAATTACAATCACCAAGTGAACCTCTTCCCATTTACTCTTAATTTTCAAGCACCACCATAAGGATGCATGTTATTAAATGTGTCAGATTAGTTTGGCTCTAAATTTTAATTTCCTGTGATGCTGAACTCCATTTATGTAAGTTCTTCTCAGTGTGCTGTTCATATAATAAGATGATATTTTGCAAAATTGTGAGCATTGGTTAAACATGATGAGTTATGTATCCAGTTATTCATTGTCTTATCTGCCTACGTATAAGTAAATTATTTATGGAACCAAAGGTCTTCAAAATGCAGTTGAAATCTTAGCTCCCTGTATCTCAGAATGTGACTTTACATAGAGGCAGGTCTTTACAGAGGTAATCAATCAAGTTAAAGTGAAGTCATTACAGTGGGTCCTCATTCAATGCAAGGGGTATCCTTATAAAAAGGGGAAATTTGAACACAGAGATATAATGAAGGGAAGGCGATGCAAAGAGATATAGGACCCTAGCTGGTTTGGCTCAGTGGATAGGGTGTCGGTCTTCGGATCTAAAGGTTCCAGATTCAATTCTGGTCAAGGGCATGTACCTCAGTTGCAGGCTTCTCCCCAGCCCAGCCCTGGTCAGGGCACATTCAGGAAGCAACCAATCAATGTGTTTCTCTCACATGATATCTCTTTCTGTCTTTCCCTCTCTCTAAAATAAATGGTGAGGTGAGGATTAGAGAGGGGGGAGGAGAGAGAGAGAGAGAGAGAGAGAGAGAGAGAGAGAGAGAGAGAGAGAGAGAGAGAAATGGACATGAGTAAGCCAAGGAGAGAGGCCTGGAACAGATCCCTCCATTATGGCCTTCAGAAGGAACCAATCCTGAAGATACCTTCATTTTGGACTTCCAGCCTCCAGAATTGTGAAACCATCATTTTCTGTTATTAAAACTAACCAGTCTGTGGTCCTGAGTTATGGAAGCTCTTACAAATGACTACAAGCACCCACTGTATGCCAGACATTGTCCTAGGTGCAGGGCATATGGCAGTGCAAAAAATTGACAGCATTCTAGCATGAGAAACAATAATTAAGAACATAAATATATTTTAAAAAATAGCATGTCAAAACAAGATCTGTCCTGTGAGGAAATATAAAGCAAGTTAAGGAGACAGAGAGATGGAGTGTGCTATTTAGATTAGGAGGAGGAAGTTCAAGAAGTATTTTTCTAAGGAAGTGACACGTGAGCAGAAACTCAAATGAAGTAAGGGAGGAAACTATGTGGCTACTTGGGGAAAGAGGGTTCCTGGCAGAGGAACAGCTAGTGCCAGGGCACAGAGGCCGACATGTGCGAGACCCTATTGCTCTTCCTTGAACATGTCAATGTGTTTGGAGCACCGCAAGAGAGGAGGAGGAGGAGCAGATGATTGGGGTCTGAGAAAAAGGACAGTGCCAGGTGCTATAGGATCAAGCCCTGTAAGGGTTTTAGATCTTATGCTGTGTGATTGGAACCATCAGAAGGTGTTAAGCAGAGGAATGACAGAGTTTGATTACTTTTTAAAGGATCACTCTGGCTGCTGTGTGAAGAATAGATGGTAGTGACATAAGAATAAAAGTAGAGAGGTAAGTTATGAAGTCAGAGGCTGCTGCAACAATTCAAGAGAGAAGTCCTAGTGGCAGGGACCAAATTGACAGTAGCAGAGAAGATAAGAACTGGTAAATCGTGGGTCTATTTCACAGTTAGAATCTGTATGGTTTGCTGGTAGATTAGATATGAGATGTTAGAGAAAGAGTCCAGGATGACTTCAAGGTCTGGGTCCTACAGAACTATGAATCATGATGCTATTTCTTGAGATTTGGGAGCACTGAAGGAGGAACAACTTTGGGAAAGAAAATGAAGGTATCTATTGAACACACAAAAAGTGTTTAGGGAAGAGGTCTGAGCAAGAGATGCTAAACTGTTGAGATATTGGGATACAAATAATAGTTAAAGCCAAGATCCTGGCATTTAGAAAGTGATTGTGGAGAAGACAGTGATCTGAGCTCTGAGACTCCACACACCAGAGGAATGGAAGACGAAGATCCATTTGAGGAGCCTGAGAATGAGCAACATTAAGAGGGGAGAAGCAAGTTGCCCCAGAAATCAAGGGTGACAGCATTTCAAGAAGGAGTTAGTGATAAACTCTGTCAACGGCTGCTCACAGGTTGAGTAAGATGAGGACTGAAAACTGCTCTTTTGTTTGTTTGCTAACTGGCAGACCATTGGTGACCTCAAGTAATATGGTTTGATAAAGGGAGGAGATGATCACCTCATTGGTGTAGGTTTCAGAAAATGAATAGGGAGGAAAGGATAGTATACATATTCATCATGCATTCAAGGCATTTTTCTTTTTCTTTAAAAAAATATATTTGATTGATTTTCTACAGAGAGGAAGGGAGAAGGATAGAGTGCTAGAAATATCGATGTGAGAGAAACATGGATCAGCTGCCTCTTGCACACCCCCTACTGGGAATGTGCCCGCAATCAAGGTACATGCCCCTGACCGGAATCGAACCTGGGACCCTTCAGTCCGCAGACCGACGCTCTATCCATTGAGCCAAACCGGTTTCGGCAAGACATTTTTCTACATAGCAAAACTGAAGCAACAGCCAGGAGAAGCAAAATCTATGGAGGTTTGTTGTTTTTGTTGTCATCATTTTAAACAAGGAGATATGTTGTCTATTTAATATCATTCAGATTTTATGCTGAATGAAGTTACCCAATAGAGAGGATAAAATTGATGATGTAGGAAACAGGATTCTTGCAGAGCTGGGGAAGGGGATGGACGGAATTCATGCACAATTGAAAGGCTGGTCTTAGCATGGCAACCTGGTCTTTCTCATTCAGGATGATTCGTACAGTGTTATGGGAACAGACGTGGAAAGGTGGGGAGATGAATGCTTGATTTCCTGAGGAAGATAGGAAGTAAGGTCTTCAGCTGAGGATGAGGAGAAAGGAAGGCATGTTGGGACAATTGAAGACAAAGGAGAAGGTATGAAACAGGCCTCTTAGAGAGGGTCAGCAGATGGGCTAGGAATGTATGTAGACCTGGATGGGCTCACTTGAGGTTTTAAAGTGAGACCAGCTGGTATGGTTATATGTTTTTCCTTAATCTGTGTCTGGGTACTTGAGTACAAACACAGAGAGGGAAGTCAATTAGAATTAACTAGTGTTACGGAAAGAATCATGCCTCCCCCATTTATATGTTGAAGCCCTAAACCCCGACATAACTGTACTTGGGGACAGGGCCTATAAGAAGGTCATACATGTTAATAAGGCTCTAAGGATGAAGCCCAATCTCATAGAATTGGTGTCCTCATTAGAAGAGGAAGAGACACAAAAAAGATCTCTCTTTTGTGTCTCCACAGAAGAAAGGCTGTGTGAGGACATTGGGAAAAGATGCTGCCTGCAAGCCGGGAAGAGAGCTCTCCCCAGAAACCATCTTGATGGCACTTTGGTCCTAGGCTTCTAAGCCTCCAGAACTGTGAGAAAAATAAATTTCTCTTGTTTAAGCCACACACTCTATGGAGTGTTGTTATGGCAGCCTGAGAAAACTGATACAACCAGGGATGGAGTTTTTTATATATATATATATATATATATATATATATTAATTTATTTTTCACAGAGAGGAAGGGAGAGGGAGAGAGAGCCAGAAACATCCATGAGAGAGAAACACCGATCAGCTGCCTCCTGCACGCTATCTACTAGGAATGTGCCCTTAACCAAGGCACATGCCCCAACCGGAATCGAACCTGGGGCCCTTCAGTTTGCAGGCCAATGCTCCATCCACTGAACCAAACCAGCCAGAGCTAGGGATAGAGTTTTATCAGACCAATGTTACAGAAGATGAGACGAGAAATGACTGTGCAGGTGGATTAATGAGGACATAGATGTAGAATGCTGAGTCAGTAGATGTAATGTGCAACATGGCATCGCTCAACCAATGGTAGGTGCTGCTTGCTGCCTTCTGAGAACCTGCCTTTCTTCTGTTTCCTCAGGGGCAGTGCTGTGTGAGGGAACAATCATGGGAGCAGCCAGGGAGCTCACACTTGAGTAGAGAAAACAGGAACAGACAAAACAACATGACCAGCACTGTCATTAGAAAAGGATAGCCTTCTGGTTCAGAGGGACCGTCACAGGGGCGGTGATGTTTGAGCTGAGCACTCAGGCTGAGCAGGAGATGCCAGAAGAGGAGAGGAATTCTGGGTTGAGGGAACGGGGGTTCAGAGAAGTGCAGGACAACTGAGAGAGCAAGACATTCATCAAAGCCTCAGTGCAGGAGGTAGGGACAGGGTGTGGTGGTGGGGAGGGGGCAGGAGGGGCTCATTGCAGTAGAATGTGAAAGGCCCAGAGTAGATTATGTAGTAAGCAGTAAGCAGAGATGTGATGTAACAGATTTATTTTTTTAAATATGTTTCTATTGATTTTTAGAAAGAGAGATGGAGAGAGAGAGAGAGAGAGAGAGAGAGAGAGAGAGAGAGAGAGAGAGAAGAGAGAGAGAGAGAGAGAGAGAGAGAGAGAGAGAGAGAGAGAGAGAGAGATATGTGAGAGGAAATATCGATTCACTTGCTCCTGAATGTCCCCCACCAGGAATCAAGCCCGCAACCTGAGAATGTGCCCTGATCAGGAATCAAACCAGCAACCTTTCAGTGCACAGGACAATGTCCAACCAACTGAGCCACACTGGCCATTTTTGAAGAAAGAAAAAACTCTGTAAGCGTTGAAGATGATAAGTTAGAACGGAAAACAAAACAAAACAAAACTTGTAGAAAGCATTTGCAATATCCCATTGGGGCCTGAATGTGACATATAAGGGAACAATAGTGGGGAGAGAATTCAAGGTTCAGTAGCCAATAAGAGGAGAATGTATTTGAGAGGCACAGTATAACAATCACTCCTACCGTCTGGGTGTATCATAACCAAAAAAATAATAATAGGTGAAAACAGGATAAAAATGTTTAGTGGAGTTGGCACGATGGTTGGAATGGTGTTAACGAGTCCAGCTGCAGACATGCTCAGTTTGAGGGGCCTATCGGCATCAGCAGGCAGTTAAAATACCAGCTTGGCTCTCAGGAGAAAGCTCAAGGCTGGGGAAATCCATCTGATTATTTCACACAGATCTGAAGCCATGGATGTGGTTGAGAAAAAGACAGCTATCACTTACCGAGTGCTCGTCACATGCTATGCACTGCACTTTATGTGGAGTATCTCATTTAATACTGGCAACAACTGTATTTAGAAGATACTTAATTATTATTGTGTTTCACATAATAATCTGAGTTTAGAGACTAAGTGATTTGCCCAAGTTTACATAAGTATTCATTATTCGTGGGGTGTACATGTCAAGACCCCCAGTGGATGTCTGAAATCATGGAAAGCACTAACCCTGTATATACTGTGTTTTTTCCTATACATACTAGTACATACAGTTTCTGTTTGGCATATCCAAATTGCCAGCATCACCACTTTGCACTTGGGGATTATATTAAGTAATGCAAAGGTTACTATGATACAAGTATTGAGATGCTGAGGCTGTCGTATGATAACAGAGATGGCTTCTAAGTGACTAACAGGCAGATAGTATGTACAGCATGGATACGGTGGACAAAGAGGTGATTCGCATCCAAGGTGGGACAGAGCAGGATAACATCAGATTTCATCACACTACTCAAAACAGCATGCAATTGAAAACTTGTGAATTGTTTATTTCTGGAATTTTCTGTCTAATACTTGTGGACTGTGATTGACTGTGGATAGCTGAAAGAAACCACAGAAAGCAAACCCGTGGTTAATGGGGAACTACGGTGGTTGATAAGCGGATGTAAACCCAAGTGGTCTGACCTCAGCGTCCTGCTCTGTGCCCTTTGCCATGGAGATAGCTTTGTTTACAAGCAAGCAAAAGTGGAATCTGGGTAGAAAGCAGTTTTTTAAAAATTTTGGCAGAGAACCAGAAAACCAGATGGAGGGCATCAAATGTTCAAAAGACTCCAAAGAGAGGTCAGTGGAGACCAGCTCTGATTTAAGCCCAGATCAGATAAGAGCATGGATGCACTTCCTGAGAACGGTCCTATGGTGACAGGGCCAGAGGCCGACTGCAAATGCCCAGAAGCAAACGAGGCAGCTGTACAAGCAGGTCAGAAGGCACCGGGTAAGGAGGGATGGCTGGCCACCTAGCCAAGTATCAAGGTGAAGTCCCCGTGGCAAGTATTCCTCTAATCCTCAGTGCCCCTAGACAAGTGATTGTATAAGGTGTAGGCAGGCTCAGAAACCAAGTTTGCCTGCACAGGTGTCCAAGGCCATGAGGGCTTATGTTAGAAAACCAAAATGTTGATTGATCAATTGGTACTGAGTAATAAGCTACCAGGCCAGCCAGATGTTCATTGTTGCTAATGAGAACATTATAGATTTGAGTGAGGAAATAGATGTAGAATGGACATGCAAAGCCTAATTAAATGCAAAGCCAAATTATAATAAAACATCTGCCAGGAAGCCCAGCTGGCATGGCTCAGTAGTTGAGCATCAACCTGTTAATCGGGAGGTCAGGGTTGGATTTCCGGTCAGGGCACATGCCTGGGTTGTGGGCTCACTCTCCAGCGTGGGGCGTGCAGAAAGCAGCCCATCAAGGATTCTCTCATTGTTGATGTTTCTATCTCTCTCCCTTCCTCTCTGAAATCAATAAAAATACATTTTAAAAAAATGTTGCCAGAAAGCTTGAACTCAGAGCCAGAGGCATCCTCTAGTCACATCTAGAGGTGTCACCAGCCTGTGATACGTTGTGTATCCATCTCCACCATGGAATACAGATCAGGTGGTTCAGGTGCTCATGCTTATGGGTTGTGGTACCTTCACCCTGGGCAGCAATGGAGTCGCACTGACAAGATTTATTTCTCCAGATTTTTCTTCGGGAGAACCCATCCCATTCCCTTTGGTTCAGTGCTTCCCAAACATGATCATTCTCACACTATCCTCACAGGGTGCAGCTGGTGTCCCTGGCCACAAACAGAATGCAAAGTCAGATGAACATTTTTTGGATTACCTGTTTCCCCCAAAATCTGCTTGAATACTAGCAACGAAAGGCTCACCACCCTCTGGGAAGCACTTTTCTCAAGCACCATGCAGTGGCTAGGTGTAGGCTTTCTTGGCCACGTTCTCAATTCCGGGGATGTCCCAAACCACCCCCTGGGCAGGGGCAGATTTACTGGGTAGCTAATAAGATTTGAGCTTCAAGACTTTCACCTGTCCCTTCCAAAGCCTTGCACATTTGTACCTAATTTGTGTTCTTTTTACAAAGAGAATCCTGCCACTACTGAGAACACTCAGAAGCAAATGAGGCAGTTGTTTGACAAGCAGGTCAGATAGCAGGGAGGGAAGGAGGGAAGGCCGACCACCTAGACAAGTAATTGTATAAGGTGTAGGCCCTGAGCCTGTATTCTCTCCTACTTCTGGGTTATTCCAGAAGTGGATGACTGACCACTACAAGTTTTATTTTTCTCTCATTTTATTTATTTTAATATATACATTTTAAATATCAAATAAATATCTTTATATGTTGTTGTTTTTAAAATATATTTTTATTGATTTCAGAGAGGAATAAAGAGAGAGAGATAGAAACATCAATGATGAGAGAGTATCATTGAGCAGCTGCCTCCTGCACGCTCCCTACTGGGGATCCAGCCCACAACCCTTGACTGAAATCGAACCTGGGACCTTCCAGTCTGCAGTTCAATGCTCTATCCACTGAGCCATATACCTGCCTACACCTTATATACCACATATATATATATATATGGTTTGGCTCAGTAGATAGAATATATATATATATATATATATATATATATATATATATTTAAATGTATTTTTAATTTTAAATTGATTTCAGAGAGGAAGGGAGAGGGAGAGAGAGAGATAGAAACATCAGTGATGAGAGAGAGTCATTGATTGGCTGCCTCCTACACACCCCCCACTGGGGATTGAGCCTGCAACTCATTTTCTGACCAGAAATCAAACCATGGTTCATAGGTTGACACTCAACCTTTGAGTCACACTGGCTGGGCTATTTTTTCTCATTTTATACTGAAGGAGTATACATTTTTCCAGGTTTGGTGATGTTTTGCAGTTTATCCATCTACCACCTTTGTAAAAGAGAGATTGGATGAGTAGCTTGATGATAGGTACCGGTATGTGTGAAGGGAAGGATCATGTCTAGACTAGGAAAACTTGAATGTGTCTGTGAAGAGTGGATGGAGGAAGAGGAGGAAGTTGGAGATGGGACTTTGCAAACAGGGGAGGGGTTTAACTTTCAAAAGGAAGAAGGCCCCCTCTCTCTAAACTATCAGAAACCAGTCAAGAGATCTATTTCAGGTAGATCAACAAATGCAGGATGGCTCTGACTCTTGTGGCCTCCATTTTCTCTTTGGATTCTGAGAAAACATTATAGGCCAAGATTTGAGGGATATACAGGTTGTGTGGGATGTCAGAGGAGAAGTCTGTGCTTGGAATTTTCTTTTTTTTCTTCTTTTTTTTTCTTTTTAAAAAAATATTTTATTGATTTTTTACAGAGAGGAAGGGAGAGAGATAGAGAGCCAGAAACGTCAATGAGAGAGAAACATCGACCAGTTGCCTCCTGCACACCCCCTACTGGGGATGTGCCCGAAACCAATGTACATGCCCTAGACTGGAATCGAACCTGGGACCCTTCAGTCCGCAGACCAACGCTCTACCACTGAGCCAAACCGGTTTTGGCTGTGCTTGGAATTTTCAACATGGAACCTGCCAAAGGGAGCTCACCAGAGGCAGGAGAAGGCACCGTGTGACAGCTTTGATGAAGCAAGCTTGTAGGGGTACCAGGCAGGGCAGGGATGGGCTTCTTTCCTTCACAACTCTGTCCAGTAAGGACCTGCATCAGCTGAGGAAGGAGAGAATGGAGGCCAAAGAGACAGAGGAAATGGAGTTGCTGATATACTTGTCACTGAAGAGATTAACCAGAGAGCAGGTCATTGACAGATTGGGAATCGGGGTCTACAGGTCTTTGTGAGGTCAGAGAGCACGTCTAGTGGAAGACCATTAGGTAGGAGGAGGAGAAAAGACTATGGTCTGAGCAGGATTTCGGAGGAGAACTTGAAAAGACATAAATTTGAGTGATGACAAAGACAGGGTTGGTTTGGCTTAGTGGATAGAGCATCAGCCTTCAGACAGAAGGTTCCTAGGTTCGATTCTGGTCAAAGACACATGTCCAGGTTGTGGGCCCAATCCCCACTGGGGGCGTGCAAGAGGCAGCCAATCAATGATTCTCTCTCATCACTGATGTTTCTCTCTTCTCTCTCTCTCTCTCTCTCTCTCTTTCTCTTTCCCTTCCTCTCTGAAATCAATAAAATTATATTTTAAAAAATAAATCAAGGCTGGACTATTGAAGACAGACATCTACACTAGAGAACCCAATAAATAAGGGAAATGACTGGACTTTCTGAAGATGGAAGCTGTAGGGTGAAGACAGGTAGAATAACATGTCCATGCCCCCCCCCCCCGAACCTATGAATGTGTTCCTTACACAGCAAAATGGATTAAGCAGATATGTCTAAGTTAAGGGTTTTGAGATGAGGGGATTATCCTGGATCTTCCAGGTGGGATCAATGTAATCACAAAGCCCCTTAAAAGAAAAAAGGGAGGCAGAAGAGCTATAATGGCAATGGAAGCAGAGGTCCAAGTGATGTGGTTGCCAGCTGTGATGATGGAGGAAGAAAGGGATCACAAACCAAGGAATTCAAGTGGCCAATACACGGTGGAAAAAGCAAGGAAACAGATGATCTCCTAGAGCCTGCAGGAGGAACACAGAACTGCCGATACCTTCATTCTAGCCCAGGGAGACCCCCCCCACCTGGACTTCTGACCTCCAGACCTGTCAGAGAATACATTTGTGATGTTTCAGGTCACTTGGCTTGTGGCAATTGTTCCAGCAGCAATAGGACACTAATCGAGATGGGAAGCTGATTGATATTAACTTTTTTAAGAGAAAAGGATTTTGAAAGAAAGTGAAAGAGCAGTTCTCTGTAGGAAGAAGCCTAGAGCCAAAGGAAACCACTGGTGCCATTGGGTAGAGCTGTGTGTGAGGATGAGCTGTCTGTACGTGAGGGGGCTGCAAAGGACATGGGGTCCTCCCGGGCAATCCATTTCAGTTAAAGCCACACAGGAGACGGACACTGAGTGAAAAGGTTAAGACTCTAGGGGATTATTCAAACTTTTTATAGTAGAACAAGAGTTTCAAAAGATAGTATAAACAGTTAACAGTCAAGTCACTGGGAGAAGACCAAACTGAATAGGAATGAGAATGTGTAACAGGATCCGTGACCTCCAGGGATAGCCTGTGCACACACCACAGGCCTTTCCTGAGAATCACAGGACAAAGGGAGCCAGGCCCTTGAGAAGGGACCAGGGCCAGAGACTGAACTCTGCTCAGCAGTTTTCATCAAATGCCTTGTGGCTCCCCCTTCAATTCAGCAGTTTAGATTTGAAACATCCTGCCTGCCTCTGCTGGTCTTTGACAAATTTCAGAATAAAACTTTTGCTTTGTGAAGACTGAGACCAACTTTAGCCAGAACAGCATTATCAGATGCAATGATAGCTAATTAATCATTGTCATAAACAAGTAAAGATAAACTTGTTTCTTCACATACAATAATAAAAATTTGTTTCTGAATAGAAGTATCTTGTCCATATTAGGTTTATAAATGCTCGTTTGATTTAATTGAATTAAGACAAGTCACAAAGCGCAGTAAAGTGTGGATTTAGTTTTATCTGAGAGCTAAATCAAAGAATCATGAGCGAGCTGGACAGAGGGCTTTTCCATGGAATGTCAGGTTTATGACTTTAAGACCTCTAACCCTTTAGCCTGTTAGCTGGGCTCAACCATGTGTGGGTCAGGGCCCTCCTTTGGCACCCCTGGCAAAGACCTAGAACATAAGCAGGCCTAGTTCCTTTCCACGAGGCCTAGCCCCTGAGTCCTGGCCTTTAGATATTACCAAGACCATGACAAGGGAAAGCAGGAAAGGCAAACCCAAAGGAAAGAACAGAGGAGAGAGAACACTTCTCTAGAGGAAACAGGGCAGAGCTGGCCTTAGCCACCCACCCCTTGGTCTTCATCCAGTGGGTATCCCTCCCAAATGGTCACCCCAAGTCTCTCTCTCACCACACTAGTGGAAAAGATAAGGAGAAGGATCCAAGAGAAGCCACAGCTAGAAGAGGTCAATGGGGGGAAAAAGGGAGACTTTATGTAATACTTTTAACAATAAAGATAAAAAAAAGAAAGAAAATCCAGGAGATTAGAAGGCAGAGCTTTTTTTTTTTAATTTATAAATCTTTATTACTCAGATTATTACAATTGTTTCTCCTTTTTCTCCCCCAAAGCTCCCTACCACCCAGTTCCCTCCCCACCCTCTGCCCTTACCCCCTACCTCCCAAATTGTCTTCATCCATTGGTTATACAATTTCAATCCAGTCTCTCATTGCTTCCCCACTCCCTTATCCTCCTGATAATTATCAGTCCACTCCCTTTCTTTGCCCCTGATTCTACTATATTCACCACTTTATTCTGTTCCTCAGATTTTTTTCCCTTCTCTTTTCCTTTTTTTCTGTATATGAATTTCAAGTGGGACACTCTCTCCCCCCCCCCCCTTTTTTTTTTTTGGTAGGGAAATACAACAGAGTGTTCTGTAGCTAATGGCTGCAGACTGTCCAAATGTCTCAGGACCACAAGAATAGAATCCGCTCCTCCTCCGGTTCACCCCCCCCCCCCCGCACACGGCTTCCCCGGGGCACACGGCTCTCCTGGTGTACATGGTTCCCGGGTTCCACCGCTCCCCTTGGGCACATGGCTCCCCTGGGTCCCACTGGTCCTGTGGAACACATGGCTCTCCCAGGGCACACGGCTCCCCCGGGTCCCACAACTCCCCCCAGAGCACACGGCTCCCCTGGGGCACACGGAAGGCAGAGCTTTTAACCTCTTCCTTAATCATGTCAAAAGTTTTGTTCTTCACGCCACAGCCCCCTTATGTCCTTGACTTTCACTCAGATCGAACACTCTCCTTCCTAGGATGTAAGTGGAGAGGGAACATTGTATTTCTCCGCACAAACCAGCGATTAAGTATGCCTTTTCAAACTCTAAGCTCTTCAGCTAAAAGTTATATATGTTTCTTTATGCATTTGTTTCTTCATTTTTTCCCTTCCCGTGTACAAAGCCGACAACTTTTTAAATTAAGCACTCTTCGCTCTTAGCTAGAGCTGTTGGCATGTTCAAGAACATTTGCTGCTCTTAGTTCCCCAGTGGACCAAGGCATGCATCTTCAGGAACCCAGGGTGTCTGGCTGAACTCAACCGAACTCGCCTCAGATCGCATTGCTGAAGGCTGATCTCAGCTAGCCAACGTCTAGACACAGAATAAACTGCCTTGGAACCACTTGTCTGTGAATCCTGCGGAGCTGTTCCGGGAGATGTGGATGAGGATCCTACTGACTTCAGGGGATGAAGAAATAATAGGATTGAGACACACAGAATCCTGCCAAGTCACCGTGATGCTCAGTCTCAGAACAGTTGTCCCTGGTGCAGGAAAAGCACAGGGGTGATTCTGAATCACTTTTTCTTTCACAAACACTGAGCTGGGTCCTCTGACTTCATGAATGTGCAACCCTGCATAGTCACGCCGGAGCCTGCACTTAGAAAAGCTCATGCTTATTTAATGCTCTAGTGCTGCCGTTGTGAGATCCTTAATGACTTCTAAATTAGGGACTGAACGTTTTGGTTTTGCGCTGTGTTCTGCAAATGGTGTTGTCTGTCCTGGTCCCAATAAGGTTTCTTTAGTTGAGAGCCCTCTCATTTCAGGGTTGCTTCGTTGATAGCGCATAACCTCTTCTGCATGCATTTATTTATGTGTCTGTATCCAGTTCTCAGACTGCTGGATTCCTGAGGGCATGGACTTTCTTATCTCTTTTCTCCAGGGCCCAGAAGAGTGCCTGATACACTGTAAGTGGTCAGACAGTTTGTTGAATGATTGAATGCTGTAAAGAGGCCACGGGGATATTCCCATAGCCAAGGTAACAAGCAGATCATTGGGAGAGTGCCACATTTGGTATCAAGTTCACCATAAAAGGGGTCATTAAGGCTGGACACTCCCTCCCTGCCTCCTCCTTAACCACTTCTCTCTGTCTGAGCTATAAGCTGCTTTAATGCTTGATTGCCCACACAGATTCTTTGTTCACCTGATTCTCTAAGCTGCGCAGGGAACCCAGACAACCGCATTAATGGACCAAGCGGAGCTGCTGTTGTCAGGGTTCAGAGAGACACCTTCACATGGCCAACTGAGCTGCAGGGTCTGAGAGAAATACATGTGAGAACAAACATCAGGATTTCTAAGAGGATTATGAAAGTCCTGGCCCTGCCGCCCTGGTGCCGAGGCCGGGCCTCTGGTGGAGGCTGGAGCAAGGTGGGGCATCCAGGGCGATTTAAAAAATCCGGGAAATCCCTCCTGGTCCACACCAGTACCCCTTTAATCTACCTTGATCTCTAAATAGCTTATTAGAGATTCATTCTTTGGAGTTAAGGTATTTGTCCCCTAGAAAAAAATAATACACTCATGAGAGAGACAACACATAGGATGACTGTCAGACATTAACTATCAGCCAACATTTTTTAAAAGTTCACTTTTATTGTGAGAGTAACATGCTTTTGTGGGAGATAAAAACCCACGTAGTACAGACCATGCTAAACTTCCCTGGATCAGGACCGAGGGTGGTACCAATTCACAGTGACAATGCACACACCCTGGAGACCCTGCCTGCTGCCACCTGCTCCTCCATCCTCAGCCCTATCCTCCCACCAGAGAAGCATTGCCGACAGTTTGGTGTAAATCCTCCTATATGTTTTTTCATATGTATAATATGGAGACAAATGTATTATAATGACTATATCATCCTTACATGCTTTTTTAAACTTGATAATATTACTTGGTGATCTTCCCATATCAGTGTATATATTTTTACATATGAAAACATTTTTAAAAAATCGAAGGGACAACTTGAAGCATACCAACATTTACATCATGGGGATGCCAGAGGTAGAAGAAAGAGAGAGCAAAGAATTGCAAACCCATGGAAAAAAATAATGACCAGCCTGGCCAGCATGGCTCAGTGGTTGAGCATTGTCCTATGAACCAGGAGGTCACTGTTTGATTCCTGGTCAAGGCACATGCTCAGGTTGCAGGCTCCATACCGGTATTGGGGGTACAGAAGGCAGCCAATCAATGGTTCTCTCTCATCATTGATATTTCTATCTATCCCTTTCTGAAATCAACAAAATACTATATATTAAAGAAAAAAATTAATGACAAAAAACTTCCTTAACCTAGTGAAGGAAATAGACATAGAAGTCCAGGAAGCATAAGAGATAGTCCTAACAAGATGAATCCAAAGAAACAAGATGAGTTGGTCCGAAGGTTGTGGGTTATTGTTAAGCTGATTAACAAAGAGACAAGATAAATCTAAGATGAATCCACGAAAACATTTCATAACTAAAATGCAAAAGGTTAAAGACCAAAAGAGAATCTTAAAAGCAACAAGAGAAAAGATAATTAAAAGATTAATTATCTACAAGCGAGCTCCCATAAGACTGTCAGCTAATTTGTCAATAGAAACTTTGCAGGCCAGAAGAAATTGGCAAGTAATATTCCAAGTGATGAAAAACAAGGACCTACAACCAAGATTACCCCAGGAAGCTATCATTTAGAAAAGAAGGACAAATAAAAAGCTTCCCAAACAAACAAACAAAAACTAAAGGAGTTCATCATCACCAAATTAGTATTACATGAAATATTAAAGGATCTTCTTTAAGAAGAAGAAGAAGAAGCCCTAGCCAGTTTTTCTCAGTGGTTAGAGCATTGGCTCATTCTCCAAAGGGCCACCAGTTTGATTCCTGGTCAAGGACATGTACCTTGGTTATAGGTTTGATCCCCAGCCCCACTCAGTCAGGGAATGTGCTGGAGGCAACCAATCAATGTGTCGCTTTCACATCGATGTTTCTCTCTCTCTCTTCTCTCTCTCTCTCTCTCTCTCTCTCTCTCTCTCTCTCTCTCTGTTTCTCCCCTTCTTCCACTCTCTCTAAAAATCAATGGAAAAATATCCTCAGGTGAGGATTAACAACAACAAAATATGAATAATAAAATGGCAATTAGTATATATCTATCAACAACTAAATTTAAAAAACAAAGTATAACAGAAACAGACTCATAGATAAAGAGAATATTTTGATGGTTGCCAGATGGGAGGGGACTTGGGGAGATGGGTGAAAAAGATGGTTTAAAAAGTATACATTGGTTGTTACAAAACAGTCATGGGGATGCAAAGAACAGCAGAAGAAATATAGTCAATAACATTGTAATAACTATGTATGGTGTTTGATGGGCATGAGATTTATCAGGATGATCACTTACTAAATTAAAATATCTAATCACTGGTCTGTACACCTGAAACTAATATGTTGCATATCAACTGTCATTAAAAAATTAAAAATTTTAAAAGTTAAAAAAAAAAACCAACACAAAAAAACAACACAACAACTGTCCTCATTCTCAGTATTCCTTTCTGTCTCACATCTAAAAGGGAACCACTTTTAACAACTTCTGCTTTAAATTTTTCTGACGGTTACTTTTATCTATAAATAATATTTCTTGACTTATGAACTTGACACGTTGCTTCTTAACTTCCTGCTCTGATGGGTGAGGCTCTAACTTCCTCTCACTGCCCTCTGTGTACCTGCTCTTCCTCCTGATTCATCTGTGACACCACTTTCACTTCCTCCACTAGTCACATTTGAACCTTCAAGCTGCCAACTCAGCTTCCACTCCTTGTACCATCAACATAGACTGTGCCATTCTTCCCCCCCCCAATATATTTTTATTGATTTTTTTAATTGATTTTTTTTTTTACAGAGAAAAAGGGAGAGGGATAGGTTGTGCCTGCAACCAAGGTACATGAGTGGAATCAAACCTGGGACCTTTCAGTCCACAGGCCAACGCTCTATCCACTGAGCCAAACCGGTTTGAGCTTGGACTGTGCTACTCTTAAAAGACAGTCCCCTCTTCCACAGTAGCCCTCCCTTCAATTTTTCTTTGCCCAAGCTGTTATTTACTAGTATACGTTTCATTGTGTCACATAGTCAGTTTCCGATGATTAATATGTGGGTTGGTTTTAGAAGCTGAGGGGCAACAAACAGCATTTGCATGACAATGCCTGGCAAGTAGTGTTCCCAGCCGGGTTCAGAAATGCCGCCTGTGCCTCTGCCCTCATCTGTGGTCTGTGGTCTGAGCTGTGCCACTCAAAGGGGACAGTCCAGGGCTTCAGATAGAAATGAATCCTCCTCCTCCTCCTCTTTTTCCTTTCCCTCTTCCTCCTGCTCTTCCTCCTCCACCTCCCATCTCACCTTTTATACTCACCCTTTCCTGTTCCAGTGTCTGTCTGTTATTTACACCTCCCCTTTCAGGCCCTCCCCTCACTTCTTCTCTCCCCTTTTCTTGCTTCACCCAGATGGTAGCCTCTTCTAGATTCAAGCTGGCTGCCCTTAGTTTAGGCTTCCTCTGCTCTATGCCAACCCTCCTCAATTCATTCTCTGGTTTCTAGAAATATTTTGAAGACTCTACTATTATGCCTGTCATTGTGGGTTTATCCACTTTATTTTTACTCTGTTGCTACTATTTCTAACAGTGGGTTAGGCGAGAAAGAAGGTTAGTGCTTGTCCTCAACTCTCCATCTCGAACCCAGATATTAATATCTTTTTTTTTCAGGTTGCTTTTTTTTTCAGATATTAATATCTTACTGTAAACTGGTTGATCGCCTTTTCCAAACTACCTGAGAGAGGAATTTTGAATGTGGAAGACAGAAAATAATCATTAGGTGTAAATAGCATTTTCTGAATTCTCTTCATTTTTCTATATCCTTTGACACTATTGACTACTCCCTTTTCTGAGACTCTCTGCTCCCCTAACATTTGAGGCCCCATTTTCCTAGCTCTTTTCTCAACTTAAAAACTCTTTCACCAGTTCTTGTTTTTCCACTCGTCCCTTTAAAGATTCATCCTTATTCTTCTCTTCTCCCCCTAATGCTGTAACACCCATAGGCAAAAGCGTCTCCAAACTTTTATCTCTGATGCCAGTGTTCCTTTCCGCACTCTGGGCCTTCATGTCAGCTTGCCAACAGGACGCCTTCCCCTGGGTGTTCCACAGGCGCTCCGGGCCCCACATGCGGACAAGTGAACTCAGTCTCTTCCTCTCACACCTCCTCTTCTGTGGGCCTTATTTCAGCTCACAGAGCCACCATCCGATTAGTCTTTGAAGCTACAAACTCTGCCTCTACCTTTCTGTGACTGACTGGCAATAAACTTATTCCCCCTCTCCTCTCCGCCCCCCCCCCTCCCCCATTTTTTTTGGAAACGCTGCTGAACTACACTTCCCCGGTTCCACTGCCCTGACATTTGGCTGATGGAATGTGTGGGGAAGTGACCACGGTAACTTTGAGGCCTGTCCCATGCAAACCGTCCTTGAGATCCTTAGCTCCCTCCTCCTGTGCCTTTTTGCTGGCCAGTTTTTCCAAAGCTGCCTTTTCCCCTCTGAACCCACTGGAAAGGGCACTGTATCATTCTCCTTGACTCAGGAAGGTAGCCACAGCTTCGGAAGGGCTTGTGACCCAGGCCATGGGTCAGCTTGGTGAGGCCATGGTGCCTCCCCATTGACTCAGACACCAGTCCAGATGTTGCTGTGAAGGCGTTTTTTTAGGTGTGGCTATCATGTACAATCAATAGACATGAAAGTAAAGCAGATTATCCTCCATAAGGCGGCTGGGCCTCATTCGATCATTTGGAAGCATTAGTAGCAAAGACTCTTTCCTGAAGAAGAAATTCCGCGTTGAGACTGCAATATAGAAACCCTGCCTGAGTTTCCACAGCGTTTCGACGTGCCAGCCCCCACAATTACATCAGCCAATTGCTTAAAATAAATCTCCCTTAATCCCTTATCTCCTTTTCTGTCTGTCTGTCCATCTATCTCTCCATCCTATTGGTTCTATTTCTCTGCAGAACTCTGATTAGCATATCAAAGAAAGAGCCAAATCCAATTCCTCTCCACATGATCCTTTTCACATTCCTATCACCACGTCAGTCTGAGACTGGATTTAAGCTGTGTCTGTACACACACCAGACACTGCCCAAGGATTGAGATAAGCTACAAAGCTTTTTAAAGAATTAAAACATAATGGTCCCCTTCTTGCCCCATAACCTGAGGATAAGATATTTCTCAACCCCTCTCCCACCTCATACAAGTACAAGAACCCAGAACGAGGCTGGGGCTGGATAGAGATACCAGCGCAGCCTGCAGAGAGTTGCTTTAATCTTGACTAGGGCTGAGGTTGCAGATAGGATGTAGTGGCCGCTTCTGAGAAGGATTCAAATATTAAACAAAACAAAACAGAAAGAAAGGAAAGCTGAGAAGTTAGCTCCTTGCCTGAGGCGTTGGTCAGGCCTCGGGGAGAGTGGATGTGGGAATTCACTCCTGTTACTATCGCCTCTCCTTCCGGGGTCAAGATACCAGGCGGGACCTGGTAGTGAGAGATTCCTCAGGCCTTCTGTCTGCCAGGGCGTCGCTTCCCGTCCTCTGTCCGGCTCATTGCCGTAGAGCCATGGAGTCCCTTGTTGTCCAGAGAGCCTCCCTCTGGGGCGCCCAGGTTAGCCTTTAACTCCTCTCTGCTACTTTCTGCTCAGAAAGCTCATTCTGATGACGTCAGTGCTCGCCTCCGCTGCCAGCTTCCAGCTCCACCTCTCACCCTTACCCCCTTCCCCTCAATCCTGCTCCTAAAGGGCACCCACCCTGGGCTTGTTCCACACTGGCTCCTCTCTACGGTCCCCACTTGCTTCACTCACAATGAACGCAAAATGCCGGGTGTTAGACCAGCTCTCAAAGGTTTCCACAAACCACCTCCTCTTCCTGCCTTCAGACCACTGCCATGTACTCCTACCTTCACTCTTCACTGACCCCTGTCTACCTTCATTCTTCCAAACAGTCCAGCTGTTCCTGCCTTTCCCTACTTTTTAACTGCAACCCACACTTTAGATGCACAGCTCATGAATGGAATTATGGTGATTGTCCTGGTCCGACCACCCTCGCCTCCATATGAGACATTCTCATCTTTCTTCCTAGACCATCTCTCTAGTCGGGGCTTTTTAAATTTATTTATTTATTTATTTTTTTTTTTACCCAGCTTCCCATGAAGGTAAGAGGTTCAGATATATTTGGGTCTCATACCTCCATTTCCCAGTGTCCAAAATCAAGGTCATCTGCTCCTTTCAATCCTCCTCTCACTCCCAGTTCTCTGCTTCTAATTGCCAAGGGTTGAAACTTTAAAGACATTTTAAATTATCTTTTTTCTTTATGCTCTAATTTCACTTAGCATCAAACCCCAACACTTCTGTGATTCAACTTCAGCTCTAAACAGGCCCTCATCACCACCCACACAGTGGTTTCTACTCAGCTTCCCAAACTCGGTTTCCCCCCTTCTACCAATCTTGCATACCACTGCCCTATTAATCTTCCTAACAGCCTCTTCCATCCCATTATGCACCTACTCTAAAGGCTTCGGGCTCATTGTTTCCTAGAGCCTCGTGTCAAGTTAATGCACTATTGCAGAGAGGGATGATGCTGAGTGGGATATAGTTAGAGCTCCACCGTATATTAATATTAAGACTAGAAGCTGAGCACATTAGTCTCCTTACCTGTACTATGATAATGTGAACACTATGAGACGTAATTTACATACTATTTTTGCCTTGATTTTTAAGATTCTCTATAAACAGTTGGGAGATTTTCCCTAAATCCTGGTCTTGAGATTCTCAAGGCAGAGGCGGGATCCCAGGACATAGTTGGAGTGCATTGAATTGCTTCCAGATATCCAGTTTCCCAAATTGTGGCATTCCCTATTGGTTTTATTCTGGGTTAGTAAAGTGGCTATAATCTGGGAAGAGGTGTCTTTGGGATCGGAGATAGGACTTTTGGGATCCTTACATACAAAGGTGGTGATTAAAGCTACTGGACAGAATGAGCTTGTCCAGAGGGAGGCGATGAGGAAAGAACCAAGGACAGAGCCTAGGGCAATACCAGCACAGGGCTAGACCACTGACTGGACTTCCAGAGCCTAGATCAGTGCCTGCAGTGTAATCATTACTTGATAAACATTCTTAAAGTTGTATACCATTAAATAGCATGTGTAATTCATTCATTCATTGATTCCTTCACTCAATAGATGTTTATTAAATACCTAGAAAGGATTTGTTTATGTGCTGGATATTGAGAGTACATTGATGGTAAAAATAAAGTGTCCTGGGAGCTCACTGTTGGGGGAGGGGGGTTAGAGACAGACCTTGATCAAATAATTCCAACAATATTATCATAACACCATAGCATATAAACTAGTCTAGAGTGGCAGGGAATGGTTTCTAAAAAAAAAAAAAAAAAAAAAAAGTGACATTTAAGCTAAGATATCTAAAGAGTGGCCGAGTCCGGGAATACTCAATAAATTCTTATCAACAATGGCCAATGGCCTCGCTGCTGCCCGGGGAAGAGCCTCTGCCCTGAGATTCCTGGGGGAGGGAAGCAGAGCTGTGCCCAGGGTGCCGGCCTTTTCTGCAAGTGAGCCTAGTAGGTTTTTTAAATGACCCGGTACATGTTGTTTCCCCCTGGGTACGGAAAGTTGCCTTACTAACAGAGTAGTATTAACAACCTGAGTTCAGCCAGGTTGGCTCAGTGGATAGAGCATCGGCCTGGAGTCTGAAGGGTCCTGGGTTCAATCCCCGTCAAGGACACATGCCCAGGTTGTGGGTTTGATCCCCAGTAGGGGGTGTGCAGGAGGCAGCTGTTCGGTGATTCTCTCTCACCATTAATGTTTCTATCTCTCTCCCTCTCCCTTCCTCTCTGAAATCAATAAAAATATATTTAAAAATAACAACAGAAAAAAAAACCGGAGCTCGAAGATTATTTAGAAAAATATCACAGAGGCGCGTGCAAAATTTAAGGCCCATTTACCCAAAGTTGTCCTCCTAAGTCACAAATGTGGGCAAATCTTTGGAACAATCTCAGTGGAGACCCTTGTGCTTAGAACCTGTCCACATAGCGTCGGGCCCTGTCCTGTCCAAGGGGAAGAGCACACACCTTTGGCATCAGGCAAGAGACCTCAGCCTGTAGCTGATACCTCCTCTTTATATAACTCAACTTCTTCAAATGCCAGGTTTTTACACCCTAGAATGTTATTAATTTTCATTGCCACTTGAAGGGACACAAGGCTAAGAAGGTTAAGGATTAAAGAGAGTGCATGAGAAAAGCATTTTTTGTTTTTGTTTGTTTCACTTTTGTAATCTTAAAAGGAAATACTGCTTAGGAAGATGGGGAGGACTTTCCCAGGAGAAATCACAGGATCAGGTTGCGATGCAGTTGAGTGTCGTGGAGAACAAAATCCATGTGCGCTAATAGGTGATCACCCAGTCTCTCCTTTCAAAGGCATCTTCTCATGGATGCGGGGACTTTCCACGGCTTTCCTCAGGCTCACTGTGAGCCTATGACCTCTAGGATTTTTTTCCTCCCTTCCTTTAATACCTTGCATAAAATAATGTTCTAATATAAAGCAGTATGTACATGTGGGGGAATGAACTATGGAAGCAAATATGATACACGCGAGAAAAACAGACCACGCTGTTTTATGCTTAAGTTTACTATCCTGTATTTTCATCTTGCTTTTTTTAAAATTAATTTTTTTCTCTCTCATCTGTCCTTGTGCACATCAGAGACCTTTGGGGAATTTGTCTCTTCATTCATCTTTCATGCTGTTTCTTAGCACAATTTTACATCTGACATTTTTTTCCATTTGATAACACTGAGGGGGACAGCTGCATAAAACATTAATTACTTTGTATAATACAGAGCTGTGAAGTCATCTAGATGACTATCTGGGTCACAGCTAGATTACTAAACTAGTTAGTTTTGACAGGGCACTTTTCTTAACATTTGAAGTTATTCTATTTCTTTGCTTTTTTACCCTGATCTTTTAATTACCAGATTCTTCCTTTTATTTAACAAAGAGATTCGTTCCTCCTGTCTTTTTGTGTTTGCAAGCCTGTGAGATCTCTATCCCGTTGGAATGCACAGAGCTCTGGAAACTGGGTTGGACGCGTACAGGGTCTGGCTTGTCCTTGAGCCACACAATTATGACCCCTCATTCCAGGCATTGTTATTCATTAGTCAATAGTTTTTTTGTGCCCAAAAGTCTCATAGGGATACTTCAGGAAACCAAAATATAGCACCCCAGGGTTTGGAGAACATCATCCTCAAACCAAAACACTTTTGTTTTATGATTGCCCTTGCTCTGAATGCAGTATGTTTTCAAAAGGCAAGAGGCTGAAGCCAGGAAATAAAAGAAGACAAGTGTTAGAGGATAAAGAAGATAAAACTGGCCATGATTAGAGAAGAAAGCAGGGGAAGGGAAAAGGCAACTGAGGCTAAAGTTTAGCAAGAGATCCCATCGTCTTCTGTTTTCAGAGCTTTCCTATGATTTCCTGGGGTTCATATAAAAAAAATTAGCATTTGCAGGGTCAGCCTGGATGAAGGTGCTTGGATGGAGGAGGTGCAGGGAACATTGACGAAGCCCATAGAAATATTCTTGAGCCAAAATCGGTTTGACTCAGCGGTAGAGCGTCGGTCTGCGGACTGAAAGGTCCCGGGTTCTATTCCGGTCAAGGGCATGTACCTTAGTTGTGGGCACATCCGCGGTAGGGGGTGTGCAAGAGGCAGCTGGTCAATGTTTCTCTCTCATTGATATTTCTAACTCTCTATCCCTCTCTCTTCCTCTGTAAAAAATCAATAAAATATATTTAAAAAAATATTCTTGAGTAAAAGAAGTAAAAAACAAGAACGTATGGTATAAGTACATACTGCATGATTCTATTTATATGAAGTTCAAGAATTGATTATAGTTACTATTTATTTATTTTATTTAAAAAAAATTACTTTATTGATTTTTAGAAAGAGAGAAACATGGATGTAAGAGAGAAACATCAATTGACTGCCTCCTGCATACCCCCTCCCCCCCCAAAATCGGGGACCAAGATGAGCCTGCAACCTAGGCTTGTGCCCTGACCATGCACCAAACTGGTACCCTTTTGGTGCACAGGACGATGCCCAACCAACTAAGCCACACTGGCCAGAGCAGATTACACTTACTTTTTGAGGCCTTTTTTGACTGACAGGGAACATGGGGGAGCCTCATGGAGTGACAGAAAGAGTCTATATCTTGATCTGAGTGGTGGTTACGCAAGTGCAGACATGTAAAAACTAACCAAACTGCACACTTAAGAAAAAAAATGGGTGTTTTTCACTGTGTTATACTTTAAATTTGTTTTAGAAATTCACTTGTTCTCTTCGCACAGGGAGACTTCGGTGGGATTTCTCCAGGGCTGTAGAGAATGGTCCTCCAACATCCTAACCTGATGCCGAGACTTTTTTCAAAGGGCTGCTTCTAAAGGTTTTGGTTTGATGAGCCCCTATGAACAAAGGACAGGCCTCTCCCTTCGGTGCTGTCTGGAGGGGCAGACCGGCCACGGAGTAGTATGTTGGGGTTTGGCCACGGGGTATGCAGATGGTGGGGGCGTTAAGGGTAGGTGCACTTGGCACACATTCCACTCTGTGCCTCGGAGACGATCCGTGGACAGAGAAAGATTCCCACTGGCACGTTAGTTAGCTCGGAGCCTGTCCTGGCTGGAAATGCTGGCAAGCTCTACCCTTCTCTTCCTCTGCTTTTTGGCAGGAGGATGCTCTGTGCGAGGAGGTAACCAAGCGGTCCTAGAGGACCGTGGGTTCTGTGCCATCTTCAGCGCCTTCCCCTGGGAGGTACGTTTATAGCATCCTTTGAGGTACAACCGCTAAGCACACCCAGAAAGACATGATCTCCCCTCACGTTCCACCTCTGCGGGGGCCTTCCTCCGCGCCAGGCCAGGTCCTCGACAGGCACTTACTGTGCATTTCCAGGCCCTGGCAAGACCCAGCCTTGCTTTGTGAGCCTCAGGGTGGGCCCGTTTAATTCATCTTCAAAGCATCTGGATCCTGTTTCTCCGCCCAGGTTAAGTAACTAAGCCTCTTGAGCCCCTCTATCTGAGCTCCTTGAGAATGAAAGCGTGAGTTGCTTTCTGAGGAATTTGCCTCCATCCCATAATATCTTCCTTATGTGAGCTGACAGGGTGCTGTGCTCCTTTCCCAGGAGTGGATGTCACCCCGGAACGGGGATCATTCCAGCTTCTGAAATGGGAGCCGCACGTTTGTGGGGTCAAACAGAAGCTCGCGTGACATTTCTTAGAGAGGAACTGGGAGGTTTCCTTTTCTTCCTGATGGTCCCCTACATTCTTCCCTGCTTCTCTCTCATTTTCTGGGTCTTTTCTGAGATACCCTTGCTACTTTCTCACGGAACTTCCCTAATGATTCTGTTCCATCTCCTTACATCTTTTCCACTGGCATCATTTCTTGACACAGGAGAACTAGACCAGACCACCCCACCCTAGGCTCACCTCTGTTATTTCCCTTCCTTCTCCACCCTACCTCTATTTAATGGCTTGGCTAAGCAAAATACATAGAATGTTGAGAGCCTTTTACATTGACACTTCTGTTTATTTAAATTGAGATATTTTGTTAGAAATATACCATCTGTTGCCCTAGTCGGTTTGGCTCAGTGGATAGATAGTCAGCCTGCAGACTGAAGGGTCCCGGGTTTGATTTTGGTCAAAGACACATGCCTGGGTTGTGGGCTCGATCTCCAGTTGGGGGCGTGCAGAAGGCAGCCAACCAGTGATTCTCTCTCCTCATTGATGTTTGTATTTTTCTCTCCCTCTTCCTTCCTCTCTGAAATCAATAAAAAAATTAAACAATTAAAAAGAAATACACCATCAGTGTTGGTTTTTTTTATTGTAACCAAAATATAACAACAAGATAGATTAAATGTTTTTTTGTATGCCTTCTAGTTTGTTTAAGGGGCATTTTTATCTAATTCTTTATCACTGGAAAATTTCCATGTCTGACATTTTCTTTTAATTTGGAAATTTCTAACAAATACAAAAGAGTGATGATCTGCCATGTACCTATCACCAACCTTAGTAATTATCTACAGTTTGTCATTCTGGTCTCATTTATCCACCACACACATTTCCCTTTTCTTCAATGTTTTAAAGCAATTCCCAGATTCCATTTTATTTCATTGTCCACACTTTAACGTATTCACTGACCTTTAACATTCACAAAGAAACACAAAGGTAGAAGGTATATTTTTTAAAAAACCACATTAAAAGCTTTCATAAAACTGTCCATTTTTACGGGTAAATTTGTTTGGAAATGTAAAGAGCCAATTTACTTACAGGCTAGTTCAGGTGTGGTCATTGTATTCCTGAGCCTCAGAGGTAGGGATTCATAGTAAAGGCCACTTACTTTTCAACCGGCATTTGTTCATGGCGTTTCCCAGATATATCCACTTACCCCAGGGTTCCTACCCTTCCTGAGACCCGTGGACTAGAACCAAACATGACACTTTAAATAATAACTGAAAGGGAAGGTGGCCATCACACATTGTACTCTGCGGCTTACAGCCAGCAGGGCAACTTATTAAGAAGTCTAAAATATCTTCGTGTTTAAAACGTCGAGCTCACCCAGTGCCAAGTGGTTGTTGGATGTTATAACACTCAAACAAACCAGGGACAATGGAGGGCACCACGCCTCAGTGGGTCAGAACCAAAGAATAGCACCGTAGCTCTTCTGTTGGGTGTGCTCTCATGCCTAAGCTCCGCCGTGCTTTCTTCTCCGACTGAAGTGAACTGTTCGTTGAGCAGGTGTGGGGTCCCAGGTTGAAAGACTTGTTAAACTTAGACAAGAGAGGTCTCAGTGGTTTCTGCTGTAAACATGTTTTGCTGTTTAAAAAAAATTATATATATATTGATTTCAGAGAGGAAGGGAGATGGAGAGAGATATAGAAACATCAATGATGAGGAGAATCATTGCTTGGTTGCCTCCTGCAGGTCCCCTACTGGTGATCAAGCCCACAACCCAGGCATGTGCCCTTGACAGGAATTGAACCTGGGATCCTTCATTCCACAGGCCGACACTCTATCCACTGAGCCAAACCAGCTAGGGCATGAATTCTTTCCTTTTTTTTTTTTTTTTTTAATAAATCTGTTAGCTGGAAGCTGGGAAATTGGTCTCTGGCTTCCCTAAATGTTTCTTTGAGGGAAAGGGGAGTAGAGAATGGCCCATTTTCATAATAAGTCTCAGATCAATGGTGGAGGGTTGAGGGTTCAGTTCCCAATTTGAGACAGTGGCAGCTCCTGATATTTCTATACGAGAGGGATTTAAACGGCAGTAGTCTGAGGATTTGAGAATATATAGAACCTCAAATTATTGGAAATAAGTAGGATATAAGTAAATTAGTAATAATAGTCTCTAGTCTCTAATATCAATACATACATTCTTAATTGTATTTTTCTAGCACTTTATGTGAAGTGCAAAAAATGTCAGCTGCCCATATCAAAGATTGGGGACCTGATAGATTATTGTGGGAGGAGGGAGCTCTGCCTGTGAATGAATCCATAGAGAGCAGAACTAATTCAGGATCACTCAGCACTCACAAGATGTGTTTTCTTTGATTAGGGGGTCTTTGAAGCTTTCAGAGGGTCTAATTTGCCAGATTCTGTACCAGGAAGATTACCTAAAAGCAGGGGTCTTAACCTGGGTACAGGCATCAAGAGGATCTTCGGATCCTCTGAAATTGTAGGCACAATTTATTAGGTAAGATCTTTTTCTGGGAAGCCTACATTTTTTTTTATTAGATTCTCAAATGATTCCATCCCCCGAAAAGGTTAAAAATACGTTGTTTACAATTTTTACATATATAAATCAACTATATATATTGTTGATTTTAGAGAGGAAGGGGGAGAGAGAGATAGAAACATCAATGATGAGAGAGAATCATTAACGGGCTGCCTCCTATACCCCCCGACTCCCCCCCCCCCCACACTGGGAATCGAACCTGCAACTCAGGCATGTGCCTGACCAGGAATTGAATCGTAACCTACTGGTTCATAGGTCACAATCAAGGTTTATAGGTGGAATTTATGGAAAACTCAGAAGAACGTATGCCTTCAGTACACATCTTCACTACTCAATTGTCATTGTCCCATCACCCTGCTCAACCTGAGAAGTGAGTCAGTCATCTGGGTTTGACTAGGTTGTTATAGAGATAGGAATCCCAACATTGTCAGAAAAGCCACGTGTTAGTTGTGAGAAGCTGAATTTGATTCTCTCCCAAGGGCTTGTCAAAAACTCTAAAAGCAATGAACCCACTTTCTGGGCACTAGCATGAACTTAATGACAGAACGTCTATTTGATGTAAGTGAACTGCAAAAGGTTGTTTCACTCCATCTGTTTTATAATCCATGGCTTTCTAACACATTTAGGTATTTTTAGCAATGTGGTCAGGTAGACTCATAACAACTGTCATTTTCTGTAAACGTTGAATTCTCTTTTACCAAATAAAGACACAGTGAGTGTGCCAGCAATGTCCCTGACCTACTTGGGCAGATGAACAGCACTTCAAAGATTATCCACAATGATGTTCACCTCCATGGATATAAATAATTGAGAAGTAAGTATCATGAATGACAGGCTTTTAATGATAGAAAAGGCCCTTCATCCGAAAAGCTGAGATACAGGCATATGCTATTAGCGCCCTTACAAAGCTACATAATTTATCGTTAGAGGGAGTACCATAAAGTCTAGGCTCTCACATGTTCACTTCTGCCTTGCTGTGATTTTTGTTTTATTTTGTTTTTCATTTTCTGCTCCATGGTTCTTGAGTTGTTGTTGTGGTTAAGCTCTGAATATAAAAAGGACATTTGATCATCATCCTTCCAAACAACTCCTCAAAAATAACATCAGCTCCTGCAATTGAAGACCTCTGAACAGGATTTCCAAACGGCAGCTCACAAGCCCTGAGTGCAGTGGTTCTCACCCTTCCTAACGCCGCGACCCTTTAATACAGCTCCTCATGTTGTGGTGACCCCCAATCATAAAGTTATTTTCGTTGCTACTTCATCACTGTAACTTTGCTACTGTTAATGGATCATAACGTAAATATCCAACGTGTTTTCCAACGGTCTTAGGCTACCCTGCTAATGGTTCTCAACCTGTGGGTCAGACTGTAGAGCCTAAGATCATAGGAAAACACAGATGTCTACATTACGATTCATTAACAGTAGCAACATTACAGTGATGAAGGAGCAACGAAAATAATTTTATGGTCGGGGGTCACCACAACACAAGGAGCCGTATCAAAGGGCCGCGGCGTTAGGAAGGTTGAGAACCACTGCCTTAATGGGTGGTGAAATCAAGTGACAGTGTTGCATCATGGATTTATTTTTAATGAGATAGTAGAATGTAAAGTATCAGAGGGAGTCATGTATAATAAGCTTAATTTTGTGAAATATTTGATGTGCTTTTTGGCAATGGTGTGCATAAATAAGTGGAACAACAAATCGATGTCTCTCTCTCACTCTTTCTCTCTTTCTCTCCCCATCCCTTCCTTTCCTTCTCTTAAATCAATAATAAAATAAAATAAAATAAAATAAAATAAAATAAAATAAAGAAAGAAATACACGGAAGGGCCCCCTGCAGAGCTGACCTCTGAGTTAAGGGGTCTGCCTGACTGGTGCTGTTGTGTCTCCAAAAAGGACCTGATGAAGTTAGTTCTTCAGGGGTTAAAGAAAAACATCACATGCACACAAACACTGACCTAGATGCAACTGCCGCTGCCAGAGTAATAGCTGCTGCTCCTGGAAGATGCTTTGCTGGGATGACATGCTCCGAAAGAGGAAGCAGGTTGGGGAGCACATCCTCTTCCTCCGCAGGCCTTGCATCTTCCTCCAGCACCTGCAGTTGGCAAGGCTACCAGAGAGCCGGCTGGCAAAACAGAAAAGTGGTGTGCAAGATTTTAGGCCCAGGATCACAAAGCAGAGTACAAAAGGGAGAGTTTAGAGCTAAAGACTGTCCCAGAGATCTGCCTGGTTGATCAAGCCAAAAGCCTAGGGCAATCGTTGTTTCTTCTTTGTAGTCTTCATACCCAGTCCATCAGCAGCACATCCCGAAAGTTCTGCCTGCAAAAACATATACTCAGTCTGCCCACTTCTCTCCATCCTGGACCCTGCCACCACCCCCAGACTAAGCCACCCTGGACCCTGCCACCCCCAGACTACGCCACCGTTGTCATTGGCGATGACTGCCACGGCTGCCTACCTGCTATTTCGGGCTCCTTGCTTCCTGAAATGTATTCTTCTCACAGTAACTAGAAAGGTTTTTAAAAAACAAACACTTTAGGCCTGGTCAGCGTGACTCAGTGGTTGAGCATCGACCTATGAGCCGGGAGGTCATGGTTCATGCCCAGTTTGGGGTGTGTGTAGGAGGCAGCCAATCAATGATTCTCCCTCATCATTGATGTTTCTATCTCTCTCTCCCTCTCCCTTTCTCTCTGAAATCAATGAAACAAAAACAAACAAACAACAGCCTAGAAGCTTCCCATGGCACATAAAATAGCCCCAAACTCCTCACCATGGTTTCACTTGGTCTTCCATCACTCTGGCCACACTGGCCTGCCCTCTGTCCTTGGAGCGTGCCCAGCTGGATCCCACCTCAGGCCCTTATGGTGCCCTCCCCTCTGCCTGAATCCCTCTACCACCCCATCACAGAGCTGCTGCTTATCCTTCCCACCTCAGCTCAAACATCACCTTCTCGGAGAGCGGTTCCCAGACCACGCCTTCTAAAATAGAACATGTTAGAGCCAGTTACAGAGATCTTGTTCACTTATTTGTTACTGTGGGTCATTTCCCCAGTAAGTGAGGGGCTTACTCTGTTTATCACTCTACCCTCAGCACAATAAATGCTTGGCAAGAAAAAAAAAAGACTTGAACCTACTTAGTTAAACTATAGCCTAAATTCAACTTTATTACTACATTTTTAGCCTTTTATTTGTACATGAAATGCCTAGATTGCATGCATCTCCAAAGGAACTGTAATTTAAATCAATTTTCATCCTCACCTCTTGAGAAGAATGTCCCTTAGCTCTTCACAATCATCTGCTTTCAGTGGAAGCAGCCTTTTCATTGCAACTCTAAAACTCATGGAGGGAACTGACAGCCAGACTTTTTGAATGAGCTGGAGGGGGGCGGGGATTATTTTAAGAAGACATCATTTTCCTGAATGCTGCCATCCACAAAGATGATTTAGAAAGAAATACCATAGGTGACATACACTGAGTGGCCAGAGTATTATGATCACTGAACGCATAATAATCTGGCCACACAGTGTGTGTGTGTGTGTGTGTGTGTGTGTGTGTGTGTGTTAGAGGCCCTGTGCATGAATTCATGCATGGTTGGGGTCTGACCAGCCTGGCCAGAGGGAGGGGATATTGGCGGTTGGCCGACCTGCCTGCTGGTCAAACTCCTGGTTGAGGGGACAATTTGCCTATTAGCCTTTTATTATATAGGATATACACTGAGTGGCTAGATTACTATGCGTTCAGAGATCATAATAATCTGGCCACTCAGTGTAAATCTTCCTTTCTGAAAAAGAAAATCAAGTGTTGGATTCTCATTAGTAAACGGAACACAGTGGGTTCATCTGAACTTTCACCTCAAATATGTCTGCTTAACTGAGCTAGCTGCTCAGAGTCTAGTTGACCCCTTTCTCTGTCGTGGCTCTCTGGCTCCCATGAAGAAGCAGGAAAACCATCCTCAGAGCTTGTATCGCTTTAAAAAAATTCAAGTTATTACTCTGGGAGGACGTTCACAGAAGTAGAATAAGCATTATCTCAAATTTCCCATGAGTATGCCAGCCCTAATGAAAGGTTGCTAAGAAATACTTTACCTTCTTCAATGAATTACTTCAGGGAAATGGAGCCATGGGCGTTTCCCACTGCCCCAGGCTCAAAGCTCTTCGAAACGGGTTCATTTTAGTTCCTTGTGTATTTGCTAGAATCAAACTGGAAAATCTGTACAAGATAAAATATTAATATGTTTTTAAATTATGGGATTGTGTTCTATGCTTCAAGCATTTAAAGTAGCTATGTGAAACAGCTGTGAGCAAGTACTGCAAGATATGGTCTATACTCATTACCTTGCCTCTTGCTAAGCTGACAGTCCTTCTGATCGCCAAGATTTCCCACCAATAGATAACTAACACACACAGCTCCTCACTTGCCAGTAATTTCTTCCACCAGAACTTGGGTTAAGATGAAAACGTGGAGAGGTATGGAGCCTGGGTGGCATTTAATGGGATGCATGAGAAAATAAATTCTGTTCCTCTTAGGAAGAATATATAATACACTGCAAACACGTTGAACATAGTCTGATTTCCAAATCCTATGTGAAAGTTTCCTGGCTGGTGCCCAGCTGTGGTTTGAAGGCATAGAATGATAAAACTGTCTTAAACTGCTCTTGCATTGCTTGGCTTATCTTGAAGGTCAGTCGCTGCTTCGGTCCCAGTGCCAATTTTCTCATCACAGCACAAAAAAATCAATTACTGTAATATTCTCCTCATACCAGAATGGCAGGATTATGGCAGGGTTGGCATTTTTCACCTTGTCCTTATGTCTTTAGGTTCCTAGGGAACACCACACCGCCTCATTTTGCCTTATCAGATTGGCAGAGAATGAAAGCCCGACAGTACCGAGTGCGGCCAGCGATGCAGAACAATGGGAGTATTCTCACAACGCGGAAGGGAATATAAATTGGTAAATCTTCTTGGAAATTAGTTTGCCAATATTTAGGAGAGTTGAAGGTATGAATAACTTCAGATCCAGCAACACTACTTCTAGGAATAAACTCTGAACGTTTGTGTAAGAAAATACACAAGAATGTTCATTTTAACTTTATTTTGTAATTGTAAACATTCAAAACAGGACAAGTTTCTATCAAAAACAGAATAAATAAATTGTTTCTTTAATGCCATTAGCAATTAAATCTAACTGGAGTTGCATATTTCAACATGGATACATCTATATAAGGTTGAGCAAAAATTTTTTTAAGGTTGCAGAAGAATATACACATTTAAAAATGACATTTATTAAAAACAATTATCTGCCCTGTTAACAGATACAATATGACCTAGAAACGTTATAGAAACATGAATGGATGCTGTAGCTGGCATTTCTCAGTGGTTAGAGCGTCAGCCTGAGCACTGAAGGGTCCCAGGTTGATTCCAGTCAAAGGCATGTACCTGGGTTGCAGGTTTGATCCCCAGCCCCAGCCCCAGCGTGTGGGAGGCCACCAATCGGTGTATCTCTCTCACATTGATGTTTCTCTCTCTTTCCCTCCCTCCCCACCTCCTCCTTTCCACACTCTCTAAAAATCAATGGGGGGGGCGGAATTTTTGGGTGAGGATTTTAAAACATGAAATGGGATTGGCAAATGAATGGAAATGAATGGAATTGGCCAACATCAAATTCATGGTATACAGAAAATTTTTTTTGTGTAGTTTATCTTTATTCAATCAACTGGATTGAGCATCTTCTATGATCAGGCATGATGATAATTGCTAGGAGCCAAACAGTTCCCATCGTCAGAGGACTTAGAATCTGGTGGGGGTTGATCCTGAAACACCTGCTCTGGCCTCATAGCAATTAGTTGGGACTGCTGTTATCACCTCCTGCTTTATATTATGGCATCAGGTTTCATTACACCTTCCCTTCTAGGTCAGTGGTAGCCAGTGGAACTTCCTGTAATATGTATGTGCAATCCAATAGGGAAGCCACTGGCCAATATGTATCTATTAAACACTCAAACCATAGCTAGTGTAATTGGGTAACTAAATTTTACATTTTATTAATTCTCACTTAAGTAACTACATGTGGTTAGCAGCTACCATATTGGACAACATGGTTATAGAGTGTATGCTCTTTGAGGGCAGGGACTGCCAGTATATATATATATATATATATATATATATATATATAGTCTTTATAGCTCTGCTCACCTTCTTCCCCTCCAGGACTCGGAAGACATTTGATAAATATCTGTTGACTTGAGTCCTTGCGGTTCTGTTAATTAGCAGGTGCTCCAGGGAAATTCACTTAATCTCTGAACTGTCATTAATTTTTTTAATAAAATGCACAGTGTACACCAGTTCTGTTCCAAGCTGAGAGGGTATAAACATAAGTAAAACGTAGTCACTTTCATTGAGGAATTTATGGCCTTGTCTGGCAATAGTTCTTTTAGAAATAAAGCAGAGGGTTAGTCTTGAAGTTTTCTGAGATCTCTTCCACCCTAACATTCCATATACTATATTCACTGAATTATTTGTGTGTGCCTAAAATCACTGTGAGAGTTCATGCAATTGGACAGTAAATCAGTAAAATGATGATATATAAACTTTCAAGAGCCTTTTGGTCTCATTCATTTATTTAACAAATATTTACTGAACACACTCCATGGATGTTCTGATTGCTTCTTCTTTTAAAAATAAATATATATTATTTTATTGATTTCAGAGAGGAAGGGAGAAGGAGTGAGAGATAGAAACATCAATGATGAGAGAGAATCATTGACTGGCTGCCTCCCACACCCCACACTGGGGATCAAGCCAGAAACTTGGGCATGTGCCCTGACTGGTAATTACCTCCGATGCTCAATCACCAAGCCATGCTGACCCCATTAATTGCTTTCTTTATCCCATAGGTGAAGGAGGGATTCTTGTGATGGCCAAACAAACACGCAATAGCCAGTGCTGGACAGATGAGCTTGAGAGCTGTTTTTTCATCACGTATAGTCTCAGCCTGCAGGAGGAGTACGCCACAGGCCATGGAGGGCCACATAGGGGTTACCCTGAGGAACACAGTGAACAACAGGCACTGTGGAGCCAGGTGTGTAGTATCAACAGGGAGAGGTTTCTTCTCTCTGGTCGCTATGGGAGGATGTGACTCATTAAATAACTCCATGGGCTGGTAGAGACCCACTACTCCAGGGTAAGCAAGAACTGTGCCTGGCCCACTTGGTAAGGAGAGCTATTGGGCTGGATGACCTTATCAATGAGAGCAGAATAGGGTGATTGGGTGGGGGCCATCTGAGCCCCTCATGATTTTGCATCTGATACTGAACCTTAATTTTAGGCCTCACACCACAATGGGCCAGGCACTATACTAGGCACCCTATGGGCAAGACAAGAATAAGTGGTTCCTGCCTTTATGGGTCTTTTAAAATTTTTTATTTTTTTCAGAGAGGAAGGGAGAGAGAGAGAGATAGAAACATCAATGATGAAAGAGAACCATTGACTGGTTGCCTCTTGCACACCCCCTCCTGAGGACTGAGCCCACAACCTGGCCTGTGCCCTGACTGGGAATTGAACCGTAACCTCCTGGCTCATAGGTTGACGCTCAACCATTGAGCCACACTGGCTGGGCCCTTATGGGTCTTATGGTTTAAGTTTCAGGGGCAGATTGGTCAAATTAGTGGATTCTAATATAGTTTACAATAAAGATGTGTCTTTCCATCTCTAATTCTGTCATGGGTCCCAGGACCCAACAGAATGGAAAATGGCCTTTTTTGGCCACTAGAGGGCATTTCCTGCTTTCTGCATATGCTCCTGCTTCCTTGGGGTTGAACCATAGTTGTGGGTTTAGTGCACGGATTGATTCTTAACTCGTACACATCAGAATCACTTGGGGGAATTTTTAAAAAGATGTCTATCCCCAAGGATTCCGGTTCAGCAAGAACATGATTGAGCTTGGGCCTCTGTAACTTAAGCATGTTTCTCAAGTGATTGTGGCAGGTAAGCAGAGGAGAACAACCAATTTAGTGAGCTAGCCTACATTTTGATTTTTCAGGGTTTTACACTTTCCAGCTTTATTGAGATATAATTGACACATAACACTGTTGAGGTGTACAACGATTTGATACACTCACATGTTGCAAAGTGATTAGCATCACAGCAACAGTGAACACTTACTTCTATCACCTCAGATAATCACCAGTGCTTTTTGTGTGTGTGTGTGTGTGTGTGGTGAGAACATTGAAGATCTTCTCTCTTAGCAACTTGCAAGTATATGATGCAGTATTATTAACTATACTCCCTGTGCTGTACATGAAACCCTCAGAACTTACCCATCTTGTGACTGGTATACGAGTTTGTACCCTTTTGACCGACATCTCCCCAATCTCTAACCCCACCCCTAAGTCCCTGGTAACTAACATTCTATTCTGTTTCTACGAGCCTGGCTTTTTTTTTTTTTTTTTTTTAAGATTCCACATACGTGATATCATCCAGCATTTGTCTTTCTCTGTCTGGCTTAGCATAATGCCTCCTTAATGTATACGCTTCTTAACATAATGCCTCAGCACAAGGTTGCTCCGAGTGTGCTGAGTTTTGATGCAAAGTGGAGGTGGGAAGGCTGACTCATCACCAACTCGTGCTGTGCTTGTCATCTGGGCTCCTACAGCTCAGGCTGGAAAACCTGATCCTTTGGTTTCTGGCTCTAGACCAGCCCTTCTGGCCAGTGGAACCTGTGTGAGTGCTGGGAGTTTGGGGGGGGACCAGAAGAGATAGAAGGATCTTACACCGCCCCCATCCATCGTCCTCATCTACCCTCCCCCATCTGCCCGCCAAGCCAGACACAAAACTCTTCTGCTAAAAAAAAAAAATACCCACCCAGAAATGCGCTCAAGATCTCATTTTCGCAAGTAACTACCTGAAGCAGTCAGCAGCCTGCAAACAGCGAAACCCGAATGGAGTCTGGGCTCAGGTAGAGTACGCGCTGCAAACAAATGTGTACATACCGGTTCTCAGCCTCATTTCCTGCCTTACTCCCAGCTCACTCGATTCTGAGGAACGGGAAGTAAGGGGCCGTAATAATTGGAAACACCTGATTTTTCGTCACTTCGACCCTGAGTCACCAAGCCTTTAATTGTCCTCTTTCCGTGAAGGTCTTATAGCAGTGGGTTTTTGTTGTTATTGTTTGTTTTGTCTTGTCAGGGAAATGGGCTCCCCTCAAAATCTTTAACGAGTTCTTGAGTGATATTTTTACAGTTGCTTGTTTTAAAATCAGCGCAATTACTCGGTTATAAACATTCCTTGAAAAAAGAAAAAGTTCAAAGGAAGACTTGCAGGCAAAGAGAGCCACAGAGTTATTTAAGGATTATAGACTTCCTTTCAAAGCAGCTCTGCCAAATTATGAAAGATGCACTCTCTGGAAGATCATGCGAGTTCATCTGGAAAAGGCAAGTGCTCCACTTTTAGGTGAGCCTCGAAGTCATTCCGCCCTCTGTGACACACACACACACACACACACACACACACACACACAGACACACAGACACACACACAGACACACACACACACACACACACACACACACACACTATCCTACTTATTAATTGTCAGGAAATCTTTTTAAAACTCCCAGGGCTGACTTATAAATGTCCCCTTCCAACCAAGATGATTAGATAAAGGAAGCGGTGTATCTAGTCATCTGGTCCTGAGGGGAGACATCAGAGCAGCTGGCTGAGCACACCAGGACCTCACGGGCCTGGAACTACTAGAGCTCTCTCTCTCTCTCTTTTTTTTAACCAGCGTAGGAGGCTCTGTCCTGCGCCTATGCAAATGAGACATGCCGCAGCACTTGCTCCTGAATTACTCACTGGCATCATGCCCTTCACCACGCGGGAGTAGAACACGAGTTCACTGAGTGGTGACTTGAATGACGCTGTTTGTCCCAGTGCCGGAGACATCCAACAAAATGGGGAGGATGCGCCACCAGCACAGGTGTGTCCGGGCGGGGACTTGTACATTACCCTCTCTCCAACAAGACATGTCATTAGAAATGTCCTATCTGATATGCCTCCGTCAGATGGTGCAACCAGAGAGAATGGTAACAATAACACATTAAAATGATAATAAATACTGTGAATCTCATCTCTCCCCCTCCCCCTCCCAGTTGTCCTCCACCTACAAAACACATTTCTAGGCAAATCAATCTTCTCAAGAGAGTATGGAGACAGTCGGGCTTTTCTTGTTTTATAAAGCCAGGTCACAACTCACACCGTGAATAATTAACAGCTACCATTTTACCGAATGCCCATCCCGTGGTAGGCAGTCTCCTGGCTGCACCTCATTTATCTCCGGACAGCTGTTATTTTGACTGTTTTATAGATGGGAAAACTAAGACTCAGAAAGGCTAAACAACTTGCTCGAGGCACCCCTCGGATGGGATGGAAGTTGCTGGAATCCAGCCTGTCCACTTGGGGCAGCACCCGCCCAGGGAAGGGGCACCCTTTCCTGATATGAACAAAGACATGGAGGGGCTAGCTGAGGCCTCGGAATACCATGGAGTCAAGTCCATTGAAGTGACTCCAGATTCCACGTGCTTCACCCTACATTATCCTACCACACACAGTTCCCTACATTAAAGGGTCCCCCAAAGGTCACAGACTATCCTGTTGCTTTCCTTGGTTGGATCTGGGGACGGGCATAAGGGGAAGATGAATCTACCCCAGAAAGGAAGTGGGTAGATGCCCTGTCCCTTTTGGGGTAGCCTGGATGTCTGGTTTGATGGGAGGGGTAGTGATTGGGAGCAGCAGCAAAGCACTGTCCTGGCGGCTTTCCTGGCCTGCCGTAGGAGCCGTGGAGAGGCTGTAAATGCCCCGACGAGAGCCTCCCCTTCAGGGCCCTGAGCCAACAGACAGGAATTCTCGCCTGACTCCACCACATGCTGGCTGGCATTCTGACCTTTGGGCCAGTCCCTTCACCTCAGTGTCTTCCCCTTCTCACCTGACAATGGTAACAGGTGCCCCTATAGGTCTTCAAGGGAATGGCGCCCAGGAGTAACCCTAGAAAACATCTGAAAGCAGGCCGCTTCTCTTTGGTGCTTACAGGCACCTGTGCAGTCCTTTCCACTCTCTCTTTTCCTCAGCACTCCCCTTTTCTTTTTCTTTTAAAAAAATATATTTTATTGATTTTTTTACAGAGAGGAAGGGAGAGAGATATAGAGCTAGAAACGTCAATGAGAGAGAAACATCGACCAGCTGCCTCTTGCATTGGTTGTGTTCGCAACCAATGTACATGCCCTTGACCGGAATCAAACCTGGGACCTTTCAGTCCGCAGACCGATGGTCTATCCACTGAGCCAAACCGGTTTCGGCAGCCCTCCCCTTTTCTAAGCTTTCTATCAGGAGGTAAAGTAAGCTGGTGAAAACCAGTTAGCACTAGAGATGTTAGGGATTAAAAATATAGACTTTACCCAAATTATCATTATTCCAAAGAAAAGACAAAGGCCTTACAGAAGGATGGAAACACTGGGTGAATTTTAGCAGCAGATCAAAGATATGGGTCTTCCCAGAGCCTGTAAACCTGGAAGGAATTGTGACTAAGGATTAGGCTGCCCTGGGGAGACATTATCTTCTGTATATATAAAATCCTAAGCAATTCTTACAACTGGATGACCAGCCAGTAACTATGACACACATTGACCACCAGGGGGCAGATACTCAACGCAGGAGCTGCCCCCTAGTGGTCAGTGCGCTCCCACAGCCAACATCCTGTGGCTGGCCAACCTCCTATGATGCCTCCCGCCCCTGCCTGCCGGCCCCAATTGGCCCCAATCACTGGCCAGGCTGAAGGACCCCACCCATGCATGAATTCGTGCACCGAGTCTCTAGTGTAGTATATAAACAAACAAACAAACAAATTACCTATACATGTAAATCACATGTAATATAACACAGTCATTACTTTCTTGACAAGAAAGAACTTCTCACAGCAATTTTTCAAACTTTACATATTTTTTTCTCCTTCTCTTGCTCCAGATATTTTAATATTTTAACTACCTTCAAAGAAAAGGCTTCTTCTTTCTTCTGAAAGAAAGGGAACAATAATGGCTAACACTTACATAGCACCTATTATGCTAGCAGTGTAGTAAATGCTTTATGCCTGTTTATTCACTTTGTCTTCATAATAGCATGTTCTGGTAGAGATATCACCATCACCACCAATATCATCACCTCCATTGTACAGATGAAGAAATCAAGGTACAGAGAAGTTAAATAATACATGACTAGTACATGGCAAAGCATGTCTTTGGAGACCATGTCCTAAAGCACACCACTGCGGGTTCCTGAAGCCCTAACCGACATCTCCCAAATTGATCCTTTATTTTTCATTAATAGCAAAATAAACTTAGTGGGAAAGATCATCCTCAGTTATTTCATTGACTCCTGGATTATCTTCATACATCTGTCCAAATTGCTCCTTCCTACCCACTTTTCTCTCTTCTTACTTATCCAGTTTAATCTATTAAGGCCATTTCTTGCCTGGCTGGTGTGGCTCCATGGTTGAGCATCAACCTATGAACCAGGAGGTTATGTTTGATTCCATGCACTGGTTGTGGGCTGGATCCCCAGTAGGGGGCGTGCAGGAGACAGTCGATCAATGATTCTTTCTCATCATTGATGTTTCCCTTTCTCTCTCTCTCTCTCTCTCTCTCTCTCTCTCTCTCTCTCTCCTCACCCCCTTACTCTCTGAAATATATATATATATATATATATATATATATATATATATATATATATAATTTATTTATTTATTTTTTAAAGACCATTTATTTTCTGCCCTTGTCTGGAGGTGGTTTCAGGTTTTCTCACTCGTATTTAGAAACTTGTGAAATCAAGGTGGCTCAGAGTGTCTCAATCTCTTTCCCTGTCTCTCAATCCATTTTCAGGCTGACAATGGTTAGTCTATATTTTAATTGCAGTTATATTTTATTATGACCATGACTGTGGTAGGTGCGATGTTCAGGAGAAAATAAATAGGATTTATTTAATAAACATATTTCAACACCCATGAAAGGTATTTGCATTACTCACATTGACAAATAAATAAAAAGACTTTTACTTGGAAGCTTACGGGAAGCAGAGAACAGAACAATACATTGTGTAGTGGGCAGGCTTGTGTCAAGGTTCTTGTCTGTTTGCATGCCCTTCCTCTAAGGCACAAAGTATGTGCTCTCTTTCGCAAGCGAGATTATTGAGGTTTGAAGAGGTCAGGCGATCTGCTTCGAGTGGGTTGTGATGAGGCAGGACCAAATGTGGGTTAATGCTCCTCACCTGCTGGTTCAGCTGCTGGTCCACAGGCCTGTGCAGACCGGTTCCTTTGCTTTTGATGCCATAAGATTTAATGAACCAGACTATCTCAACCTGAAGATGAACATTTTCTGATGGAAAGGAAACCTTCTTTATTACTGATAAGTATGGGTCATGCCAAGATATGGATCATAAATTCTTTAAGAAACATCAGTCAGCTTGCAAAAGAAAATCATCCACCCCACTTACATTCATCTGTGATATCTGATAGGAGTATTTGGTACCAAAGAAATAAAAGATGGGTCTCACCTGCATTCTATACTGCAAATATATATACATAGTTTATGCTTGTATCATTATTTATTAATTATTGTATTATTTTGCATATAAACAACAGTAAACCTATAAACCTACTTTTGCGCCATCTTGTATATTGTACATATATATGCACACACACAAACCTATACTAATAAAAGGGTAATATGCTAATTAGACCGGACAGCTTCCAGATATTCTTCTGGATGTCCTTCTGGACAAAGCCACAGTGGCAGAGGCTGTGGTAGAGGCAGTTAGAGGTGATCAGGCCAGCAGGGGAGAGCAGTTAGGGGGATCAGGTCGGCAGGCAGGTGAGTGGTTAGGGGGATCAGGCTGGCAGGGGAGAGCAGTTAGGGGAATCAGGATGGCAGGCATGTGAGGGGTTAGGGGGATCAAGCCAGCAGGCAGGTGATGGTTAGGAGCCAGTGGTCCTGGATTGCAAGAGGGATCCTAGATTGGATGCAGGCCAGTCTGAGGGCCCCCCCTCCCCTCATGCATGAATTTTGTGCACTGGGCCTCTAGTATATACATAAATGTAATCATGTATTTTTTACTGTGTATTTTTGCTTTTTTTCTTGGCTCACCTTGTCTTGCCTCTTCTTCTCACATGAGCTACTCTCTAAAAGAAACCATGTTGTTTCCTTGCCTGTACTCTTCCATAGGCTTATCATTGCTCATATAATTCCATTCAAATAAATACATGTGTTTATACATTTTATACAGGTGCATGTCATTTCTTTTTTAGCAAAGGTGGGATCATATTGCATGTGCTTTTCTGCATCACGCTTTCCTCACTCAGCAGTTTCTGGTGCAGTGCCCTATAAGTAAACGTGTACTGCTGTGATTTAGTCTTGTTAGTAGTTTCCTAATATTTCATGAGTGAGCAGTACCATCATTTCCCTGGCCATTCCCCTGCTGATGGACATTCACATTGTTTCCAGATTTTTGCTACCAAGAACAATCCTATCTAATAAAAGAGTAATATGCAAATTGACCAAACCTGTGCTACATCCACAAGCCACGCCCACTGACCAATCAGGAGCGAGTATGCAAATTAATGCGACCAAGATGGCTGCAGCCATGGAGAGAGCAGGAGACTTGGGTTTCTTTAGCAATGGAGGAAGCCATGTTTCCTGCACACCCTGCCAGGCCCAGACCTCTGCTCAAAGCTACAAAGTTTCAATTATAGAAGTTAAATAAATCCCAACAAAAATGGCAGCAGCCACAGAGCTGGAGAGAGCAGGAGGCTTCAGGTGCCCCTGGCGATAGAGGAAACCAAGCTTCCTGCACACCCTGCCAGCCCAAATTTCTACTCAAGGCTACAAAGTTTCAATTATATAAGTTAAATAAATACCAGATACCAGGGCCTCCACTTGGGTCACTGGGGGGTGTGGCCAGCCTGCAAACCACCACAGGCCCTTCACTCAGGCCGCCCCATGCCCCAAGGGAACCCCTACAGATCTGGGATACCCTTCAGGGCGAACCAGCTGGCCTTCACTTGTGCAGCAGGCCTCTATCCTATCTAATCTAATAAAAGAGTAATATGCAAATTGATCATCACTCCAACACACAAGATGGCTGCCCCCATGTGGACACAAAATGGCCACCCAAGATGGCCAGCAAGGGAGGGCAGTTGGGAGGAGTCAGGCCAGCAAGGGAGGGCAGTTGGGGGCGATCAAGCCTGCAGGGGAGGGCAGTTAGGGGTGACCAGGCTGGCAGAGAAGGGAAGTTGAGGGTGACTGGGCCTGTAGGGAAGGATAGTTGGAGGGAGACCCAGGCCTGCAGGAGAGAGCAGTTGGGGGGGGACCAGGCCTGCAGGGGAGGGCAATTAGGGGTGACCAGGCCTGCAGGGGAGGGCAGGTAGGGGCAAACAGGCTGGCGGGGAGCAGTTAGGCATCAATCAGGCTGGCAGGGGAGTGGTTACGGGGTGATCAGGCTGGCAGGCAGAAGTGGTTAGGGGCAATCAGGAAGGCAGGCAGGTGAGCAGTTGGAAACATTCAGTTTCCCAGGATCATCTAAAACTCAGAAGTCACCTCCTGTGTGTGAACCACCTTTCCTCAGACTTACTCAGCACATGTGCCACATTGTCTAAGTAAGTCAGCCCCACTGGACTACAAGCTTCTAGAAGGCAGAATCCACGTCCTATTCACCTTCATTATAATCCATAGCTACTCAATATTTAGTGCACAAAGAACATTATTTAAGTGCTTTTGTGTAAATTCTTACTTTATACCTACTTTAAATGACTTAATAGTGCTTCTAAAAACCAAGCTGAAAACAAAAGGTTGGGTTAACTCGCTATTCCTGAATGAAATCCCAACAATGCATATTTGTGATGCTTCAATACTAGTAAATATTTAGAGAAAAAAACACAAACAGAGCGCTTATTCATTTCACCACAGACTCTGAATTACCACATAGAGGGAATAGGAACCAATGTGTGTTTTTATAGACATTAAGCCCTTGTTCAAAAGTGAAATGCCTATTTGTGTGACGTGGTATTTTGGAAGATATAAAATGAGATTGCTGTTGATTCTGTTCTGGGATGGCCACCATCCTTAACAGACCCTGCTGCCTTCCAGAATTTTCACTTGCTGTTTTCCTGTCAGAAAGTCTCCTATTGGGGCAGAGGGGAGAAACTATCCGATTGGGTAAAACTTCCTGGAGATATGTGTATAATGCACATATCGGTACAGTATCAGATCTCCTTACTTTAATATTTTCATCGTTTGTTTATTTCAATGACTGAGGAGGAAAGTTTAAGGATATAAATATTAGGATGGAAAGACTTGGCACAATTCTTTACCAAAGCTTTTATTTTTTTCCCTTAATAGAACCAGCCAACCTGAAAGCGATTAGAATAAAAATATAAAGAGGTGATCATTTTGAAACCTAGTGTTTTTCATACCTCTGTAATATTCACTGTTCGGAAGGCAACAGTAAACTCAAATGTATCGTACAGTCGGATTTGTCTGAAATGAGCAAGTAGCTCCTGGCAATCAGTAGGTGCTCCATATTTATTGGGTCAAGGACTGATGAGTTGTGGTCGCTGACAACCTCATTTATAACTTTGTTATATTTAGATTTGTTTTAAAATACACCTAACATTCTCTAGCTGATGGGGTTTTTTGTTTTGTTTAAATAAAAAAAAATTAATCCTCAAAATGTATATTTGGCAGAAACTAATATTGTTCAAGGACCTCAACAGGAAACCTATGTTTGGCTTTATTCCCTGGCAATTTAGGGCTAAAAGCAGCTTCTAGTGACAAGCTTATGGCGGTGGGTGTCCCCCCCCCCCCTTAAAGCATTGGCTCATGTAAATTTTTTGTGGTTTTGGTGCCAAGTGTAAACACACTAAAAAACTAAAACTAAATCTAAAAGCAAATTTGTCTCAAAAATATGACTCAGGAATATGAGTCTGTTTGGTACTGGGGCTAATGGGGTGCATACCCAGGAGGGTAGTTTGATATGGGCAAAATGAATTAACCGTGGGACACTTTTCAAGGCCTTAGGGAGAAAAACCAGAGCACAGAACTCACTTATAGAAACTGTCAAACAACGTATCAATTCTTTAACAACAAATTAAAATATAAAATATTGCCCAGTCCTCCCTTCAGCCAACCTTCCCCTCTCCCAACATCTGGGAAACTGGGCAGGGGAGGAAGCAGATTGCTTCTAATTACCCTATGGCTGCCAAAGATTACTTAAACCTTCAAGGTGGGACATGGAGCCAGAGAGAATATTAAACATCGTAAATAGTTTTCCCACATCTTTCACAGATCATTAGCTTGAAAAAACAAATGAAAACTAACAGCGCTGGTCTGTTTCTTTTGCTCTTGGTATCATTTTCCAAATACTTGACCCACATTGAAAATTGTTATTTTGTTGACAACCTCCATCCCAGTTCTGTGGGTACTGGAGAAAGAAACAGGTTTTACTGGTCCACCCTACAACAAAGTGGCTGCATCACAAACATGGGCCCGGAGGTGGGAGAAGACAGTCTGGCTGTCACGGGCATCTAACTCAAGTGACATTTGATAGAATTAATTTACAGGCGGTTGGAGGGCAAAGACAGCCTTCCAGAACTCTCTTTTCCTTCCAGAGTCCGGCTTCATTCTCCTGGATCAGGTGCTCATTTCTATTAAAATGAGACTGCTAACTAGTTCACCATTCACAGTCCTATAGTTTGCAGAACAGTGAATTCAGACCATACCAAATTTGTTTCTTTCTTTTAAAGAGTGTGGGGTTGTTGTTGTTTTTAAAATTAATTTGAGAGAAAGAGAGAGAGAGAGAGAGAGAGAGAGAGAGAGAGAGAGAGAGAGAGAGACATCGATTTGTTGTTCCACTCATTTATGCATTCATTGGTTGCTTCTTGTATGTACACACAAAGCTAGGCAACTCTAAGACTGACTCATACGCATTCCCTACAACCTCCTCGGTCTGATGAACTTTTGTCTCCCTCAGGTTCCTCATGAGGCTCCTTATCAACACTTAGCTAGGAGAACAGGTGAAAACAGCGCAACAATTCTAGGGCAGCTTGCTCCTTTGCAAGTCTCACATAGGTAGTCTGGAATCTCACTTCAAAATGGAGGAGTACTTGCAAACTATTGTCTTGGGGTCTTACCCCAAAATGAGTCTAAGATACTTCCATTTTGACATCCTATTACATATGTAAAAACCTTTCCAGCCCTAGCCGGTTTGGCTCAATGGATAGAGTGTTGGCCCGTGAATTGAGGAGTCCCAGGTTCAATTCCAGTCAAGGGCACGTACCCTGATTGCAGGCTCAATCCCCGGCCCTAGTTGGGGCACGTATGGGAGGTAATAATCGATGTATCTGTCACAGCAATATTTCTCTCTCTCTCTGTTTCTCCCCCTCCCTTCCACTCTCACTAAAAATCAATGGAAAAATATCCTCAGGTGAGGATGACGGACAAACAAACAAAAAAGCCTTTCCATACTTGTGGATTTTTGGTCATAGCTTCATTTTTTAAAAATGACAACAATCTTCCATTAGGAGCTTTACTTTTTAAATCTACAAAATAGAGTTTAACATAGAACCAAATGAGATGGCCATGAAAAGTTCTTAGCAAAGTCCCTTTAATTCTTCTTGCAATACTGTTTTGGTGGTGATGAACCTAATTAGCTTTTTTATTGTCTTGTGTCAAATTAGGGCTTTTATATTCTTCAGATATATATCCAGAATGGAATTGCTAGATCACATGGTAGTCCTATTTTGAATTTTTTGAGAAAGCTTCAGACTGTTTTCCATAATGGTTGTACCAATTTACATTCCCACCAACAACGCACAAGGTTCCCTTTCCTTTGCACTCTGGCCAACGCTTGGGATTTCTTAATTTTTGATAATGGCCATTCTGGTAGGCATGAGGTGATATCTCACTGTGGTTTAGATTTGCATTTCTCTGGTGATTAGTCATGTTGAACATCTTTTCATATACCTATTTTCCATCTGTATATCTTATTTGGAAAAGCTCTATTCGGATACTCTGCCTGTTTTTCAGTCAGATTGTTTGGGTTTTGGGATTGGTTTTTTTTTGTTTTCTTTTGCTTTTGGTGTTAAATTGTATGAACTCCTTATATATTTTTATATTAACACCTCATCAGATATACGGTTTGCAAATGTTTTCTCCCATTTAGTTGGATTGAATTTTCATTTTTTTCAGTCTTTTCTGTGCTTTTTAATTTAATATGGTCCAAGTTGTTTAATTTTGCTTCTGTTGCCTTTGCTTTTGGAGTCAGATCCAAAAATTCATCACTAAGACCAAGGTCAAGGAGCATATAACCTATGTTTACTTCTAGGAATTTATGGTCAGGTCCTACATTCAAGTCTTTAATCCATTTTAATTCATTTTGGGGTACAGTGCAAGATAGTGTGTCCAGTTTAATTTTTTTTCACATGGCTGTCCCAACCGCATTTTGAGTAAGTTAGTTTTATGTAATAACAAATGCATCTTGCTATTATCATCACAGTGCAAAATAAGAATGTATTCTTACTGTTCATATTAATAATTCAAAGCTCCACTTATGCAAGAGTGATTTTTATCTTTATAGAGTTTTCCCTTGATGAGCCAAAATCCCAGGAGGTTATTCAATCTAACAGCTGTCCTGTTGGCTCACAGAAATCTACGTGGTGCACTGGAGTTTCACATTCTCTGTGGCTATTGCTGAGGTTCCTGACATAAGAAGTGGTCCACTGTGATGGACATTCTGTAATAACTGTAGAAAAGTGTTTAAGAATACATGTAATAAATAGGTTTTTGCAAGTGCAAGTAAATAATTGATCACACACACATGCACACACACACGCCTGCGCACACACAGCCTCTTGCTCAGAGTCTCTGCTTTGATGATAGACATGGATAGTGGTGCCTTTATTGTTTTGTGTGGGTTTTTTTTAATCCTCAGCTGAGAATATTTTTCCATTGATTTTTAGAGAGAGTGGGAGAGGGAAAGACAGTGAGAAATATCAATGTGAGAGAAACACATCGATTGGTTGCCTCTAGCATGAGCCCTGACCATGGCTGGGGAGGAGCTTGCAACTGAGGTACATGTCTTTGACTGGAATCGAACTCAGGACCGGAATAGAACCTAGGCCAACACTCTACCCACTAAGCCAAACAGACCAGGGCAGATAATGATTCCTTTAAAGGTAGCAAGAGATGAATGCAAAATGAAGTCTGTCTGACTCCCACATTACAGCTCTTCGGTTACACAGCTCTTTCAACTTGCATGCACTCTGGATCATTTCCCCAAGGCCACCAGCAGTGACAGAGTGTCTGGGAGAGGAGAATCTCTAACCTCAGCTACAGGTTGAATCATCTCTCATCACAATTCAGGCCCAGAAGAGACACTGAGCCACTAGATCCAACTGCCCTACTAGGGGTGAGCTTCTTTTTGGGGTCAGGTGCCCTCCTGCTTGGTGACATTGAACAGGGACCAGTTTAATCCACTGAAGATGTTCTATTTACATGAAGGAAGGGGGTTGGTGCCCGTACCCCTCTCCTTCAAATCTCCTTGGACCTTCTACTTTGCCCATTTCTTCCCAGAAACGTCAACATCTGGGGTCCTCTAAAAGGAGCCAAGCAGGTACAGCTTCCCCAGACAAAGAACATCTGTGCAAGACAGTGATATAGGATATAGGCCCAGGCAGAAAGAGAAACAATACTCATTAAAATAGCATCCATTGTTTACACTTGCATGACAGTTTTACTTAAAGGAGGTGGGGGAAGGAAAATTATGTCCTCCTACACTGGGCATCTAGTTACCCATGTGGTTGAACCACTTAAAAACTTCAAATGTGTGATGATTCATGTCAATATTGGAAAGATCTAAACTCAAGATAGACTTACTACTACTGACTAGGAGTTAGACATCTAAGAAGCTAGCACGAGAACAAATCCTCTAGGCTGTCTATGCTGAATGAGCTGGAAAAAATGAAGGGAGCTACATCATTGTAAGTGCCGACTAATCTCAAAACCAATCTGTAATTGCCTCATATAGCACATACCAGGTGCAATGATATGGTGGCAGTTCATAGGCAGTGACTATTATGGTAGCCACATCTCTATCATCATTTGAGAGAAACTCCTGACCCAAATGCCATACATACCGAGTCACCTGGCATCCCCTGCCACCCACACCTCCCACTGCTGGCTGCACAAATATGGATTGTGGTTTTCTGAGGTGACTTACATAATTTGCCTATGGGAAACAGTTTGTACCACACACAGAGAAAAATCCAACACATAAAAAGTTAACCATTTAATTCTTCTGCACGGAACAACAATAATTTTGTGTTTGTTGATCTAGTCTTTACTTGGTAAGTGAAGAGTAGGACAGAGAAATGGGTTAAACTATATACTATTTGCCTTTCAGATATTTTTGGTAAATAATCTTGTCTTCACTGGATGGACCATGGCAGCAATATAAAGTTTTAAACTGTTTGAAAAATACAAGGTCAGAAACATAACAGAGAGTCTATAATTTTTCAGTTGGGATCTGGCTCTAATAGACATTTCCAAAATATCAGAGATGACAAAACTCTAAGAATGGGGAATATTTTGGCTTCCCTTTTAAAAAATAGCTAATAATCATGCCTTGCCTTATTTTCTTCCCTATTTTCTATGGGTAAGACTTCAAACTCCTTAGCCTAAAATTACAAAGACCTTGACAATCCAGCCCAAATCCACTATCTAGCTCCCTAAACTCTACACTCCAGCCTCATAGGACTCCCCACCATTACTTGTATATAACACAGTCGATTTTGTTCATAGGATGTTCTTATACCCAAGAGGTTCTTCCATCCTTCTCAACCTGGAAAAAAAAACTTAGCTCAAAGTTCACCTCTTAAGAAAGGCTTTAAAACTGGCCATTCCCCTTTCTGTGCTCCTATAACACAACATTTAATTAAAGTATTCCATTTTACCACTCAGTATTGCGATTATTTGTGTACTCATCTGTCTCACCTATTAAACTTTGAGATCCTTCATGGTAAAGGCAATATTTCATCTGCCCTAGGACCAACAATGCCCAGCACAAGGTATCTACGCAACAAATGTATTTTCGTTGGTGTTGACTATGTAGAACTTGCTGAACAATACCACTTTTTCTGACCCAGAAGCAAAGCCCCTAGAGCCGAGCTTAGCCTGGCTGGGTTCTGAGACCAACCTAAAGTCATCCAGGAGAATGTGATGGTAACCTTATTCGGGTGACACAGAATCAAAAGGATGTTGATGCTCGATCTGCCCTGAATTTATGCCCCAGTTATAGAGCCTGGTCTATAGGCTTTGGTCTTAGGAACATACTATCAACTCAGCACTAGATCCATACTTCGTGTGTCCAAGTTTCTGTTTTGAAAACATGCTGTCCCAGTACTATCAAAGGGAGGTTCCTCCCTCTCTCAATACAATGGAAATTGCAAGACATCCATAAGCTAGACAAAAAATGTTTCACCTTTAGTTCCCTATTAAACACAATGCTAAAGAGCACCCGTACCTGTGTTGCTTCTAGTTCTTGACTTGAAGGTGAGATTCTTCAAGTATTTAGACCATTCTAGTCAAGGCTCACTTAGCAAGGAGGGCTTTTCTTAGAGACACAGGCAAAGGGGAGAGATGTAGGGGGATTGTGGTATTTCTGAATCGTCGCTGCAAATGTGTTGACACTCTTTCAATCTAGAAATGGCATCTAGATCCCCACTCTTTGAATCTGGGTGTGCATTGACCAATTGAATAAGTGGAAGTGTTGTTGCATGACTTCTGAGGCTAGATCATAAAAGGTCATGCAGCTTCCTCCTTGTTCATTGGAAGACTACTTTTGGAGCCTTGAGCCATTATGGAAGAATTATGACTACTCTGAGGCCAACTATAGGTGTTCTAGTAGACTGGCCAGCCTTCCAGCCATCCCTACCAGTGTCATTTGGGATCCTCTATACCCGTGGTGAGCAAACTGTGGCTCGTGAGCCACATGTGGCTCTTTGGCCCCATGAGTGTGGCTCTTCCACAAAATACATGGCCTGGGCAAGTCTATTTTAAAGAAGTGGCATTAGAAGAAGTTTAAGTTTAAAAAAATTAGCTCTCAAAAGAAATTTCAATCGTTGTACTGTTGATATTTGGCTCTGTTGACTAGTGAGTTTGCCCACCGTTGACTAGTGAGTTTGCCCACCACTGCTCTACACCAATCATTCCACCAGCTGAATATTACCAATCATCTCTATCAATGTCTTTTGGAAAAGAAAAATCACCTGAGACCAGTCCAAATTTATGGCCAATACAATCATAATATACTAGAGGCTCGGTGCATGAAATTCATGCGGGGGGGGGGGGGGGGGGAGGTGTCCCTCAGGCTGGCCTGCACCTTCTCTAATCTGAAACCCCTTGGAGGATGTCTGATTGCCTCTTGCAATTTGGGGCCACTGGCTCCTAACCACTCGCCTGCCTGCCTGACTGATTGCCCCTAACCCCTCTGCCTGCCTGCCTGATCACCCGTAACTAACTGCTCCCCTACTGGCCTGGTCCCCCCTAACAGCTCCCCTGCTGGCCTGATTGCACCTAACCACCTCTGTCTAGCCCCGCACCTGGGATCCAGGATTCCTTCCTCTGGCTGGTCACAGGTACCCAGGACCTAGGCTTCCCTCCCTCTGGTCGGCTGCAGGTACACAGGACCTGAACCAGCTTTACCTGGGCTGGTGGTAGATGCAGGAGACTGTAGTAGGTGGCTTTGCCCAAGCTGCAGTCAAAGGCACCCGGATCTGCAGAACAGGTGGCTTGTCCCTCTCCTGGGCTGCAGGTGCAGCCACTGGCCCCTGGGACCTTGGGGTGGGTGGCTTGTCCTTCTCCCAGGCTACAGCCAAGCTCTCACTGGGGTCTGATAACTGCTCCTTAGCTTGCCCCTTCACGCCAGGCCCTGTTAATGGCTTCCCACTGATGCTGGTCACAGAGAGCATTACCCTCCTCACCTTTGCAAAGGTTAACGAGGGTGCCGTTTGTTAGCTGCGAGGACACAGGCTTCAGTGTGATTGCTGGAGTTCCCAGAGACTGCCTGCACACCCCAACACCTCTTCATAGCACCCTGCTTTCTACACCCCATGCTCCACCTCGCTCGTTACTTCTTCCTTTGGCTGAAGCTGCATCTCCGTCCTCTGGACCCGTGCCCACGCACATGAGGCAGTTGTGGCTCCACATGACGCGTCCTGAGATCAGGAGAGCTGGTTCTTCTGTTAGGACAGTGACTGCCATTGTCTGGACTTATCTGCTTAATCCCAGCCGCTCACCTGCAAAGAGAAGAATGCAACACCTGTCAGGACTGGTGCAATGATTAAATAAAGTTATATATGTAAAATATATAAATACCCTGTAGATGGTTTTACAAATATTAGCTATCCCACAGGCATTTCCGAAGCCGGGTGCTCTTTCCATTTTTTTTTTTCCTTTACTGTTACATGTTCCCTTCTGCTCATTAAGTTTCTTATCAGTGGCAAATTGATGTCTTAACTAGTATTATAATCCTGATGGTCTTAATCTTTGTTCCAAGGAGAGAGAAACAAGAAGAGAAAGAAAGAAAAAGAAAAAAAAGCAAGACAGAAAAGTCATTTTCAGTCCTAAATAGAGAACACTACTCTGGGGGTCCTAACATTTCTCACTTACTGACTCGGGATGGAGCATTGGCAGAGAAAGCCATTCCTGTGGTTTGCGTCTGTGGGCCGTCAACAGAGACTCTGGCCTTGGGATGAAACAGACAGTTTCGAGTGATACTGACAGAATGAAACCAAAGGAAAGTGTGGCCAATCTGCTGATTTCCACAGCCTTTGAGGCCCAGTTGTTCCAGGTCTCCTTCAGATCTCAGGCAGATTTTAGGATTTTAGCTAAAAGAGTGGCCGGGACAGCTGGACAGCCGTGCAGCGTTTTAATAGGTTTTGAATCCTGACTTTCCATTTTTTTCCAGACAAAGAAGCTTTTAAAATATTTAGAGGGCTCTAATTACCAAGCAATAATGAAAGACCGCTTAAAGAAGGCAAGCTTCATATAATTATAAAAGATTAAAGCTGTTGAAGAATTTACAGGTTTAGAGAGAATGATTTAATTGTATTTGAAAGATTAAAACTTGGTTATAAGATCTAGGCAAAATTCACCAACAATTTCTAGGAGACTATTTGAAAGATGGTCTACACGATGAACTAGTCTAATAGAATCAAATATCTGCCATCTAAAGTGAGTCATATGGAAGCCCCAATGCAAGTGATATCCGGACTTAAAAGTGTGACAATATTGTATTATGATAAAACTTTATATGTCAGTGCTTAAACAGTTTTAAGAGAACAGTGAAAAAGGTACGGGTCCCCTGACACAGCTATTTAGACATGCATCTTCCCTAAAAAGGAGATGTCAACATACTAAACACCAGGCAGAGCACACGCACCGACGGAGCAGAGCAGACCCCTCCTTGACCTGCTTATGGCTGGCCCAGTAGGTCCACCTGAATACCAGCTCCACCTCCATCCCATGCACCTGCTCTTCTCACCTGCAGCAGCAACCCAGCCTGAAGCAAAACAAGCTACCATTCAGGGCACCCCACACTTTCCAAAATAAAACCTAGCTCTTTGTTTTTGGGGTTGTTTTATTCTGCGCTGTCTACTTTCTCCGTTTCACTACCAAAGGCAACTGGCAACTTCTCCATGACTCTCAAGAAGGGGGTGCCCCAGGCAAGCAGAGCACGGTTCCACAGAAGAGACATTGTCTTGAAGGAGGCAGCTGGTTTCAGTGAGTGCGAGCTCCCATTTCTTGATGGATGTGACTGTCCCCGCCTTTGAGAGGGTGACAGGGGGAGTGGAAGGTGGGCAGCTGAGCAGGATCAGGCCTGTTAAGGTGTCACTCGTCACCACAAACCTGGTCCCACTGGCTTCCATCCTCATCAGCCCAATAAAACAGAAAAATAAAGTGTTCCAGTCATCATCAAGTTGGCTGGCTCACCAGCATTGGGTTTTGGCTTTTTGTTTTTTGTGTTTTTTTAAAAATATATATTTAATTTATTTAAATATTTTTTTAATTGCTATTTTACAGAGAGGAAGGGAGAGAGATAGAGAGCTAGAAACGTCGATGAGAGAGAAACATCGACCAGCTGCCTCTTGCACATCCCCTACCGGGGATGTGCCCGCAGCCAAAGTACATGCCCTTGACCGGAATCGAACCTGGGACCTTTCAGTCCGCAGACCGACACTCTACCACTGAGCCAAACCGGTTTCGGCTTGTTTTTTTTTTTTTTTAACTTAAATAGCTCTCCCATTAAGCCTGTGTCTGGGCTCTCGTGCCCCCTGCAATAGCTTTATCTGTAGGTACCGCACTGGATTAGTGTAAATGATTTGATTATTTTTTAGACATTTCTAAATATGTGCATATCCGTATTTCTCACATGGTTGAGATTGTGTTGTTTATGTGGTTTTTATATCTGGTTCTTTTCTACTTAATGCCATTGCTTAAACCTCACTAAAAAAATTAAATGGTGACACTGCTGTGCTCTGTAATAGGACGCCCTGGCCCTGTCTTTTTCATGTTGGTGAGTGGCAGGCTGACTGTCTCATCCTTGGTAGCAGTGCCCAACCATGGGGAGAGATTGGGTGGTAAGCAGTATAGTCTCTGGTTTGATACACAACTGGGCCTGATTGATTGGAGAGAAAGAGGAAGGGGAAGAGAGAGAGAGAGAATGTGAGAGAGAGAAGCATCAACTTATTGTTCACGTATGCATTTTTTGTTGTTGTTGTTGATTCTGGGCTGTGCCCTGACCAGGGATCAAACCCACAATCTTGGTGTATCGGGATGACGCTTTAACCAACTGAGCTACCAACCCAGACCGTGGGCTTTACTTTTTATGAAGGTGGTTTTCTCTCCAAACCCCTAACCAAATCTTGAACTTTATAGGAGCCAAGAATAGGACCCAGAGGAACGCAGCAAGTGTGGTTAGAGGGACGTCTGAGGAAGAAGAGAACAAGTCCTGCTTCCCGTGAGCACTGAGAATAGTGACTTCAAGGACCAGGACACTGTGTTTAACTTGACCTTCAGCATTATGTGGGTGTATTCCGTGGTCCCCCTGGCTCCCCTGTCACCCTTGGCCACCTGTTCTTTCCCCGGAAGGCACTGCTCCCCCGGCTCTCTTGCCCTCTGACTTCTCTCTGGGATTGGCCAATGGGGAGCCCAGACGAAAGATGGGAAGAAAAGAGGACAGTGACATTGGCATGTTCACTTCCCGGCTCCCTCCCCGGGAGTCACTTCAGGTGCTGCATCTCTTCGCTGAGGACCCAGTTCCTCTCCCTGTGTCTCTCCCTGGTTCTGGCTTCTGGTAAGCAGACCCTCCTCCCCTCATCTCTTCAGGCCCGAGCAGAGTGCTCCACTGTTACTAATTCTGGGACAGTGCAGTATCCTTTGGGTTTCCCTTCACACTGCCCTTCTTTCAAATAGTCCTCTTACTAAACTCCCCTCAAATTACCCCATTGGAGGTGCTTTCTGTCAAGAACCGACTGATAGAAACGCTACTTAAACCACATGTCCCTCTTCCAAGGCTGAGTACTTCCCTCGTTCAATCTTCAGAATTAAACTATGACCTGAGGTCCCTTAGCAGGCTCCTTTGGGGATAATACATGTGTAAGTAACCTCCCTCCAGTTCCAGCGAGGGGCTCTTTATAACGGCGACGATGCTGATGGGTACAGTGCCACTGGCTGCTGGCATGTTCCTGGTCCACGCCTGGGCCAGACACTCTCCACAGCTGGCCCTGATCCTTCAGCATGCACCAACAAGGCGGCTTGTCTTCCCATTTTAGAGTTGAGTAAAGCAAGCATCTAGAAATTTAGGTAACTTTTACTTAACGCCACCAACTAATGCATGCACACTCACTGTCTCCCTTCTTCAAATGACACTTTCCCAGTTAGACTTGCCTGGCTAGCCAACTTTAACATTTCCTATTCCTCTTCCTTGCTTGGGTACTTTACACCAGCTGATATAGTTATGTATTTTTTTCTCACATGTTTTGTTTAATATCTATAGTGTCCAATGCAAACTCTATGAGGACACGGATCTTTGCTTTACGCACTGCTTTATCCCAGCACTTAAAACAATTGCTGGCATATAGTAGAGCCTGCATAAAGGTTTTTAAATGCTGGTCTGATAAAGCTGGCATTCAGAGCCAGGTCTGCCTGACTTGAAGGTCATTGTTTTTCTACAACACCCTCCTTACCCATTTACCATCAAGGTAAACAGATAATGGCCTCAAAGAGAAAAGACAATAGTATTACTTTGGAACTAGACACAACCTGCTGTAGCTGCAACAGAAGACAGCTAATAAAACAAAATAAAACAACGCTCACATATTTGTTTGCAAAAATATGTTTACTATCAAGACTCTCAGACACATGGGCTTTGACAGAAGTGAGGTGGCATTTGGGATGCCAAGGAGAAGAGTGTTGAGCAATGGATTTGGGTGCAGACAGCAGCCACCCACCGCTGGGCCAGGCGCAGGTGCTGTTCGAGTGAAAGGAGGCTTTCTACAGGGTCGGGAAGCTGGGTGACATGGGAGCTGGGCAAGCATGGCCGACTCGGGGAGCCAGGGTCCGGGAGGGACAGACATTCTAGAGTCTTGCCTTCTGCTTGCTCGTCACATGCCTTGTGCTCCATTTCCCTTAGCACTGACTTAGGAAAAAGAGAAGGAAACAGATAGTTTAGGAACAGGTTGATGGCAAGGCATAAGTGCAGCAGAGAAAGCCCAGCTTTCAAACCACATAAACCAAGCAGATTCATTATCGCCATGGACGTGGGCTGTAGCCTCAGACACAGAGGGCTTTCCCAGCCTGCTCTCCCACTCACTTTGATTTCGGTCAAGTTAATTAACCTTTCTAAGCCTTTCTCTCTCTCTCTCTCTCTCTCTCTCTCTCTCTCTCTCTCTCTCTCTCTCTTTGTAATGCAATTAGGTAATAATAGCATTTATTTTGTGGTAATAATTACAGGAGAAAATCCTTGTGCCTGGTACATAAGAGGAGTCCAAAAAATTAGTGCTCAAAGTACCAATAACGGGTCTAATGACGTCCTCTATTGGGCAGAGGAGTATCCTTCAGCGTATGGTCCTGTCATTAGAGAGAGAGGCAGTTTTGAGAGACGACCTCAGAAATTCCCCCACACAGGTGCTGGGACATCTGACACCACCAGGCCACAACATTTCCCTCTCACAGGAAGCAGGTGGAATGAAGAGGCTGGACGACTGGTTCTGGTTCTGGTTCTTCAGCAAAGCGACCCTTTCTCCGGCTGCTGCTTCCCAGAGACAGCCTCTATGTTGTTCAAAGTCTTAGAGGTTACGCCCACCTGCTGTCTTACGTTTCTATCAGAAATACCTTGAAATTTGCCCTTCAGTGTCCCAAATGAGACGGGGAAATGATGAGTGGCTGTCACCAAGGGCTAGTAATTTACTCCCTGAAAGAAAGTAATAAAATGGGTCAGAACACCTCCCCGTGGGAACTGCAGCCCTCCAGGCCGCTGGGCTCATCAAGAATGCATGAGCGCTCCCTGCCCTGTGCACCCCGATCCTCTACTAGCTGCCAGCCACATTGATACTATTTACATTTAAATTGGTTAAACAAGATTAAAAATTCAGTTGCATACATTTCTAGTGCTCAGTAATGGCCCAGGTGTCTAGTACCTACTATATTGGATAGCGGAAGTAGGTTTCCAACCTTACAGGAAGTTCGGCTGGACTGCACTGCTCTGGAGGGTAGAACCAGCTTTGGGCCCCAGCAGACACGTGCAAAGTCCCCTTTTCAGGCCAGAGCTGTAAGAGGTGGGTGTAAGATCTGAACATTGTTTAGCCTTAAATTTCAAGAAGAAAATTAGAAATGGTAAAATTCTTTCAGCTGGATCCTTAGTGTCCTTGAACCCCATGATATGTGATTTTTAAAAAATGAAATATGGCCCTAACCGGTTTGGCTCAGTGGCTAGAGCGTCAGCCTGCGGATTGCAGAGTCCCAGGTCCGATTCTGGTCAAGGGTACGTACCTTGGTTGCAGGCACATCCCCAGTGGGGGGTGTGCAGGAGGCGGCTGATCGGTGTTTCTCTCCCATCAATGTTTCTAACTCTCTATGCCTCTCCCTTCCTCTCTGTAAAAAATCAATAAAATATGTTGGGGGAAAATATTTGTTAAAAAAGTAAAATAAAATAAAAATGAAGCATGATCTAACCCAGAGAGGGGAATCATGCCTGGATTTTGCCACATCTTAAGATAATGGTTCAAATCTCCCCAAAAAGAATTTTTTTTGTTGTTGTTAATCCTCACTTGAGGATTTTTTTTTTCTATCGATTTTTAGAGAGTGGAAGGGAAGGAGGGAGGGGGTGTGTGAGAGAGAACCATCAATGTGAGAAAGATTCATCAATTGGTTGCCTCCAGCACCCAACCATGACCAGGGCTGGGGTCTGAACCTGCAACCCCTGTATGTGCCCATGACCAGGAAACAAACCCGTGACCTATAGGATTGTGGGCCGACACTCTAACCACTGAGTACCACAACCAGGGGCCCCAAATAGAATTTTGCTGTTTTAAGTCAAGCATATACTTGGAATGTTGAAGAATGTTCACTAACTTCCATGCTGAAGGGTCACACTTACGTTTCAATTAGAGGAGAAGAGATTGTCAGCCAGGTTCTAAAAGGGCTGTGATTATATATATATATATATATATATATATATATATATATATATATTTTATTGATTTTTCACAGAGAGGAAGAGAGGGATAGAGAGCTAGAAACATCAATGAGAGAGAATCATCAATCAGTTGCCTCTTGTACACCCTCCACTGGGGATGTGCCCGCAACCAAGGTACATGCCCTTGACTGAATCGAACCCGGGACCCTTTAGTTCACAGACCGACGCTCTATCCACTGAGCCAAACCGGTTTTGGCCTCAATATATTTTTATTGATTTCAGAGAGAAAGAAGAGGGAGAGATAGAAACATCAATGATGAGATAGATAATCATTGACTGGCTGCCTCCTGCATGCCCCACACTGGGGATTGAACCCACAATCCAGGCATGTGCCCTGACTGGGAATTGAACCCTGATCTCCTGGTTCATAGGCCGACACTCAGTCACAGAGCCACACCTGCCAGGTGTCCTTAACCGTTTTGATGCTGGAGCAGGATAGTATCAGAGCTGCCGGTGGTAGCAGGGTCACAGAATAAAGTATCTACACACCAATCAGATTGCACCATGAATAAAGCACAGGTAAAAAAAAAAAATCTCATGTTAGCTTTTTGCCATTGTCTTGTTTTGAGTTTCTGTCTCCCTGCCAGTCTTGAGTTAAACTTTTAAAAGACCCCTTGTGGGGGTGAAGATGGCAGGGGAGAGGTCAATGGGAGGGGGGGGGGAGGAGCCATATGTAATACTATATGTAATACTTTAAACAATAAAGAAATTTTTTTTTTTTAAAAAAAGCTATCTTAGGGAAATAAGCGCTCCCTTTTGATACTGTGGTCTCAGTAGCAGTAGAGTTCGAGGAAAGAAGGTATCAAAGACTCGTCCTGCCCCGTTAGCCACCTTGGTAACCCACTGGCCCTCAAGTAGAGAGCATCCTCCGTGTCAGATGACACGAGACAGGTTTCTGAGCAGAAGAAGCAGAGGAGGACCTCGAATCACCCAACACCAATCCCATTTCCAAGTGAAATAAGTTAAGGGCACGGTGGTTGCCCCCACCGTTTGGTTAGAGAGCCGGCAAGTCCCCCAAGTCCGTGTTTGCGAAGTTCTTTACTTTTCCGAAAAAACAGACCAAAGGTCCCACAACCATCTCCTTGTGCAATTCATATTTTACCCGCTGGCCGGGCCGTCTTTGGGGTGACGTGTTCCCCCTCACGCAGTGCTGCCCCGGCTTCTAAAAACAGCGCCCTGTGGCCGGTGGTTTTCAGACCCTGCAGACCTGCGGCAGGCAGCCTCCCTCCGGGAGCCGGACAGACAGACTCCCAGTGTTTCAGAGACGGAGGGACGGAGGGAGGGAAGCTGCTCAGGCTGAGGCGGCGGAGGGGGAGGCCCCGGGTCCCCTCGGGGTCCCCGGGGAAGCTGAAGGGCTTGCAGGGCGGGGACGGAGCTTCACTGCTCCCCGTGGACTCCGTGGAAACCTCATTCTGGACAGTCCAATGCCAAGGATGCTCAGATCAGAGAAGAGCATCACCTGGTACCTGCAACAGGAGTTCTAAAGGATACCGGGGATCATTACCTCACGGGCAAAGCCAGCGCGGAGGTCCCAGGTTTAAAAAGATTCCTTTATCCGCGCGTCTAGTGTCCTCTTGCCCCGTCCCCGCAGAGGAGAGTGCGCTCTGCAGCTTTGGCGCTCCTTTGTTTGTTTTTTGTTTTTAATTTTTTATTGCTTAGTATTGTTACATTGCATAGATATAGCATAATTTATGTTTATCCATTCGTCTATTGATAGACATTGTAGTTGTTTCCAGTTTGGGGCTATTTACAAGTAAAACTTCTTTTTTAAAAAAATATAGTTTTATTGATATTTTACAGAGAGGAAGGGAGAGAGATAGAGAGCTAGAAACGTCGATGAGAGAGAAACACGACCAGCTGCCTCTTGCACACACCCCCCCCCCCCCGGGGATGTGCCCGCAACCAATGTACATGCCCTTGACCGGAATCGAACCCGGGACCTTCCAGTCCGCAGACCAACTCTCTACCACTGAGCCAAACCGGTTTCAGCTAGTGTTCTTTTGAAAGGTCACTGCTACTGTCTTTACCTGGCCTGCTTCTGTACACGTATAGATTAATGTCCATCAGGCCAGGAAATGGCCACAGGAAAGATGTTTCTACAAAGCAAATAGTTCGTTTTCAATTTACAAAACATTTTATGAGTTACTAGTAGCCCTGTGTATGAATCCGTGCACCAGTAGCTTGCCAGTAGCTCTCTGCCCACTGCCCTGCCCTGCCCTCCTGTAGCTTCCTCCTCTCCTCCAACCCCCGCTCATAGCTTGCTGCCCTGCCCCCTCCTGTAGCTCTCTGCCACCCACTTGTAGCTCGCTGCCCCACCCTCCTGCTGACTCGTGATCCAGTTGTTACTCGGTGGGTAGTTACACTTCCCGGCATAACGACTATTTGCATATTACATCTTTATTATATAGGATTACTTATAGATTATTGCCTTTGCATTTTGTTTTAAAATGCATAGTACTGCCCTAACCAGTTTGGCTCAGTGGATAGAGCCTGCGAACTCAAGGTTTGATTCCGATTTCGATTCTGGCAAGGGCATGTACCTTGGCTGTGGGCACATTCCCAGTAGGGAGTGAGCAGGAGACAGCTGATCGATGTTTCTAGCTCCCTATCCATCTCCCTTCCTTTCTTTAAAAAAAAATCAGTAAAATATATTTAAAAAAATAAAAATAAATAAAATGCATAGTACTTTGGCACTAAGAGAAGAAAAGGAAGGTATTGGTGTCCAGGGCAGCAACAGGACAATGGAGAAAGAGAAAAATGATCATGGTGTGCTTAGAGATGAGTTTCATGCCCTTAAAAGTTTGTTCACTGACTTTTCTAATTCTCTTCATATTTTAAATGACAATTTAAAAAGCTTTGTTGATCTGGGGGAGATAAGAGATCAACCGAAGGACTTGTACACATGCATATAAGTACAACCAATGGACACAAAACCCTGGGGAGGGAGGGCATGTATGGGAGGTGGGGGAGGGGGCAATGGTAATATATGTACACAAATAATAATTTAATAGAAAATATTTTAAAAATAAAATAAAATAAAAAGCTTTATTCTTTCTTAAGATGTCAACTTGTAAATCCTATTATTGCATTTATAAGTCTAGAAGAGTTTAATAATCACTTTTAATGGAGTTTTTACAACTTAATTAAATAACCTTTTAGGCATTTAAAATTGCATTTATAATATCATACTATTTGTGCTTTAATTGTCTGCTTATCAAATAAACTTTATTATATACTTAATTCAGACATAATTCTTATACATCTACTAAATTAAATTTACAAAAAAATAGTTAAACTTAAGTTCTTTTAATTATCCAATTATTGCTTATACTCCAAGCAAAATTATTTTAGTCCTCTGAGATTTAATTCAATTAACTCATTCTAAATTGGAATCACAACTTGCTAGACACCTTAATAAACCAAATTCTTAAGTACCCCAAATATTTAAAATATCAAATATACACATTTGATAAATATCAAATGTATGTTAAATTTTAAATGTAACAATGTGTAAATAATTTGAGTGTGTGTGTGGGTGTGTGTGTTTTACTTCATTATTTTAAAATTTTAATTATACGTCTTTCCAATGAGGAAATAATTAGGTCAGACCAAACTGTAGCTGAAGCGTGCCCGAGTGCACTGTTTCTTATTGTACAGAGAAGCTTCTGTGCAAATGGCAGGTCCCGATTCTCTTTATTAATTCTGGAGCCTGAACTTATTAATAATGATCATGATAGGATCTCATGTCTTCCAAAAAGAGTCCGGGTCATAGACCCTGTCCCTGATTTAAATCGCACGTTGCTTAATTCTTCCCTGCATTATTGGAAATATATAACTCCACTAAAATTATAACTAATTGTTGTATTTCTTAATATGTGGTATAGATTGCATACCATAGTGGGCAGTAGGATCACTTTTAAACATGTGGTATTTTAAATTTAGTCACCTTAACCCCAAAGTGAGTAAAATAGAAATAATGAAAGCACTATTTTTTTGGTAACATTATTTCTTTTTTTCTTTTTTTAAAAAAAATATATTCTATTGATATTTCACAGAGAGGAAGGGAGAGAGATAGAGAGCTAGAAATGTCGATGAGAGAGAAACATCGACCAGCTGCCTCCTGCACACCCCCCACCAGGGATGTGCCCGAAACCAATGTACATGCCCTTGACCGGAATCGAACCCGGGACCTTTCAGTCTGCAGACCGACGCTCTACCACTGAGCCAAACCGGTTTTGGCTGGTAACATTATTTCTATTATCATTTTCATTTGTAATCAAAACAGCTGTTTTATATACAATTTAACCCAATAGCTAAAGTATGGAAGTAAACTTATATCATTTAGTTTTTAAAGCCTAATTTAGTGATTTGGATCAAATTTTACAGGACATTTTTTAAAGAAAATGTGGTGGTAGTAGTACTAGTAGTAAACCAAATAGTAGCAACAAAAATGATTCTGAGGAAATGAATACCAGAAGGGTTCAATTCTACATCTACTCAGAAGTATAATTTCTCCTGTACTGAGTTTGTAGCCATCAATGAGAAGTGTTAAAACTACAGTTTTAGTCCTAGCTAGTTTGGCTCAGTGGATAGATCTTCAGCCTGCGGACTGAAAGGTCCTAGGCTAGATTCTGGTCAAGGGCAGATGCCTGGGTTGTGGACTCAATCCCCAACCCAGCAGGAGGTGTGCAGGAAGCAGCCAATCAGTGATTGTCCCTCATCATTGATGTTTCTATCTCCCTCTCCCTTCTCTGAAATCAATAATAAAATAAATAAATAAAAGAAATATAACTCTAAAAGATATATTGTTTTTTAAAAAAAACTACAGTATTATCAGAAAATGTACCGACTAATGGAACATTGAGACCATCAAAACTTAAATGATTTTTGCATATCAAATGAAAGAAAAGTGAAAAAAAATTACTTGAAAGAGTATTGAATTAAAAAGAAAAAAAGCACCTGAGAGGAGCAAATGTTAACTATTTCACATATAAGCAGGGTTTCAGGCTTCTTATGAAGCAGTATTTGGGGTAGGTAAGACCAGGCATAGACACAGCTGGCCAGCTGGTTTAAAATGTTGGGTGATATCGTGGCAAAGAAGGTAGCTCAGATGCGATTTCCAGTGAAAAGATAGGCAACGTATTTGGAAACTGACTAATGATGTGAAAGGCTAACTCAGGCCGAAACCAGTGTGGCTCAGTGGTAGCACGTCAGTCTGCGGACTGAAAGGTCCCGGGTTCGATTCCGGTCAAGGGGTAGAGGGTGTGCAAGAGGCAGCTAGTCAATGTTTCTCTCTCATCAACATTTCTAGCTCTCTATCTCTTTCCCTTCCTCTCTGTAAAATATCAATAAAATATATTTTTTTAAAAAAGAAAAAGAAAGGCTAACTCAGAAAATAATAAAACTGTCAAGTATTTTTTTCACTGAAACAAGAAGAATGCACAAATACTGTTAATATGATCATCCTTTTAGTATATGTATGAGTTAAACATGACCGTGATGGGAAGAAATAGTTCTTTTATTTTCTCAGCTTCATGGCCAATAAACACAACTCTGAACTGCATGAAGCTATAAAGGATCACATTGTCCATAAATGCGTCTGGAGCTGGGACTCCGAGGAGGGTTATATTCTGATGGCACAGCTGCAATGACTGGAGAGCATTCTGGATTAGTTACCCAGTTTCAGGAACGCGTGCCAGGATGTAAATCAACGTGCACTTCCTCCAGCCAGAAAGTTTCCCTACAAAATCAGCTGAACTAAACACGGGAAATGTGTGGAACCGGAATTCCTTTCTTTCGCAGAAAGATGATTTACAAGTCATTGAAGGATGGAAGACAAATTTTGCTCCGTTTTATATAAAAATTTAAAATGACTAACCTAACCTTTCTCAAATTACTCTGAAATATCTTATTTCATTCTGTCAAAAATCCCCTTGTGAGGTTGGTTTCTTTATTAAAACCCAGCATGGAAACACGTAGATTATACATTGCTCTCTGTAAGCGGTATCATCAACCCAACCAAGATTGAGACTTCACAGCAGTTCTCAAAGTGTCCAGACAGGCGTCTAACACTGGGAATCCTATTTTACTCACAGATTTCTGTTTAGTTAAGACCCTGGAACAACCAGAAGTTCTGAAGGTAGTAGTGACTGCCTAACAAATGGTAATCTTTCATTCCTATACTTTCAAGAAATGTTTGTTCTGATTCCATTTATTGAAATGTAATTTTATGTCTAACAATCTAATAATTAATGAACAATAAAAACAGGAACTTGCATTCTGTATGTTTTTGTTTTTGTGTTCTTTTTCTAGGAATGCATTTCTGTTGTATTAAAAGAAGTATTGTGCCCTGGGTGAGCTGTGTGTCCCAGGGGGCCCTGTGCCCCGGGTGAGCCGTGTGCCCCGGGGGAGACATGTGCCCCGGGGGAGCCGTGGGACCCAGGGGGAGGGACGGTGTGAACCAGAGGAGGAGCGGATTCTATTCATGTGGTCCTGAGATAGTCACCATAAAACTAGCAGACTGCCAAATGACAGTGAGGAGGGGAAGGAGACCTGGGGGGAGATAAGAGAACAACCGAAGGACTGGTATGCATGCATATAAGTACAACCAACGAGCACAGAACTCTGGGGAGGGAGGGCATGAATGAGAGGTGGGGGGGGGGGGGCAATGGTAAGCTATGTACACATATAATACCCTAATAAATTTAAAAAAAGAAAAGAAAAGAAAGAAAGAAACAAAGAAAGAAACAAAGAAAAAAACAAAGAAAGAAACAAAGAAAGAAAACAAATGGAAAAAATAAAAATAAAATAAAATATTTTTGAAGAGAAAAAAAAAAAGTATTGATCTGTAACAGATTGGAAATAAAAAGGGGAAAGATCATTCAGGACAGATTGAGAAATGTTGCCCCAGTCTGGCACAGGGGGTCCATGAGGCAAAGGGAACACGCCAAGGACCGTCCCCAAAGAATGCCAGTCCCCAAGGCCCCGGGGCTGTGGGCAGGACCCAGGCAAGCTTCTGGGAACACACTACTGAGAGTGAAGGGTACTACCAGTGGGAGAAGTTCTGAACCTCCGGTGTTCATGGGGCACATGGACAGAGCAAGGATGTGCAGGCCATGTGCACAAGAACCCTCACAGTGCGAGGTGGAAAGAAGGGAGAGGAGCCGGCTCAGCCAGGCTCCTGTCAGCATGAACTCCGTAGCATGTAGGAATTCTCAATTTGACCAGATAGGTAAGAAGGTGTACTTGTCAAGATGGGATGATAGAATGTATTTATTTTAACAGCTGTTAACTTTTTTTTTTTATATAACTTTAAAAGTTTGCCATTTGGAATGTGGGCCTTCAATTTGTTCTTTTGTCTGGGCTCCACAAACATCAGAGGCCTGGCCAGGAGACATGTCAAAACTGGAGCCATGCATTTGGCAGTCGGCACGGAGGGGATGTTTGCAGCCAAGGGAGAAGCAGTAAAATGGAAAGAGGCAAGTCCTCCATTTAGGCTGTCTGCTTTGAATCCTTTATCAGCAACCAACTAGCCATAGAACTCTGGACTATCTTTCCGTGCCTCGAATTTCTCACCTGTGAAATGGGGGTGTTAATAGCACCTACCTGATGGGATGCTTTTTGAGGATCAGATGGCCTCGTTTATGTAAAGCACTTGGAACAGGCTGGGCATAGGAAGCAGGCTTCTCAATACGAAGGGAGTTGTTAAATAACCCAGGGAAGGAATACAGAGCAAGAACAGAAGAGTCGTGGGAACACTGGGACAGTCTAGAGCTACAGAGGGTGGAGAGGGTCCCAGCACCCAACACGGGAACTGGCAGGTGGGGAGTGCTCAGTCACTGTGGATGGATTTGAAGGATCCCGAGAGGAGACTGAGAAGGAGCGCTTGCCACATTGAATGCAGCAGAAAGGTCAAAGGGGATGGCACCAATGATAGCCTACTGGGTGCACAGTCCGAAAATAGCCTACTGGATGCACAATCAGAAAATACCTTTAGAGGGATGTTTCCATCCACAGGAAGTCAAACCGCAGTAAATTAAAGAATGAGTGGGTAGATATTTCTCTTTTTAGTTTAGTAAGTGTAGTGGAAACTACTCTTTTTAGAAATTAGTGCAAAGAATGAAAAAGATGAAACAGTAGCTTGCCGGGCCTGTGAGAATAGAAAGAAATTTCTATTCTGTCCAAGGAAACAAGGTAGACTTGTGGCTAAGAGAAAGAAAGCAGTGGAGAGGAAGAGATGATTCATGGAGCAAAAATTAGGAGAAGGATGGGAGGAGGTGAGAGGAAAGACATAGGGGTCCATCTCTAAGAAGAATATTTTGCCTGAGGTAAAAGGAAACAGGATTATTGATTAAAACAGAGAAAAATTTTGCCAAAACCGGTTTGGCACAGTGGTAGAGCGTTGGTCTGCGGACTGAAAGGTCCCGGGTTCGATTCCGGTCAAGGGCATGTACCCTGGTTGCGGGCACATCCCCAGTAGGGGCTGTGCAAGAGGCAGCTGGTCATTGTTTCTCTCTCATCGACATTTCTAGCTTTCTATCCCTCTCCCTTCCTCTCTGTAAAATATCAATAAAATATATTACAAAAAAAACATAGAGCCGAAACCGGTGTGGCTCAGTGGTAGGGCGCCGGCCTGCAGACTCAAGGATCCCAGGTTAGATTCCAGTCAAGGGCATGTACCTTGGTTGCGGGCACATCCCCGGTAGGGGGTGTGTAGGAGGCAGCTGGTAGATGTTTCTCTCTCATTGACGTTTCTGGCTCTCTATCTCTCTCCCTTCCTCTCTGTAAAATATCAATAAAATATATATTTTTAAAAACATAGAAACATTTTGAGGGGTGATAAGCTGAAGAAGTTCTTGAAGTTCATGCAAGGGAACTTTCCTTTCCGGAAGGACAATGAACCTAGCTGACTAACAGGAAGCATGTTATCTTACCATTGTGGCAGATACGGTCAGTTGGCTCACTCGCCTAGCTTCTGGCTAGCTGTTTTGTGATACTGGAGACAAGTCGCTTACAGCTCACAGGCCAAACTTAGCCTACAGCCTGATTTTCTACGGCCTGTGAGCTAGGAATGGTTTTCATATGTTTGTGCTAAAATATACACAACATAAAATTTACCACTTTAATAACCTTGAAGTTTATAATCAGTGTCTTTAAGCACATTTACAATGTAATACAATCATCCCCTATGCATGCCCAGAACTTTTTCATCATCCCAAGCAGAAATTCTGTTCTCATTAAACAATTCTTTTCCGTTGTCCCCTCCTTGCAGCCAAGTTCTATTTTACTTTTGTCTCCCTGAATCTCTTAACTTTATCTCTATTCTACGTGCCCCATATACGTGGAATCATACAATATGTGTGCTTTTGTATCTGCCTTATTTCACCTGGCACGATGTTTTCAAGGATTCTCCATATTTAGAAGCATGTACCAGAATGTCACTCCTTTTTAAGGTCAATAATATTCCATTGTATGGCTATAACACATTTTGTTTATTCATTCATTTGTTGAAGAACATCTGGGTTATTTCCACCTTTTGGCTATTGTGAATAATGCTGTGAATATCAGTTCTGGGTCTATATCTAGGAGTGAAATTGTAGGGTCACGTTCTGTGTGTATCTTTCTGAGGAAATACTAAACTGTTTTCCAGTTTGCCCACTCTACATTTCCATCAGCAGTGCGCAGGGCTGGAATTTCTCTGCATCCTCACTAGCATTTGTTATTTCCCTTTTTAAAAATAATAGCCATATGCATATAAGCATAACCAATGGACATAAAACTCTGGGGGGTGAGGGCATGTATGGGGGGGACAATGGTAAGATATGTACACATATAATACCTTAATAAAAATTTAAAAAATAGCCATTTTAATAGGTATGAAGTGATATCTCACTGTGTTTTTAAAAAATATATTTTTATTGCTTTTTTAATTTTTTTAATTTTTATTTTTTAAATATATTTTATTGATATTTTACAGAGAGGAAGGAAGAGAGATAGAGAGCTAGAAATGTCGATGAGAGAGAAACACCGACCAGCTGCCTCTTGCACACCCCCAACCGGGGATGTGCCCGCAACCAATGTACATGCCCTTGACCGGAATCGAACCCGGGACCTTTCAGTCCGCAGACCGATGCTCTACCACTGAGCCAAACCGGTTTCGGCTTTATTGCTTTTTTAGAGAGAAGGGAAGGGATTGGGAGAAGGAGAGAGATAGAAACATCAATGATGAGAGAGAATCATTAACCAGCTGCCTCTTGCATGCCCTCCACTGGGAAGGAGCCCACAGCCCAGGCATGTTCCCCGACTGGGAATGAAATCAGTGACCTCTTGGTTCCTGGGTCAATGCTTAACCACTGAGCCACACTGGCTGGGCTCATTGTGTTTTAACTGTGGTAAAATATATACAACATAAAATTTACCATCATAGCTATATTTAATTACATTAATAAGTACACTTAAGTGTACACGCTATACTTTAGTATACACATTATGTGTGTGTGTGTATATATATATATATTTAAATACATTTTATTGATTTTTTACAGAGAGAAAGAAAGAGAGAGATAGACAGTTAGAAACATCAATGAGAGAGAAACATTGATCAGCTGCCTCCTGCACACCTCCTACTGGGGATGGGCCTGCAACCAAGGTACATGTCCTTGACCGGAATCGAACCTGCGACCTTTCAGTCCGCAGGCCGAGGCTCTATCCACTGAGCAAAACCGGTTTCAGCCACATTATGTATATTAGGTAGCATTAAGTACATTCACTTTGTTTAACAACCATCACCATATTCATCCACAAAACTTTTTTCATTCTACAAAACTGAAACTCTGTACCCATTAAACAATAACTCCCCAAACCCCCGGCAACCACCACTCTACTTTCTGTCTCTATGGAGCTGACCAGCCTAGGTATCTAAAGGAATCTGATTACCAATTCCACTGTATCTGGGGTTTTACACACACATCCAAGCAATTCTAGGATAACAGCAGGGTGTCCTACAATCAACTCAATTCTTATGCTATGCACCTGGAGATAGCCAGAATTTTCTCCTTTTTAAAGGCTGAATAATACTCCATTCTATGCATATGCCATATTTTGCTTGCCTATTCATCTGTCAATGGACACTCGAGTTACTTGTACCTTTTGGCTATTGTGAATAATGCTGCTATGGCTATGGATGTACAAATATCAGTTCAAGTCTCTGCTTTCACTCTTTTTAAGTAAATACCCTGCAAGAAGTGGGATTGATGGGTCATATATGTATTAATCCTAGTTTTAATTTTTTGAGGACCTGCCATACAGTTTCCCATAGCAGCTGCATCATTTTCCTTTCCCAACAGTGCTCAAGGACTCCAATTCTTCTGCATTCTCAACAACGCTTGTTATTCTGTTTGTTTTTTGTTTGTTTTGCTTTTTTATAGTAGCCATCCTAATAGGTATGAGGTAATACTCATTGTAGTTTTAATTCACATTTCCCCAGTGGCTAGTGATGTTGAGCATATACTGTATATACACTAGAGGTTTGACGCACAAAATCTGTGCAAGAATAGGCCTTCCTTCCCCCGGCTGCCAGCACTGGCTTCCCTCTGGCACCCAGGACCTGGGCTTCCCTTGCAGCCCCAGCTTCGTCCAGAAGGTCATCCAGAAGGACATCCAGTCTAATTAGCATATTGCACTTTTATTATTGTAGATATAGTTTCATTTATTTTAGAGAGGAAGGGAGAGGGAGAGAGAGATAGGAATATCAATGATAAGAGATTGATTGGCTGATTCCTGCACATCCCCGACTGGAGATCAAACCCTCAACCCAGGCATGTGCCCTTGACCGGAATCAAAACCTGGGACCTTTCAGTCTCCAGGCTGATGCTCTCTCCACTGACCCAAACCGGCTAGGGCTGTTGAGCATCTTTTCATGTGTTTATTGGCTATTTGTATATTTCATTTGGAGAAGTGTCTATTCAAGTTCTTTATCCATTTTTTAAAGCTGATTTTTGAGAAACAGTGATTTGTGGTTCCACTTATTCACACATTAATTGGTTGCTTCTTGTATGTACTCTAACCAGAAAATGGAACCAACATCCTTGGCATATCATGTTGATGCTCTAACCAATTGCACCACCCAGCCAGAGCCCTTTGTCTATTTTATTTTATTTTATTTTATTTTTATTTTATTGGTTTTAAAAAAATATATTTTATTGATATTTTACAGAGAGGAAGGGAGAGAGATAGAGGTCTAGAAACGTCGATAACCAATGTACATGCCCCTGACCGGAATCGAACCCAGGACCTTTCAGTCCACAGATCGACGCTCTACCACTGAGCCAAACCAATTTCGGCTATTTCATTGGTTTTTTACTGCGAGGAAGAGAGAGGGATAGAGAGTTAGAAACATCGATGAGAGAGAGTCATCGATCAGCTGCCTCTTGCACACCCGCTACTGGGGATGTGCCCGCAATCAAGGTACATGCCCTTGACAGGAATCGAACCCGGGATCCTTCAGTCCGCAGACCGACGCTCTATCCGCTGAGACAAACCGGTTTCGGCTTTGTCTAATTTTTAATTGTTTTGTTGTTGTTGTTGTTAAGTTTAAGAAATTTCTATGTATTCTGGATATTATTTATCTTATGAGATATGTGGTTTGTAAATATTTTCTCCTATTTTGTGGGTTGCCTTTTTACTCTATCTGACAGTGTCCTTTGATGCACAAAAGTTCTTAATTTTGATGAAGTCTAATTCCTTTTTTTTTTCCCTATACTTTTTGGTGTCGTATCCAAGAAACTATTGCTAAATCCAATGTCATGAAGACTTTCTCCTATTTTTTTTTAAAGAGTTTTAGTTTCAGCTCTTAAGTCTTTGATCCACTTTGAGTTAATTTTAATATGTGATGTAGCAGCCCAACTTTATTCTTTTGCATGTGAATATACTTTTCCCAGCACCAGTTGTTGGGGGGAAAAAGTCCTTTCCCCATCAAATGATCTTTGTACCTTTATTGAAAATCAATTGATCAAATATTTGAGAATTTATTTCTGGGTTCTTCACATTTTTAAATGGTTGAAACAGGTAAAAAGAAGAATATTTTGTTACATGTGAAGATTTTATGAAATTCAAATTTGAGTACCCATAAAAAGTGTTTTATTGGGACACATCTTGGCTCATTTGTTTTGTTATCATCTATTGCTGCTTTTGTGTTATGTAGCAGAGTTGAATAGTTGTTACAGAGACCATATTCCTGCAAATCCTAAAATATTTACTATCTGGCCGAAACCGGTTTGGCTCAGTGGTAGAGCGTCGGTCTGCGGACTGAAGGGTCCCGAGTTCGATTCCGGTCAAGGGCATGTACGTTGGCTGCGGGCACATCCCCGGTAGGGGGTGTGCAAGAGGCAGCTGGTCGATGTTTCTCTCTCATCGACGTTTCTAGCTATCTCTCTCCCTTTCTCTCTGTAAAATATCAATAAAATATATTTAAAAAAAAATATTTACTATCTGGTTCTTTCAAGAAAATATTTGCCAATGCCTAATGTAGATGAAAAGCTATAAAATGCATTTCCCAGACTTACTCACAGCTAGGGGCAAGGGACCTAGTTTCCACAAATTAGATTTACGCACAAAGATTTACAAGTGGAAATGACTCACAAGAGTCAGCCGCATGTGGGGAGATCAACTTTTCTGGTAAGAAAAGTAGTGGCATGTCATTTTTCCAGGAAAGTTGTCAGAGGGAGGGTTCTTGCATGCGATTCTAGCATCAGGAGTGCTGAGTGGCTAGAGACGTCTGCAATCATGTCTTACTAGGAAGGTCCTTTGGTGTGTTGGGGCATTTTTCTGACTACTTCTTGGCCTCATTCTTCTGAGTTCTCTGTCTACTCTAGAGAATCTGTCTAATATTCCCTTAATAAATCTCTTCCTGTTTCAACAGCTAGAGTGACCTATGTTGTCTGTAATCAAGAACGCTGACTGAAAAATATCCTATATAATAAAAGGTTAATATGCAAATGACCGAATGGTGGAATGACCGGTTACTATGATATGCACTGACCACCAGGAGGCAGACACTCAATCCAGGAGCTGTCCCCTGGTGGTCAGTATGCTCTCACAGGGGGAGGGCCGATCAGGCAGAAGTCGGGCTCATGGCTGGTGAGCACAGCAGCGGTGGTGGGAGCCTCTCCCACCTCTGTGGCAATGCTTAGGATGGCGGACTGATGGCTTAGTGGGCCTAAGCCATCAGTTGGACACCCCCCCCCCCGCCAAAACAGGCCAGGCTTACAGGACCCCCCCCCCAAGGGCACAAATTTTGTGCACCAGGCCTCTAGTAAATAAATAAATAGATAATAAATAAATAAATAAATAAATCCCTGCCTAAAATAGTGAAGACAATTGTATTATACTTGATAATAGTTCCTCAAATGTAGTGTTTTGTGAGAAACTCTGTTTCAACTTTTATTACCCATAATCTTCCAATATCTGCAAATGGAATGGAATTTATAAATCACAAAGGGATATAATAGAGATTATCAAAGGAATAGGCCCCAAATTTAGACACACAAAAAGTTAAGGCTCTGAGTGAGAAATGGTCCTTGAAATAGCACATTTAATTGTAGGCATTTCTGCCCCCTCCCCCTGCCCCCATTCTCCCCCCACTCCCCCCTTCTCTATTCCCCCCACCCTGCCCCCGGCAACACACACACTTTGATCTCATTGTAACTGAAAAAAGAAGATAGATTTCTGAGAAGAGACCAAAGAAAATTAAGTCCCAGTACTCTATCTCTCTGGAGCAGAAATCTTAATAAGACTGTTTATCATGAAAGTGTTTGTTTATTGTGGAAGTTAACATATCTTGGAGTGGATGGAGATGAGCGGGTAGGGAAAGAGGTAATGTTCTAGACCCAGAGATAATAATTCAGAATTCCAATCTCAGTTATTACACTTAGATGCTAAATCACTGCATTCAGAGCTGCTCCCATTTCTTCCAGTCAATGATTACACTCTTGAAAAAACAAAGTGCTCAAATTAGAATGTTTGTTTTATTGTTTCTTATGCATGCTCTCTGTTTTCCCACACAGTCCTGTGGGTGAGTAATAGTGACATCACCACATAAATAAACCTTCTTACATGAACTCTGCTACAGGAATGCTCATGATTTCCAGACCCGTGGTTGCTGTTGTTTTCCTATATGATTTATGTCTATTATTAGATATTTTTACTTTTTCTTCTTAATTTGAACAAACTGAGTCCATCAAGGGAGCCATATATTTCTCCCAGGTTCACCTCAACTATAAAAAGGAAAAATTTTCTAATACTAGTCTATGTAAGAAAAGTTGGGATAGAGAAATGAAGAAAATAATTTAAAATGGAATAAAGTAAATAACACAGACATGTCCTAAAAGCTGACAAGATGATTATTTTTTTTAAATATATACTTTTATTGATTGCAGAGAGGAAAGGAGAGGGGGAGAGAGAGAGAGAACCATCCATGATGAGACAGAATCATTGATCTGCTGCCTCCTGCACACCCCACACTGGGGATCGAGCCTGCAACCTGGGCATGTGCCCTGACCCAGAATCGCACCGTGACCTCCTGGTTCATAGGTCCACACTCAACCACTGAGCCACGCTGGTCCGGCGACAAGACGATTCTTAAAGAAATCAGAACAGGTGAAGAAGCAAGACACAAAAAAGTAAGTAAGCTAGCACTAGGTGAGGGTTGATTGGGAAAATAAAAGTATCTTCCGAGAAAAGCACACTTTCTCAGAAGGAAGAAGGGGGTTTTGCTATTGAAGTCCTTGCCCAGTGGACTGTGTCTGCCCTGCCCTCACCCTTTGTAGGGGAAGAACAGCCTGTGCAATCGTTTGTGCCCCAACCAGCTAATGACAAGCAACACCAGCCACCTGAGAAATAACTACCTGCTTGCCCTTCACGTCCAGCCTGCAATTAGACAATTGTGGGCACAATTATTTGTGTGTGCGATTTTATAACAGCAGGTAATTGTGGCTGAAGAACCGACTGCATTGTGCAAGGGAGATAAAATCGGGGCCCCCTTTTAATAAGTCAGTGTTTAAAATCTAAGCAAGTGTATAATTTGATGAGTGGAAACACACCCCATGACGTTTTGTAAATTACATTGTTATATTTTAACAGGTGCTTTCCCCAGCCCATTTGTGGGCCTCGCGGAAGCATCACTGGCATAGCACAATCGTAGTTAACATTATAAGCAAGAAATGCCACATCACCGATGGTCCGGCCACGGATGCTATCCCACAGCCGACACAGAAAAGGCACACAGAAAAGACTCAAGGTTGAATCTGATAACTTGTGTCCTGCTTGAAACACATAAAGAAATCAAACAAAGGGCATCCAGGAAGGTACACCGGGAGTTTTCCCTGAATTGACGCTGTGTTAAAAATCCCCTCCCCCCACAGCGTTCAGAGCATGCCTTTACGTTAGCCCTGAGTGCTCTGTGGGTTTTGTTTGTTTGTTTCTCTCTCCCATGTCTTATGGGTTAATGAAGGAAAATGCCCATGTCATATTTATCTTTTACTTCTTTAGCATACATCTTTCTTTGGTGGCAGAAAACAAGCTCAGATTAGCCTAAGTAAAACAAAGCAAAACATTCCTAGCCAGTTTGGCTCCGTGGATAGAGCATCCGCCTGCAGACTGAAGGGTCCCGGGTTCGATTCTGATCAAGGGCACATACCTCAGTTGCAGGCTGGATTCCCCTGCCCTGGTCGGGGGTGCATGCGGGAGGCAACCAGTTGATGTGTCTCTCTCACATCGATGTTTCTCTCTGTGTGTCTCTCTCCGTCCCTCCCACTCTCTCTAAAAATTAATGGAAAATATCTCCGGTGAAGATTAACAAAAACAAAACACAAAACAAAACAAAACAAAACATAGGCAACTGAGGTAAGGCTCTTAGTAGGACTCTCTTTCCTCCATCTCATGAGCTGACCCCCTTCAGTAAGTTGGCCTCATTCCTTCTACTGCAGGTGGGTGTCCGTCCTCCACGTGGGAGCAGTATGAGCTGATGGCTCTTTGGTCAGACAGCCAAGGTTTGAATCTGGCTCTACCACTTCCCTAGAATAAGTTACTAAACCGCTCTGAGTCTCAGTTTCCATATCTGTGAAATGGGGAAAATAGTAATACCTACCTTGTTAGGTTGTAAATATTAAATGTAAAGAACTCACAACAGCCAAAACTGGTTTGGCTCAGTGGATAGAGCGTCGGCCTGAGGACTGAAAGATCCCAGGTTGGATTCTGGTCAAGGGCATGTACCTTGGTTGCGGCTCATCCCCAGTAGGGGGTGTGCAGGAGGCAGCTGATCGATAATTCTCTCTCATCGATGTTTCTAACTCTCTATCTCCCTTTCTCTCTGTAAAAAATAATATATATATATATATATATATATATATATATATATATATATATATATATTAAAAAGGAACTCACAACATTGCCTGATACATAAAATGTGCTCTCAATGAGGGTAAGCTTTATTAGATGATTTTCGTGTTTTTTGTTTTTTTTAATGGAGGAGGCAGGGAGGGAGGTATGACTGCAGACAATTCTAGGCTTATAACATCACAGCATCTATAACAATCCTCCTACATACACAGCTTTGGGGAGGCATTTTGATTAGCTAAGACTTAATGAAGGTTTACTATAGGCCAGGCTTTCTATGTGTTACCTCAATGGATTTTCTCCACAACTATAGGTGTCAGTGCCATTTTATCCTCATTTTACAGATGAACAAACCAAGGCTTAGAGACGTTTAGTACAGAGGGTGCAAATACTGGCAACTTTTTTCTGTGAAGAACTGGATAGTAAATAGTTTAGACTCTACAGGCCATATGGTCACTCTTACAGTTAATTGGCATTGTGCTGTAGCATGAAAGCAGCAGCAGACAATGTGTAAAATCATGAACATGGGCCTGGCTGGTGTGGCTCGGTGGTTGAGCATTGACCCATGAACCAAGAGGTCACTGGTGGATTCCTGGTCAGGGCTCAATCCCCACTGTGGGGCATGCAGGAGGCAGCCAATCAATGATTCTCTCTCATCGATGTTTCTATCCCCCAACCTTCCTCTCTGAAATCAATATTTTAAAAAAGAGATTAAGATTTCTTTTTTTTAAATGAACATGGTTGTATGCTAATCAAATGTTTTATGAGCACTGAATTTTATATTTTCTTTTTTTAAATTAATGGTTTTATTTTTTTAATATATTTTATTGATTTTTTTTACAGAGAGAAAGGGAGAGGGATAGAGAGCTAGAAACATCCATGAGAGAGAGAAATCGATCAGCTACCTCCTGCACACCCCCTACTGGGGATGTGCCCGCAACCAAGGTACATGCCCTTGACTGGAATCAAACCCGGGACCTTTCAGTTCACAGACCAACGCTCTATCCACTGAGCCAAACCGGTTTCGGCTGAATTTTATATTTTCTATAATTTTCATGCGTTGCAAAATATTTTTTAAATCCCGCTCCCTACCCTCTATCATTTAAAAACCATTCTTAGCTCAAGGGCTATACAAAAATAGGCAGCAGGCTGAACTTGGTCTTTGGGCCATTGTGTGTGCGGAGTTTCACCACTTTCCCAAAGCCACACAGCCAACGGTGGTGGAGCCTCACCATGGGGCGCAGGCAGTGCTGTTCTGGAGTCCTCAACCTGTAACCATATCAGCCTCTCATTTTGTAAGAATGTATTATTATTGAAGAATTGAGTCAACACAATAGCAAGGAAACATTTAAGACTTTAAAATAAACAAAAGGGATTACTGTCTATTCTGCCAATGAAATACTAGTGCCTCCAAGTAAGTGTCTAGGCCAGGGGCAGGCAAACTTTTTGACTCGAGGGCCACAATGGGTTCTTAAACTGGACCGGAGGGCCAGAACAAAAGCAACCTCACCATACTGGCACTCTAATCTTGGGCTGCTGGTGAAGGAGCGGAGGGGAGAGCAAGGGAACCCTCCGCTCTTTCTGCTCAGCGGGCCGGATAGAACAGCCAAACGGGCCGGATCCGGCCCATGGGCCGTAGTTTGCCCACAGCTGGTCTAGGCTCTCTGACAACTCTGTATATTGTAGCAAAGCAATAGCATGCCAATAATTATTTTCTTTTAAAATATTTTTATTGATTTCAGACAGGAAGGGAGGGGGAGAGATAGAAATATCAATGATGAAAATCATTGATCAGCTGCCTCCTGCACGCCCCCTACTGGGGATCAAACCTGCAACCGGAGCATGTGCCCTTGACCAGAATTGAACCCAGGAAACTTCAGTGGATGTGCCGGCGCTCTATCCCCTGAGCCAAACCAGCTAGGGCAGCATGCCAATAATTCTTGACCATACACATGAAAATAAATTATATCTGGTTTGGGGACAGCTCTGACTCCCCCACTGTGAAAATGTCAGTGTTGTATCTACTTGTAAATTCATTTTGATATTCCTGATCCATACACATGTCTGTTCTTTGGATTATTCTTTGAATTGGTTATACCATCTATCTGATTTCCTCAGCAAAAAAGAGTTAAATAAAACCTTGAACTCATATTCATTTGATATCTGAGTGAGAGTCAGGATTCTAGCTTTTTAAAAAGTATCCTCTAGCAGTTTAGAGATCTTCCATGAGATGCCCAATGGATTCAATTGATGGAGCCAGAAGTCCATCCACAGAAATGGTACACCTCACATACAGCTAACGTCTAGGCACATTTTTTCTTGAGTTTTAAAGTGACAATAGCCCTGACCTGGTGGCTTAGTTGATTAGAGTGTTATCCTATGCACCAAAAAGGTTGTGGGTTTGATATCCAGTCATGGTGTATATGGAGACAATCGATGGATGTTTCTTTCTCACATTGTTGTTTCTCTCTCTCTCTCTCTCTCTCTCTCTCTCTTTTCCTTTCTCTCTAAAATCAATAAACATATCCTCCAGTGCCAATAAATAACTAAATAAAATATGCCCAGCCACCATGGCTCAGTGGTTGAGCGTCAACTTATGAATCAGGAGATCACACTTTATTTCAATTCCCAGTCAGGGCACATGCCCAGGTTTCAGGCTCAATCCCCAGTGTGGGGCATACAGGAAACAGCTGATCAATGATTCTCTCTCATCACTGATATTTGTTTTTCTTTTTTAAATATATTTTTATTGATTTCAGAGAGGAAGGGAGAGAGAGAGAGAGATAGAAACATCAATGATAAGAAAGAGTCATTGATTGGCTGACTCCTGCACAGCCCCTACTGGGTTGTGGGATCTAGCCCACAACCCAGGAATGTGCCCTGACTAGGAATCGACCAGGTGACCTCCTGGTCCACGCTCAACCGCTGAGCCACACCCGCCTGTGCATCATTGATGTTTCCATTTTTCTCTCCCTTCCTCTTTGAAATCAATTAAAGTATATATTAAATAAATAAAGTGACAATAAAAACTTTCTTATGCCGTGTTGTTCTAATTTTAATTCTGTCTACTAATCTTCTTACAGCATCAATAGAAAACTAATATGATTCTTTAAGACTATGTCCTCCTTTCTCCTCCCTCTCTCCCATCCTCCCTTCCTCTCTTCCACTCTCTCTGAAAATGGGGAAAAAATACCCTCGGGTGAGGATTAACAACCACCACAAAATAATTATTTGCCAATACTTGGCTAAATAGCATTATTAGTATTCTTATATATGTTCATTTAGAAAAGCTTATTATTTTGTGCAGTCCATTTTATGGTTGGATAGGTCTCATTATTAAAAGTGTACTTCATTAACTTCAAACTAGCATCTCCATAATTTTACCTATTTGTCCTATTTTTATTTTTTTATTTTTTGCCCAAGAGTTAAATAGAATAATCCTAAAGATCAAATATTTATTTTTAATATATATTTTTTTATTTCAGAAAGGAAGTTAAGAGAGAGAGAGAGAGAGAGAGAGAGAGAGAGAGAGAGAAACATCAATGATGAGATAGCATCATTGATCAGCTGCCTCCTGCTGAGGATCCAGCCTGCAACCCAGGCATGTGTCCTTGGCCAGGAACCGAACCTGGGGCCCTTCAGTCTGTAGGCAGATGCTCTATCCACTAAGCCAAACCAGCTAGGACAAGATCAAATATTTAAAGATGCACCTATTGGGCTCCTGACTCCATTTCTCAGTCTCCGGTTTTCTTACCTACTGTCTTCCCTTTCCTGACCAAATCTTTTAATCCATTTCCTTCTTTCTGGTTGTTCCCCCACTTGTCATTAACAAAGGTAAAGGAGTTCATCAGCACCAAACCAGTACTGCATGAAATGTTAAAGGGTATTCTTTAAGAAGAGGAGAAGAGGAGAAGGTGGAGGAGGAGGAGGAGGAGGAGGAGGAGGAGGAGGAGGAGGAAGAAGAAGAAGAAGAAGAAGAAGAAGAAGCAGAAGAAGAAGAAGAAGAAGAAGAAGAAGAAGAAGAAGAAGAAGATATGAACAATAAAATGGCAATAAATACATATCTATAAACAAATGAATCTAAAAATAAAAATAAGCAAACAAGAAATCTAATGAACAAAATAAACTGATGAATAAAATAGGATCATAGGTGTGGAAACGTGGAACAGACTGACAAATCTCAAAGGGAAGGTGGGAGGTCGGGTGGGAAGAGATTAACCAAAGATTTTCTATGCATATATGCATTACTTATAGACACAGACAATAGGGTGGTGAAGGGCTGAGGTGAGGCAGGAACTGGGTGGAGGGGACCATGAGGTGGAGGGAGACCATGGAGAGGAATATCTGTAATACTTTCAACAATAAAGATTTTTTATAAAAAATTTAATTAAAAGAAATACAAGTCTTACACTCATTCCTACTATTTCTGGTCTGCTGTATACCCCCGAGTTTCCCTAAGAATCTGGCTCAATCTGGCAGGGGAGAAAAGGCCAGGGGAGGGTCTGAACCGAATGATGACTTGTCCTGCCAATCAGTCAAGTATTCCCACCCAGTGTGTTCTGGAAGCCAGGCCGGGCTGAGCAGCTCAGATGGTCACCGGAGGGAGTCTGAGGTAGCACTGACCTAGGACGGCTGGAATTCTTCGTTGTACCAGGATCTGCCTCCAGATATGGAGCACCCCCAGAGGACAGTGTCTTATTTCTCAGCCCCTTACCCCCAAATGTTTTCTGTGGGTTTCAAGCCATCCTTGGGATTACCTAGGATTTCCTAATTCCTTTTCTGGCCTACAGCAGCGGTTTTCAAAGTGTGGCATCACCTGGAAAGTTTTTAGAAATGCAAAACCCCCCTCCCCTGCCCCCAAGTTACTGAATCAGAAACTCTGGGGCTGGATCCCAGCCATGTGTGTTTTAACAAACTGTTGGGACTAAAAAAACTAATACTTTTCCTCCAACCTTCTAAGTTCTCCTAACTGGGATAATGATCAAATTAACAGAGACAGGGACATAGGAGAAAAATCAGGTTGTAAATACATGAACCTAGGAGAGTCACATAAACACAGAATTCCAAAGACAGTGAGGCAACGTGGGGTATAGGAGATATTTTTGAACACAGGAGAAAAGGGGGTGTGGACTGGGTCTTAGATTTCGGAAATGTGAATGGACAATTCACAGGTAGAGGAAGAGAGGAACACACATGGCAGGAAAATTCTTGTTGGCAGCTCAGAAACGATGGGACCCAGGGGTATCGAGCCAGCAGCCCCCTGCCTCCAGCTCTCTAGTACCATCCTTAATGCAAATTAGACTCGGGTGGACAGACTAAACCCTCCTTCCTGGAGCAGGTTTCTCTGCCTGAATCTCTTGGGCAGGAAAGGGGGCAGGGTCAAAGTTTCTTTCTGAGTCTTGGTTCTTTTTTTTAAAAAATATATTTTATTGATTTCTTACAGAGAGGAAGAGAGAGGGATATAGAGTTAGAAACATCGATGAGAGAGAATCATCGATCAGCTGCTCTCTGCACACCCCCTACTGGGGATGTGCCTGCAACCCAGGTACATGCCCTTGACCGGAATCGAACCTGGGACCTTTCAGTCCACAGACCGACGCTCTACCACTGAGCCAAACCGGTTTCGGCTGAGTCTTGGTTCTTAATAGACGGCTTGGAATCAATATCCCAGAAAGCAGCTTTGGGAGGCAGAATTTTGGTTCTTTGGTATAAAAGGCAGTTAGACAGGCATGGGCAGAGTAGGAATGACGGGCCCGGTAAGGAAGATCACCAGCGACTGACAATTACAGGGTGACCCTCCCTCCCCTAGCAGATCACACTGGTCACGTGGTTCAGACCCCCTGACTTCTCATATCACAGGTCATGCCGTTCAGACCCTCCCCTGACCTTTTCTCCCCTGGTATGTCACTAGTCATGCGGTAACAAAGGAGCCAGAGAATAGCCTCAGATAACTCCCATACAAGCCCTTGCACAACCACCCCCTTAGGCCTCATGACAGTGATGTTCTGATCAGCATTAATAATCTTAGAATAAAGCCTCTGATCTGTCGACCTCAGAGACAGAGTTTTAGTCAAATTAGAAATAATACTCAGGCCCAGTTGGTATGGCTCAGGAGTTGAGCATTGACCCAGGAACCAAGAAGTCACGGATTCGATTTTCAGTTAGGACACATGTCCTGGTGGAGGGCTCAGTCCCAGAGTAGGGAATGTGCAGGAGGCAGTTGAGTGATGATGTTCCTCTCTCATCGATGTTTCTAGTTCTCTATTCCTCTCCCTTCCTCTGTTTTTAAAAATCATCAAAAATACATTTTAAAAAAAGAAATAATATTTAAGCCTCAGTTGTTTCAGCCCCAGACCCAGAAAAGCATCAAAGGCAGAGGAAGGGATGCCATGGCTGACATCAGGACCAGCTGTGATGGCTAATGACCTCCTACCCTAGTGCTGACCAATCAGTGGAGACCATGACCCTGAAAAGACACACCTAAAAAGCTGATGAATATTTGATTGAGATCCTCCTCTGAGTCCTCCAGACAAAACCCCTTAAGAGAAGGTTCTAGGGTTTCTTGCCTCTCTCTCTTTCTCTCTCTCCCTCCCTCCGTCCCTCTCCCCCTTTTTCTCTCCTTCTCTCTCTCCCTCTCTCTCTCTGGCACACCCATGCCTTTTCCCATCCCCTTCTTTCCCACATTTTCTTTGCCTTCTTTCTCCTAAGCTCCAAGGACCCTTCTTTTGCCTCTGAGACTTGTTCCCTGAGCCCACCCAACCCAGCTAGTTCACTTCTACCTCTGTGACTTACTGAATAAACTTTTGCTTGATTTTGAGTCTTGGCTCTGAATTTTTTCTTACCAGAACTCATGGGCCAAGGACTAACATCTGGTGCCATTCACTATTCACACCTTCAGTTTCACTTTTGAAACTTTGAAAAGGATCACATTCCGGAAGCTAAGTTGGGAGATTCCACCACATTTCACTGATTCAATCCTGAGTACGAGGCAGTTCGGTTAAGTTGCTCAGTCTCATTTTAGTCGGTGGTGAGGCTGATGGGCTCCCAAAGTGAGGCATAAATCATGTAAGCAAGCAATCAGGTGTTTAACAGGAGGTGTGTCTGAAAAAAAATAAAAGGCAAATGATAAGAGAAAATTACAAGTCAGTTTCTAAGTTGAGAAGATTTCTAGATGTGAGGCTCAAAGCTGTGAATGAAGAGGCCACATGCTAACCTGACTAGTTCAGGGAAGGCATGTGTGGCAGCCTTACAAACTTTAGAGACTAAAGTAACCACAAAGGATGGTCTGAAATTAAAACTTTTTAACTAAAGGCAGTTTATGGCAGGTAGTCATGTCCTAGGCTAGATTTGTCCCAGACAAGAGTCAGTCTTTACGTTAACTAAGCCTGTCTGTTGTCTTTTGCATCAATGATAATTTATCGTTGTGCCGAAACCGGTTTGGCTCAGTGGTAGAGCGTCGGTCTGTGAACTGTAAGGTCCCGGGTTCGATTCCAGTCAAAGGGCATGTACATTGGTTGCGGGCACATCCCTAGTAGGGGGTGTGCAAGAGGCAGCTGGTCGATCTTTCTCTTTCATCAACGTTTCTAGCTCTCTATCTCTCTCCCTTCCGCTCTGTAAAATATCAAATATATATATATATATATATATATATATATATATATATATATATAATTTATCGTTGTAATATCTGGGTAGCTTGTAACTTCCCTTTTTCCAGACCCCTCAGGGCACAATCTATACACCAGGGTGCCAGGATGGAGATCACAAATTCCTTTATTGTTATCATTTAATTGTTGTCAGTTAACTATCCTGTATCCAGCCATGTAAAAGAAGCATATGTCCATTATTTACATTTTTTCCAATCTCTCACCTCCTTAATCTATCACCAATGGATTTCCCACTTATGTCTCCTCCTTTGATTGTAATGTATAAAAATAGGTGAGCCCTAACTGGTTTGGCTCAGTGGATAAAGCTTCAGCCTGTGGACTGAAGGAAGGGTCCCGGGTTTGATGCCGCTCAAGGAAGGGCACATTCCTGGGTAGTGCGCTTGATCCCCAGTGGGGGTGTGCAGAAGGCAGCCAATTCATGATTCTCTCTCATCATTGATGCTTTTCTCTCTCTCTCTCTTTCTCTTCCTCTCTGTGTGAAATCAATAAAAATATACCTTAAGCCAAAACCAGTTTGGCTCAGTGGATAGAGCTTCGGTCTGCGGACTGAAAGGTTCCAGGTTCGAATCTGGTCAAGGGCATGTACCTTGGTTGCGGGCACATCCCCAGTAGTGGGTATGCAAGAGGCAGCTGATCGATGATTCTCTGTCATCTATGTTTCTAACTCTCTATCCCTCTTTCTTCCTCTCTGTAAAAAAAATCAATAAAATATAGAAAAAATATATACCTTAAAAAAAAGGTAAAAAACAAAACAAAAACCCGCCATTCTCTGGAGCATTATCCCAATCCATTGAGATTCTGCTCCCCAGCAATTGTTTTGACAGTTTGGCTCAAATAAACTTACTAAAATTCTTTACAGGTTTGAAAATTTCTTATGTTGACAAAGTTTTGAGTTTTTTCTTGCTGGAATGAAGATGGACAGTGACAATTTAATAGACTCTCCTGGTCTGCAGGTTGAATATCTCTGGTGATGTCATCAGGTAAATTCTCTGTGGCTTACACAGCATCAGTCACTGAGACTGTTGAAGCGTGAGCTGTTGTGAGGATTTTTCTGAAGTTTATATCATGTCGCCTAGCAGCAGTTTGTGATTGCAAAGCTCAGAAAAAAAAAACAAAACAGTTTTAATTCTCAATAATTCCAAGTCAAATGATGAAAGAAAAGTGATACATTAACTCAGTAGTTTGTAGACAAACATGAAAGAAAACTAGAAAATTTATGATCTAGCCCTGACTGGTTTGGCTCAGTGGATAGAGTGCTGGCCTGCAGCCTGAGGGGTCCCAGGTTCGATTCTGGTCTGGGGCATGTACCTTGGTTGCAGGCACATCCCCGGTAGGAGGTGTGCAGGAGGCAGCTGATTGATGTTTCTCTCTCATCAAGGTTTCTGACTTTCTATCCCTCTCCCTTCGACTCTGTAAAAAAATCAACAAAAAAATATATTAAAAAATAGAGAAAATTTAGGATCCAGTGCAGTTTACAGGTGAAAAGTAACTTTAAAGACAGCTAGCTGAGCTAGAATCTAATATCCACAACTGTGTACTAGCGTTTCTGTTGAAACATAACCTTTCTCTCAAAAAAACCCCTCATTTTTCTCAAAGATAGCCAAATTAGGACTAATTTACTTTCTGTATAAGTCTAGTTTCAACAAATTTGTCCTGATTATTTGTATAAATGTAACAAGGATAGCAATGGGTCATATATGCTCTTTTTTAATCTTCTTTGCTGAAATTTCATAGGAATCTCCAGATTGAACTTTAATTAAGCCTCCCGAGGCTAAGAAGCCAAGCCACTCAGTTGCCACCAGACTTCTGCAATATGTATAGATTTGGGTGAATTCTTCGGGGCCCCCAAAAGGTGTTGAGGCTCTTCCTTTGCCATTTCCAGAAAAAGCAATCTTGTTCCTTACCTTGAAAGACTGCTGTGGTCATGTAAGCAAGGTACCAGGCTGTTTTCCTAAGGTTTTTTTTTTTTAATATATATATATATATATATATATATATATATATATATATATATATTATTGATTTCTTACAAAGAGGAAGAAAGAGGGACAGAGAGTTAGAAACATCTATGAGAGAGAATCATCTATCAGCTGCCTGCTGCACACCTGCTACTGGGGATGTGCCCACAACCAAGGTACATGCCCTTGACTGGAATCGAACCCTGGACCTTTCAGTCCGCAGGTCGACGCTCTATCCACTGAGCCAAACTGGTTTCGGCTAAGGGGTTTTTATTGGCTTCCCAAATCAATTCCTTAAAGCTTCCTGGTGGCATCCTAATCTATGCACGTCTCTTTCAAACATGACATTCCATTCAAGGCCTTAATTAACATACCAGTTTCCAAACTCTGTCCTAGTATAAAAAGAACCGATTCTTATCTAAACAACTATATTGCCATGAATATAATACTCACTTGTAAAGAGTTTCCAAATTCTGAATCAGGCAGAGAGAAAAATACAAATGTTTCAATATTGCTTATAGTTTAAAAAAATTTACTAAATTTATCTAAGAAAAACAAGTTTCAGTTATATCTGGGGGAATAATATTTAAAAATCAGCAATATTCCAAATAAAAAAAAGCATAAGAATTATAGTTATCCTCAGTTTATCGAGTCCCATAAAATTAATTCTTGTTCACCCTGAGCAAACCCGTATCTTATGAATCCAGTTATTCCTCAGAGTTCTACAAATCTTCATCCGCTTTAAAGGTATGATCTGAAAATGTATTCCTGTGGTAGGCAATAGGCAGACATGCACAGAGCAAGGACAATAGGCCAGTCCAGGTCACCAGAGCAAAAGGCCCCGGGTGCCTAGCAACGGGCCAAACTGGGGGGGAAATGACCTCGGCCCCAGGATGACCTTTCCTGCCAGAGCATCTCTCTGGGCCTGTGGTTCAGACCCCCTGGCGTTTCACATCCCTGCGCGTGTGGTTCAGATCCTCTCCTGACCTTTCCTCCCCTGGCATGTTGCCAGTCACGCAGGCTAGACCACCTGAGAGGGGAACAAACCAGAGAGCTGGCTGGTTTCATTTTAAGCATGAAGCCCCCAGGACAGTGACGTTCTGACCGGAATCAAACACATCCAGGCCCCAGTTGTGTTTCAGCTCTAGGCCCCGAAAAGCAGCAAAATCAAACAAGCAATGCCACGGCTGCCATCAGGACCGGCTGCACTGACCGATGACCTTCTGCCCTGGCACCGACCCATCAGTGAAGACACAGCCCTGAGAGGACGCATCTGGAAAGCTGATGAATATTCTATTAAGGCCCTCCATTGGGACTTCCCTTAAAATCCCCATCCTTCAAGGCCCGCAGGACTGAGCACCCAGAATGCTCCCCCTTTCTGGAGCAGGCCTGAGACTTTTCCTTTCCCTTCTCTCCCCACCTGTCTTCTCCCCTCTAGGTGTGCTACCTTATCTCTCCTGAGCTCCAAAGGCCCTTCTTTGGCTTCTGTAACTTCTCTACCACTCACTTCTTCTATCTCTGTGACTTTCTAAATGACTAGAGGCCCAGTGCATGAAATTCATGCACGGTGGGGGGGGGGGGGAGGGAAGGGAGCTCTCAGCCTGGCCTTCACCCTTTCACGTCCAGGAGCCCTCAGGGAATATCCGGCTGATGGCTTAGGTCCATCCAGGCATCCTTAGCGCTGCTTCGTAGACAGGAGAGGCTCCTGCCACCACTACTGTGCTTCCCAGCCATTAGCCAGGCTCCGGGGCACTGACCACCAGGGGGAAGCTCCTGTGCTAAGCATCTGCCTCCTGGTGGTCACTGCATGTCATAGTGACTGTTCGTTCTGTTGTTCCGTCAATGTGCATATTAGCCTTTTGTTATATAGGATCTTTCTCTTATAGTTTGAGTCGTGGCTCTGAATTCCTTCTTAGCTAGAATTCAAGTACCGTATTTGCCGGCGTATAAGACGACTTTTTGGCCCTGAAAAATATGCCTCCAAGTGGGGGGTAGTCTTATACGGCGAGTATATAACAAACTCTGTATTTTTAGTGGAAATGTTAGGGGGTCGTCTTATACACCCAGTCATCTTATACGCCGGCAAATACGTATTTTTCAGGGCCAAAAAATCGTCTTATACGCCGGCAAATACGGTACTAAGGTACTGAACTGAGGTCCAGTCTGACTCTACTAGTCTAACACCTGGTGTTGTTTTTACTGCTACCAATATTCTCAGAAACCTGTGTCCAGTATAATAAAAGCCTAATATGCTAATTGTCTGGTCATCCAGTTGTCTGTTCAACCATCAAAGCATAATATGCTAATGATATACTAAGGCCGCTCAACCGCTGCCTATGATGTACACTGACCACCAGGGGGCAGACAGTCTGACTGGTAGGTTAACTTGCTCCTGGGGTCTGGCTGATGGCACTGGGCGAGACAGGCCGGACACGCCCTGGAGCCCTCCCGTAGTTCTTCCTCAGCCGGTCAACTTCCTGCATCCCTCCCTGGCCCAATCATGCACTGGTGGGGTCCCTTGGCCTGGTCTGCACCTTCTCACAATCTGGGACCCGGTTTTGGCCCGATCCCACAGGCCAGACCAAGGGACCCCACTGGTACACGAATTCGTGCACTGAGCCTCTAGTTTAAGAATAAGGCTTGAGCAAAGGGCTTGAAGGGACTCTATGCCTGTGTTTTCTTCTATGACAAACAACATAAGGAACATAAAAGGTGTTAATGTAAAAAAGCCATTGAAACCTATAAACAGCCAAGACTGGTTTGGCTCAGTGGATAGACCATCAGCCTGCGGACTGAAGGGTCCTGGGTTCCATTCTAGTCAAGGGCATGTACATTGGTTGTGGGCACATCCCCAGTGGGGAGTGTGCAAGAGGAAGCTGGTCGATGTTTCTCTCTCATTGACGTTTCTAGCTCTCTATCCTTCTCCCTTCCTCTCTGTAAAAAAAAATCAATAAAATTTTTTAAAAAAAGAAACCTGTAAACAATTTTTGTGAGTTTATTGAGCCAAACTGTTGACATATGCCAGGAAGCAGAACCTCAATGAATTGAGAGAATGCTCTGGAGAATGGAGGGCTACATCCGTAATTATACATTGCAATCAAAGAAAAGGGATGTAGGTACGTTACATGAAATTCATTGGTGATAGATTGAGGAGGTGGGATAAAGCAAAGCAGGGAAACCTCTGGGATAGGGTAAAAAGTGAAATGATGCACATGTGCTTCTTTTACAGCGATGGATACAGGATACTTTAAGGTAATTAACAGTTGACAATTACCTTGATAACAATAACAAGGAGGGAATGTCCCAGTGCCATTTGTTGTGCCCTGAGGGGCCTGGGGTAAAAAGAAAGTTACCCAGACATCTCACAGATATGTTATCTTAGAGGCAAAAAGGCAAATGGGCTCAGTAAAGATATAAGCTGATCTTTGTCCAGGAAAATATCAGCCTAGGACAGTGGTTGGCAAACTGCTGCTCGAGAGCCACATGGGGTTCTTTGGCCCCTTGAGTTTTTAGCAAAAGTCAGCTTAGGAGTACCCTAATTAAGTTAATAACAATGTACTTCCCTATATACCCGTGTTTCCCCGAAAATAAGACATCCTCCAAAAATAAGATCTACTTCATGCAAACATAATACATCCCCTGAAAATAAGACCTAGCGCATCTTTGGGAGCAAAAATTAATATAAGACACTGTCTTATTTTCGGTGAAACAGGGTAGTTTAAGTTTAAAAAATTTGGCTCTCAAAAGAAATTTCAATCATTGTACTGTTGATAATTTGGCTTTGTTGACTAACGAGTTCGCCTACCACTGGCCTAGGACATGACTACCCACTATTACCTGCTTGTAGTTAAATATTTAATTTCAGACCATCTTTTGTGGTTATTTTAGGTCTCTGAGTTTGCAAGACTATCACGCAGGCCTCCCCTGAGCTTGTCAGGTTAGCCTATGGCTCCTTTTGTTCACAAAGAGGGGGGAAATTTTGCAGGAGGAAGGGATCTAGGTCCAAGAAGCTAGCTTCACAAATAGTTTCTCCTAACCATCTAAATTTAGAAGAGAGAAAAAGATTCACTCATTAATGTTAGGGTCGCTAAAGGAAGAATGCACAAGGCCAAAGGAGGTAAAGAATTATGAATTTATCAAATCAAAATATGAGCCCCCAAATGGCGTCAGTCCCCAAAGACAGGGAATCAGAGGTTTTTAAAGGACTCTAGGCGGGCTTTTCTGGGCAGAGAATTCTCTGTGCCGGTCCGGATACCGGGAAACTTCAGAGGGGAGAGATAATGGTCTTAGCAAGCAGAATGTGGTCTAAGCAAGTGGAATGTCCATTGTGAAATGGCCTAAAGGTCAGTTTCCAGGGGAGGGGGTATCGATTCAATTATTTGGTCAGACCTAACAATTACTAGTCATTCCATTGTAAGAGTAATTCCACGGTAAGAGACCAGGAAGGCTGACGAGGTAAAATGCTCACCCTTTCCGCTGGCTGTGGTCAGATGTTCATGATCTTCCAGCTGTAGCAGTCCAGGGAGCCCGCTGTGACCCAGCCAGTGAATTCTTCTTGCTGGCTTGCCAAAACTGTCAGGGCTAAAAAAGAAATGCTTCCCCTCCCCCCTTACCCCCCCTCACCCCCCACTTTCTAAGTTCTTCTAACTGGGCTAATAATCAAATGAATACATACATTAACAAGAGAAAAATCAAATTTTTAATATACGTGCATGGGGAATTCACATAAGCATGAAATCCCAAAAACAATGAGTCATCCTTGGATATATATATAAGGCATTTTGGACAGGAGAAAGGGGTGGAGACCAGGTTTTAGAATTCTGAAGTGAGAATGGGTGATTTATAGGTAGGTGAGGGAGAGCAAAACACATTTGGCAGGCAAATCTGTACTAGGTGACTCAGAAACAAAGGGACACCCGGGGCGCCTAGCTAACAGGACTCCGCCTAAAGTGCTAGGGGCTAGAAAGGAATATTGGGGACTGGCTATGGTTGTGGGAAATATTGATCATTCTCGGTGAACCATGACTGCCTCGTGTTGGTTAAAGAAAGGGCATTCTGACCTGGCTGGGAGTTGTATGCCCCGGGGAGTTGGGAGTCAACCTTGGAATGAGGTCCATTCTTACGGAAAGATTAATAACCATGCTGCCCAAACAATAGAGTCCCACTCCAGCCTCCTGTTTCCCCATGTCTGTAATCCCGCCTTCCCCGTGCCTATAATCCGATTTCCCTCTGCAATCTGTGTCCTACTCTATATAAACAGCTGGCTTATGGGGGCCAGCAGAGCGTATTTTTGTATTTTGTGGGTGGCCTGTGGCTCTCCCATACGGCCAGTGGCCAGCCGTACTGGAATGAAAAGTCTGAATTTCCATGTGCGTATGGTTTGTTGCTTCCCACCGACCTGATTTCTGCCATAACAAACCTATCTTGTACTATACTGTGCATGGACTTTGTTCTCTGTTTGGTTCAGTTTAGTGGAAAAACTCTCTCTCTCTTTTCTCTACCGTGAAAGACTTGGCACATGAGAGGAAGGTCAAAAAGGCCTCATTCTAGAACAGAGAGGTAGGAACTGTGTGCATTTATATGGTCAGACCCCTAATACCAGCCTCCCTCTGTAATGGAGGTCTGCTTTCTATAGAACATCTGCATACAGAATCATATAAAAGCACTGGGAGAGAATGCCTGGCAGGTGTAGCTCAGTGGTTGAGCGTTGACCTATGAACCAGTAAGTCACGGTTTGATTTCCAGTCAGGGCACATGCTGGGGTTGTGGGCTCGATCCCCAGTCAGGGATGTGCAGGAGGCAGCCGATCAATGATTTTTTCTCATCATTGATGTTTCTATCTCTCTCTTCCTCTCCCTTTCTCTCTCTAAAATCAATAAAAAATGTTTTTTAAAAAGCACTGGGAGTACAGAGGAATTTACCACCCAACTGTGTGGACCTCAGGGGTTCAGTTTTCTCCTCTGGCAAAAATCACATGGCAGGGTTGCCCATGGAATCAAATGAGACAGTGTGCCAAAAGCCCATAGATGCTCAGTCAACATTAGCTATTATTATTATTATTACTAGATGCCTGGTGCATGACATTTGTGCACTGGGGCAGGAGGTGTGCCCTCAGCCCAGCCTGTGCTCTTTAGCAGTTGGACATCGTTAGCACCACTGCTGTTGCGCACGCCAGCCATCAGCCCAGCTTGTGGCTGAGCGGTGCTCCCCCTGTAGGAGTGCACTGACCACCAGAGGACAGCTCCTGCTTTGAGCATCTGCCCCTGGTGGTCAGTGTGCATCATAGCAACAGGTCATTCCACTGTTCGGTCAATTTGCATATTACCCTTTTATTATGTAGGACTAGAGGCCCATGCATGAAATTTGTACACGAGGGGGAAGGAGAGGATTTGTGCACGAGGGGGAAGGATGGGTCCCCTCAACCCATCCTGCACCCTCTCCAATCCAGGACCCCTAGGGGGATGTCCGACTGCTGACATTTGGGGATTGGGCCTAAACCGGCAGTTGGACATCCCGCTCACAATCCTGGACCACTGATTCCTAACTGCTCACCTGCCTGCCTGTCTGCCTGCCTGATCATCCCTAACTGCCCCCCTGCCAGCCTGATCACCTCTAACTGCCTCTGTCTGCCAGCTGATCACCCCCAACTGATCCCCCCAACCCTGCCAGCCTGGATACCCCCAACTGTCCCCCCTGCCGGCTGGTCACCCCATGCAGCCTGCTGTGCTGTCCAGTGGTTTGGTCACCCCTCACTGTACCCTGTGGTGGCCTGGTCACCTCATGCAGCCTGCTGCTAGGTTGCTTGGTCGTCCCTCACTAACCCCTCTGCCAGGCTGCTCACCCCACACAGCCTGTTCGGTCACTTAGGCTTTTATATAGATAGATTCTTATTGCTGTGGAATTGGGTTTAAAGTTAAATGACCGTCTTATAAAGTTTCCTGAAGTCTATTTTAAACCCGCCAACGTAGCCCGAGCCCCTAGCCTAGTGTGTAGCAGGAGCTGCACCAAGAAGGGATGTTTAGGATTAGGAAGGTAGGTGCAAGTCTGTCACTGTGCCCTAGACATCACTATCCATGTCTTCACAGAGACAACACCAACCTGGGGATAAGAGTGTCCACGCTACAGTCCCAGAGCTGTATTTCTAGGTTCTGCTTCCCCATCCTTCCCGTTACAGGGACCCTGGTTGTTCTCAAAATGCTGCTAAATCCAGTGTGCTGCTTTGCTGGCCGACGCGTGCTCTCAGCCTGGCATGCAGTTCTATTTTCCTGCAGCAAAGGTAGAGCTCCTGCCCTGGCCCATTTGGCTCAGTGGATAGAGCGTCAGCCTGCAGACTTAAGGGTCTGGGGTTCGATTCCGGTCAAGGGCACATGCCCAGGTTTCAGACTCCCTCCCTGGAGGTGGAGGGGACGTGAGAAATTTAACGTCATTGGTGTTTCTATCTCTCTCTTCCTTTCCCTTCTTCTCTGAAATCAATAAAAATATTTATTTTTAAAAAAATAAAGTAGAGCTCCTGACACCAGGTGATGTCTCCATGCCCTCTCCCTGAGCCTACTTGCTTTTATTTATTTATTTTTAAAAAAAATATATTTTGTTGATTTTCCACAGAGAGGAAGGGAGAGGAATAGAGAGCTAAAAACATCGATAAGAGAAAAACATTGACCAGCTGCCTCCTGCACACCCCCCACCGGGGATGTGCCCGCAACCAAGGTACATGCCCTTGACCAGAATCGAACCTGGGACCTTTCAGTGCACAGATCAACACTCTATCCACTGAGCCAAACCGGTTTCGGCCCTACTTGCTTTTAGACCTTTTTACTGCATCGTCTGTCCCTCAGCTGGAGTTGAGTCCAGATCAGAGCTGTGAGGAACCTGTTTCCACAGGAATGCCTCGTTGGCGTGAAGGAATGAGTTGCTTTCTTTCTCCATCCAAGAGGAAGAGCCCAAGCAGAGTGGCCATTCTCTTATAGAGGTGCTGATAAAACTATTTTGGTTTTTATTTTCTCCTCTTCCCAGGACGCTCTCAACAGTCCCTGAGGAAGACAATACTGTGAGCAACTCACTCCCGCTTTCCTCCAGCCCAACCCTGGGAGTCGCTGCTCTCTGCCTGGCTTCCTTCCCCCGCAGGCCTCCTGGGCTCTTCCCACGGATATTCTCCTGGAGGGAAACATCCAGATGTGCCCGATCGATGGTGTCTGACTCTCGAGTCCTCTGACTCCTGTGTTCTTAGACTCTAGAGAGAGAACTTTTGCTGCAAGGTCACTGAAATATAGGCAGAGTATAATCTGTGCTACATTTTCAACAGTATCTCTGTCATTAAATCCTAAATCCTTTCACTGCACCCCGAATAATGTGAATCCAAGACTCGTTACTTCCTGGTCCTCCTTTCAGGATACTTTACATATCTAGTGTGTCAATTGTTAAGGAAAACTTTATTCTGACACTTGTTGGAATGGCAAGGAAGACTTCATTAAGACAATTGTAGGAATGGTAATGGGGGGAGAGATTCAGCTCAACAACAGACAGCTGGGGATTTACAGCCAATGGCTGAAAATTACTAAGAGGAGACATCAAAGGTGGGAATCCTCCCTAAGCTGACTTAGCAGGATCCTTGCTCCTAGGTAAGACTGAACTGGGCAGGCTGAAAACAGGACTGAGGCCACGGCCAAGGCCTACTTGAAAAGAGGGCCCAGAGGAGCAGAACTAACGTTTGGTCATCACAACGTGGTCTGTTTTAAAACGTGGTTCTTTTTTTTTTAATATATTTTATTGATTTTTCACAGAGATGAAGAGAGAGGAGGATAGGGATAGAGTTAGAAACATCGATGAGAGAGAATCATCGACCAGCTGCCTCTTGCATACCCCCTACTGGGGATGTGCCCGCAACCAAGGTACGTGCCCTTGACCGGAATCGAACCCGGGACCTTTCAGTCTGCAGGCTGATGCTCTATCCACTGAGCCAAACGGGTCCCGGCGACGTGGTTCATAAAACTGAACAACACAGACATGATCTGACCAATGCAGGGTCAAGAAATCCATGTTCTTCTTTTTTTTTTTTTGTTTTTGTTATGTGAATATTAAATTTCTCCAGCATCTAGCTGAGTCTGACACGAGGTTACTGAATAGCAGTGGAATTCAATTATATGGTTGGCTCACAGTTCAGGTTGCAGACAGCTAAAATTTAGGTGTTTACTCAGAAGAGCTCTTTTTTTCCTCTTCCAGAAGACAGCCTGCAGTGATGTCTGAAAATGGCTCGCTATGCACTTGACCCAGAAAACGCCACAAAATCGTGCAAATCAAGAGGTTCAAATGCTGGTGTTCACTTTAAGAGCACGCGTGAAACTGCCCAGGCCCTCAAGGGTGTGCATATCTGTAAAGCCACCAGGTACGTAAGGGTGCCACTTTACAGAGCAACGTGTGCCACTCCGTCATTATAACGGTGGAGTGGGCAGGTGCGCCCAGGCCAAACAGTGGGGCTGGACACAGGGTCCATGGCCCAAAGAGAGTGCTGAAATTTGGCTGCACCTGCTTAAAAATGCAGAGAGTAACGCCTGAACTAAAGGGCTTAGATGCTACTTCTCTAGAGCACATCCAAGGTGAACAAAGCTCCCAAGATGCAGTGCAGAACGTACAGAGCTCATGTATGGAAAAAATTAAAAGTGAATAAGAAACAAGAAAATAAGTACAGAGTCCAAGGAACCATGATCTTGTTAAATCACCCAACACATGTTAAAGTGTGTCATAAAGTCTTTTCTTTTCCTCTTGAACTATGGCCAACTTCTTTTTTTTTTTTAAGTACATTTTATTGATCTTACAGAGAGGAAGGGAGAGGGACAGTTAGAAACATAGATGAGTGAGAAATATTGATTAGCTGCCTTCTGCACACCCCCCACTAGGGATGTGCCTGCAACCAAGGTACATGCCCTTGACCGGGATTGAACCTGGGACCTTTCAGTCCACAGGCTGACGCTCTATCCACTGAGCCACACCGGTTGGGCTATGGCCTACTTCTGTCACTTGGTTTTGCTGGGCAGCTAGGGTAGACTGGAGAAGGAGGGAGTTGGGGACGGGGTTGTTGCTGTTGTTTTAAATCTTTAAAAACCGAGGAGGAAAGGAGAAAGAGAAGGAGAAGACAAGGAGGGGAGAAAAGATCGTCACTCCCCTCACACACGTAGTTTGTTTCTAAGTTACACATGTGGCAAATACCTGATTCGGCTGCCTAGGAAAAAGTAGCAATGGCTGGTCAGATGGGAGCTAAAAAGAGTGGAAGAACCCTGGGCTTGCACCGGGCCTCCCTCTGCCTCGTTCAGCCTCGGCGTGGAGAGGCACATGTCCCCCTCAATTTTCCCTTGTGCTCCACTGAGGCATCTTGGCATCCCAGTCTCTGAGTCCATTAGGGCCAGCACAAGGTGAAGCAAAGCCTCACAGTGAGCCGGGGTTGCTCAGACTGCAGCGCTATGAAACCCTCAGTCCTTCCCGAAGTAGGGACCGTTATTCTTAACCCAGAAGGAACCTTTGTTATCTACGTGAATGGGGGCCTCTGGGGGGGGGGGGCGGTCCTTAAAAACTCAGTGAGGCTGAAACCGGTTTGGCTCAGTGGTAGAGCGTCGGTCTGCGGACTGAAAGGTCCCGGGTTCGATTCCGCTCAAGGGCATGTACATTGGTTGCAGGCACATTCCCCGGTGGGGGGTGTGCAGGAGGCAGCTGGTCGATGTTTCTCTCTCATCGACGTTTCTAGCCCTCTCTCTCCCTTCCTCTCTGTGAAATATCAATAAAATATTTAAAAAAAAAAAACACAAAAAAACAAAACTCAGTGAGACACGGAGCATCAGGTCCTGGAACCCCTGAGCACCAGGGCGCTGTTTCAGAGCCCGGGTGGGCATTGTGCTCTTGCTTCCAGGTTCCTGAACTTGGGTTTCATTAAGCAGAAATCTGAGCTGGCGGCAGAAGGAGCAAAAACGAATGTGCTGCGAGCCCCGTGGTTGGTAATCAGCCTTTTCCTGTAGCCCAGCCTTACGACAAGGAGCGGCGGTGGGATTCTGTTCGCCTCCCACAAAGCAGCTGTGCTGACACTTCAAGCAGCTGGCTCCAATGTCAGCAATCAGCCTGACGCTGCGTTCACAGGCTAAGCGACCCGCTGGAGCTCCTGGCATTGGCAGTGACCGGAGCCCTCCGGAAGACACGCAGCCAGGGGAGGACAAACAAGCCCTCAGCCCCCCCTCCCCTCCCCCGAGGAGAGCGCTCCCCTTTCTTACAAACTGGAAGGGCAAAGAGGCGAGGCCTCATATTTTAAATGATTAATTAGCAATTTCGTGCTGCGGCCAAAGCACTCATCTGCTGGGCTGAATGGATCACTGTAAGTGGTTTTGTGTAATGGAGTTGGGGGAGAGTTACACGTCTGCAATGTGAAATATTCAACTCATTTGCACCGGCATTAAGGAATGGATTAGAGCCGTGGCATTTAGGAGCTGAATGTGTGTGCTGTTCCACCACGGGCAGCAGCAGCATCCTTTCGAGCATTTCCGCGGAGCCCAAACAGGCCCCCGGGTCTCCGGAAGCAGAAGTGACTACATAAGTGGGATTACCGAAGGTATGGAAATCAAAACATCTGCTCCGAGCTGTCTCCTGTCACGTGAGGAGCTGTCAACTCGCGAAGCCAAACTGGAGAAGAGACATTTTGTAAAAGGCACAGAGGAGGACTCGCCGGCCTTTAACCATGTCGTTAAACAAGCCCAGCCAAGGAGGCACTCGGAGGGAGTCACAGATCTGCCACTGGAGAAAGTGGGAGGCGGATTCTCCGGCTTCAGCTGGGAGTCGCGTTTAGACCTGTGTCGCAAACACAGGGGCAGGGACAATGGGAAAATATAGGCTCCATGGCTTTGGATTCTACCTCACATGAGAAACAAGAAAGGAATGCGTGGTCCAGTAATTATCTGCACCCCACAGAACTCTGATCGGCTGTGGAGGAAGCCGGGAACCACAGGTGTTTCCATGGGGCCAAACGGACAATGACTCTAAGTGGCTCCCAGATGCAGACTGAGGAAGAAAGCGATGAATGGGAGCCTCGGATCTGGGCCCTCACGTGCAGAGTCTGCCAACAGCAGCAGTGTTAGCAGCACAAATCCTTTCCTCTCTCACGGCCTTCACACTTGCTTTTCCTTCTACCCAAAACATTCCCTCTGTCTGTACTTGGCTGGCCACAGCTGGGCATTCACCTCTCCACGAGATTTCCCCAAGCTTCGGCCCGCCTCCACCGTTATGTCGCTCTATGTCAGCGGCACTTACCACCACACGAACTTCCTTTTTATCCGAGTATTTGTCAATGGTCTGTCCTCCCAGTGGTGTAACTGTTTAATAACTGGCTATCGGGGAGGAGGAGGAGAGTAAATACATGTAGCACCGAACTTCCAAATAATCATAAAATATACAATATCTGTTGTAACTAATCCTGACCGAATGCCTTGGGGATTTTTTGACAAGCTCTCATATCTGTAGCCAAACTTTAGATGCAGTTCAACCATGATTTGACAAACGGAGTTGCATCCCAATCTGCTCTTTTCCCGGTAAACGTATTGTCATTCAGTCTGATAAGTCACCTGCCATTAAACTATTTCTCACCCTCACACAAATTATAGTCACTAACTTGCCACCTCTTTCAGTTTGCAAATGATGGCTACTGCAACTGTGCTAGCTATCATTTTAGATCTTTGTGCAGTTGCAAGGAGTGGAACAATGTTTAGAAATAGCTTGCAAAATTGCTCAAAGTATAGCAACCTGCTTCTTGTGGTCCACACCTCTTCTGTTTGGGTGATAAGTTCTATGAGAAGGAGAATATCTAGCAAATATCACATATGCGCAGATTGTTTTTAACTTTTTAGTTCTAAATAATCCTCACCCAAGGATACTTTTCCATTGATTTTTTAGAGAGTGGAATGGAGTGGGGGAGAGAGAGAGAGAGATGAGGGCCAGGTATTGAACCTGCAACCCAGATGTGTGCCCTTGACCAGATTCAAATCTGAGACCCTTCATTCTGCAAGTCTACGCTCTGTCCACTGAGCTTAACTGGCTAGGGCTGTGCAGATGGTTTTTTAATACAAAATATATGAACATCCTGGTTCTGATTCTCTTAAACTTTCTATACCCATTCTTATCTTCCTGAAATGGGAAGACTGGGAAGAAAGCTCTTATCCCAACTACGGTTGCCCAGCTACCAAGGGTGGTAGTTACCACCCTACTATTTGAGGATTCTAATGATCAGAGGTGTTCATCAGAGCTGCAGACATCCAGAGCAATTCTTCCTGTCTGGCTGTCTGTTTTATAGACATTGTGTCATGGGTTTCAAAATGTTGAGAGGATTTTAGTCTCCTGACTCACACTGTTTAGTTCTGCCTACTCAGAAGTCTGTGACTTCCACCCAAGCTAGTCACGTGATTGGCTGTGGCCATCCTTTAGCTCTGAAGATATGTAGATGTATCAGTTTCTTAGAGCTGCTATAACGAAGTACCACAAAGTGGGTGGCTTCCACAACAAAAATGTATTGTCTTCCTGTTTTGGAGTGTGACATCAAGGTGTTAGCGGGGCTGGCTTCTTTTGAAAGCAGAGAGGGACAGTCTATTCCAGGCCCCACTTCTAGCTTCTGGTGGCTTGCTGGCAATCTTTGACATTCCTTGGCTTGTGGATCTACCGGTAGCACCGTGATCTGTTTCACCCTAAGTACCTGTCTGTGCTTAAATTTCTACTTTCTGGTCTGGCCGGTGTGGCTCAGTGGTTGAGTGTCGACCTATACACCAGGAGGCCATGGTTTGATTTGATTCCCAGTCAGGGCACATGTGCTGGTTGTGGGCTGGCTCTTCAGTTGGGAGGTGTTACGCCCAGACTTCGTGATCCCCAAGGACCACCAGGGAGCCAAGTCTGATGCAATAAACAAAAGAGCCTCTTCCATGCTAGCATGGGCTCTGTCCCACTCACGCTGACATCATGGCGGAAGAAAAGCCAAACTTCGATAGGTCAAGGGGTTTTATAAGGGTGGTGATGTCACTGCTTTGGCTGACCCCGATTGGTTGGGTGAGAGCTAGGCTCCAGTTACACAAAATGGAGGATAGCTCCGCCCTGCCCCACAGTACAAAATGGAGTCAGGAGTTATCCTCGCCCCGCCCTGCCCTCTCAGGGGCATGCAGGAGGCAGCTGATGCATGATTCTCTCTCATCATTGATATTTCTATCTCTCTCTCTCTCTCTCTCTCTCTCTCTCTCTCTCTCTCTCCCTTCTTCTCTGAAATCAATAAAAATATATTTTTAAAAGCCAATTTAAAAAATTTCTCCTATCTTTAAGGATAGTGAGTATATCGGAATAAGATTCACCCTACTCCAGCATGACCTCATCCTAACTAATTACATCTGCAATGACCCTATTTCCAAGGCCACATGCTGAGGTGCTGGGTGTTGACAAAAGAAACATTCAGACATGTGGAAAGTCTCGAAAATAATTTATTTGAGCCCTAAATGGTTTGGCTCAGTGGATAGAGCGCTGGCCTGCAGACTCAAGGGTCCCAGGTTCGATTCTGGTCAAGGGCATGTACCTTGGTTGAGGGCACATCCCCAGTAGGGGGTGTGCAGGAGACAACTGATTGATGTTTCTCGCTCATGTTTTTAACTTTCTTTTCCTCTCCCTTTCTCTCAGTAAAAAATAAATTAAATATATATATATTTTAAAAACCCTTAAATTAAAAAAGAAGAATTTGTTTGAGCCAAGATTTTGAGGACATGCCAGGATGCAAGATTTCAATGAATTGAGAAAATGCTCCAGAGAAAGGCCATTCTACAGTTCTTTTTATACATTTAGAATTAAAGGAGAAATGAAAAGTTACATGAAATCTATTGGTGGTAGATTAAGGAGGCAGGAGAAAAGAAAGCAGAAAAATCTCCAGGACCAATAAAAAGGACAATACAGAGATGTACTTCTTTTATAATACCGAGCACAGGATAGTTAACATTTAACAACTAGAGTGAAGAGAGATGGTATGTGGGCAACGAGATAACCAGGAGGAAGAGGAATTTGGTGCCATTGTGCTCTGTTGCCAATGAGTCTGCTTTTGAAGGTCTGGAAGAGAAAACTACCCTTCCACTTCAAAGGCGTGTTAACCTAGAGGCACAATAACAATAGGCAGGGCTCGCAGAAGGTAAAGAGTAACAACCTTTGACTGAGGAAGCTGTAAGCCTGTAAGCCTGGGATGTGACTACACACTGTGACCTGCCCATTAGGACTTAATGTTCAGACCATCCTTGTGATCACCTTCTGTCCGGAGGCTTGTCAGGCCTCTTTAGCCCCCTTTCTTTTCACGGGGGTGGGGTGGGGGGGGGAGGTGGGGGGAGGTGGGTAGGACATTATTACATGAATTTGAAGGGTGGAGAGACAGTTCAGCCTATAACAGTAGATGCTTTTTTGTGTGTATGTATGTATGTCTAGCTATAAAGACCTTTGAACTAGACAGGTTCTTAATATAAGTGAATTTATTTTCTACTTAATACTTTTAAAAATTTTAAACTGTAGAGGGCCCCTTGGGAATGCACATGGATGACCTTTAATTATCATCAGCTGAACTCAAGGCGTAGGCAGAGCCACTCCCTGGGAACACATTTCCCCAAAATGTCGGAGATTGTGGAGACTGTATCAATGAGTACCGATTTCTTATCTTTATCCAAGTGCTTGGAATTAGGGAATGAATAGGACCTGGGCACACCCAAAACTCCTTTAATTCTAAGCTTTATTCTTTTGGAAATGAATAAATGAGCTGTGTTGTCTGTGGTGGGTGGTGACTGTCTCTCCATCAGAGTGGCAACCCCCCACCTGGGTCCCAGCTTAAATCTATTTTTGTGGGGGACACGGCTCACCCGGGGCACACGCAAATGCCCTATCTTAATGGCTCTTATATTCTCATTGCCCAGGAGTACATGTAACCCAGTCAATGCTACATGATTCAATGAGGGAATGTATCTCCTAAGCCTACACCACACTGAAAAGTCTCACTAAGAAAACGTAGAATTTAGTCTGACTTCTAAAAACCAAATCAAACTTAATTGCCTATTCCAGCAGACTTTCAAGCAGGACTGCCCAGAATATGTATCCTTAAGTGCCTTTTTGTTGTGGTGGTTCTTACTAAAGTTGGAGAATCACACCAAAGTGTGAGAACTGTTCTGTTGTTTGTAGTGACTTCACAGCCAACCGTCAGCTGGCTGCGGTGTTATTCAGAAATGTGGGGGTGTGGCGGGGTGGGCGGGGTGAAGTCCTCCCTCTGTCCCAGGGATGAGCTCTGCCACCATAAGGGTCCTATTGTGCTTCACCTTTCTGGAGTTCAGACAAAATGAAGTCTAGGTGAGCTTTAACTAGCATTTTGAATAGGTAAATAGACACACAGTAGAGGAAGAGACCAAGATTACAATTTAGTAATGCAAGTGTAATATAAAGCATGCACATTAGTTTTTATTGCTGCAGAGCAGGAAAAAAAGGAGACATATGCACTACTATTTGTAATATTTTAAACAATAAAAATAAATAAGGAAGGAAGGAAGGAAGCAAGCAAAGAAGGAAGGAAGGAAGGAAGGAAGGAAGGAAGGAAGGAAGAAAGAAAGAAAGAAAGAAAGAAAGAAAGAAAGAAAGAAAGAAAGAAAGCAAGCAAGCTAGCTGAAACCGGTTTGGCTCAGTGGTAGAGAGTCGGTCTGCGGACTGAAAGGTCCTGGGTTCGATTCTGGTCAAGGGCATGTACCTTGGTTGCGGGCACATTCCCCGGTAGGGGGTGTGCAAGAGGCAGCTGGTCGATGTTTCTCTCTCATCGACTGTTCTAGCTCTCTATCTCTCTCCCTTTCTCTCTGTCAAATATCAATAAAAAATATTTTTTTACAAAAAAGAAAGAAGTTGAGCAGTTTAAGAGACACTTTTATTATCTGACGGGTCCTGTGGGTGAAGAGCCTGGGCATGGTGTGGCTGGGTCCTCTGCGGAAGGTCTCAGGAGGTTTCGAGCAAGGTGATGAGGAGGCCGTGTTTTTACCTGGAGGCACCAACAAAGAAGCATCTGTTTCCAAGCTCCCTCATCATCTCCTTGTGGTTGTTAGACCGAGGTTCCCTGTTTTCTCGATGGTTATGGCCAGGGGCTGCTCTCGGCTCCAAAGGTCACCTGTAGCTCCCAGCCACATGCCTTCTCCACAGGCTCTCTCACAGCACGCACTGTGCTTCAAAGCCAGCCCCGGAGAGAGTGTCTGCCTCAGGGAGAGCCCAGTCTTCCTTTAAGGACTTTTACTTGATTGTCAGCCCCATCCCAGGGGCTTTCGATGAACTCTAAACCAACTGGTTTGGGAGGTGGGTTACACGTGCAAAATCCGCTCAGCTTTGCCATACTGGCTAAAGGCTGGTCACAAGTTTCACCCAAACTCAGGGGGAGGGAGGATTTTATAGGGTGTGAACAGCAGGAGGTGGGGATCAGAGGACTCAGAATCCTGCCTACCTCCGCACGCATTCTCTCACTATAACCTCAGGGAGAAGCCATGGGAAAATAATAACCACGGAGTTAACCTCACGGGATTAAGGATTCTCTGGCTCTAAGGGAGCAAGCCTTTGCCATGCCTGAAACATGAACGCTTGACCTTGTACAGACTCCAAGGACAGCGGTTCTCTTGGTAGTCCGTCCTCCCGGATGCTGAAAGCAGCACTGCCCGGAGAGAAATGGCATTCTTCTCCACACCAGGTCCAAGTCCTTGGTAGTGGTTTTCTAACCTTGTGGGGCATGAAATTGGGAAGACTGTGGGCTAAGAGCTCAGTAGGAGAGGATTTTGGATCTACCGTGTTTCCCCGAAAATAAGACATCCTCTGAAAATAAGACTTACTTACAGGTTTCCTTCTGAGTGAAATATAAGGCATCCCGCCGAAAACAAGGCCCCCAGGCTCTGTCTTAGAATGAAAATTAATTTACCCTAAACTGATCGCTAGGGCCGCCCCGAATGGCGTCTAGCAACCAGTGACATTACGTGGAGTCCTGACGTCACTGCTGTGTGAATGGGGAGAAATCAGCATGGAAACTTTGTGAAACCTAAACTGCAAGAAGTTGTGACTTGGGTGAAAAATTCATGGGAGAAAATCACTGTGAGCAGGCTACCTTGACAAGAAATACTCATTTAAAGACAGTGCTATTGCTAAACATGAGAGACTTGGTCCACTGATTCTGAAAGAAATGGAGTCACAAGAAACACCAGGAAATTCAGGAACTGAATTGTTATGATGATGTTCCAGAAGATGATGACATGATTGTCATTGAATAAATGAGTAAATTCTTGATATTGTAGGATTCACAATTTGTCTGGTTTGTGTTGACAACTTCCGTACTACTGTACCGTATACAGGTAATAAATTTCCTTTATTTTCATTTAACAATAAATGTATACCGTATTCTTCTTCATGGAGAAATAAGACATCCCCTGAAAATAAGACCAAGCGCATCTTTGGGAGCAAAAATTAATATAAGACACTGTCTTATTTTTGGGGAAGCAGGGTTTATTGATGTCCTCCCAAGAGAGCATGTTGAGGGTGTGGACGAAAAGGGGCTGCATGCAAACCTGACTAGTTCAGGGAAGGCCTGTGTGGCGGCCTTGCAACCTCTAGAGACTAAAATAGCCACAAAGATTGGTCTGAAATTTAAAAATTTTTTAACTGAAAGCAGGTAGTCATATCCTAGGCTAGATCTGTCCCTGAGAAAAGTCAATCTTTACCTTAACTAAGCCAGTCTGTTGTCTCTTGCATCTATGATAACATATCATTGGAATGTCAAGGTAAATTGTAACTTCCCTTTTTCCAGACCCCTTGAGGGCAAAACCAATACACCAGGCCACCAGGACTGAGACCACAAAATTTTTCATTGTTATTGTTATCCTGTTAACTGTTGACTGTTAACTATCCTATACCCACCTGTGTAAAAGAAGCATGTGTCCATTATTTTACTTTTTATCCAATCCCAGAGGTTTCCCGCTTTGCTTTCTCCCGCCTCCCCAATCTGTCACCAATGGATTTCATGTCTCCTCTTATGTCTCCTCCTTTGATGCTAATGTATAAAAATAGGTGAAAAACCGCCATTCTCTGGAGCACTATCCCAATATGTTGAGATTCTGCTTCCCAATAATTGTCCACAGTTTGGCTCAAAAAAACTCAACAAAATTCTTTACAGGTTTGAAAGTTTGTTATGTTAACAGGGGCAAACATGATATAGTTACCAGTGTTGTAATGAGAAAAGGACCAGGTTAGAAGATCTCCATTCTATTCCAGCTCCACTCTAGCAGTTGGTTTTGAAAAAATTACTTGACCTCTCAGACCTTGTTTCTTCATCTATTATAAAAAACAAAGAAGAAGAAAAGAAAAGAAAAGAAAATTAAAGAAAGAAAGAAAGAAAGGAAGGAAGGAAGGAAGAAAAGAAGAAAGAAAGAAAGAAAGAAAGAAAGAAAGAAAGAAAGAAAGAAAGAAAGAGAAAAGAAAAAAGAAAGGCTGCCTCCGAGGGTTTTCTTAAAGATCAAATGACATAAGTTGCTCCAAAATTAAAATCTTTAAACACGTATAAGTTATCATTGGCGTCTAGCTTCTTGAAAAGAATTATTCCAGCACATCTTCTAACAGTCGCCGTCCCCAGCACCTTATTTCTTTCTTCAAATCTCAGGTGGGTAATATCTTTCGCAAACTTGCGCTTGGTGAACTGATAGCTCCCTGGGTTAGATGTCTGGCGTATACTGCCAAGCAGCATGACAACACCATCTTACATGGTGAGTAACCACTGTGTCTTTTAACTCCTTTGACTTTCATATTTTAAGATCATGGTTCCCTAGAAAAAGCACTTTATTTTAACATCACTGTGTGCATCCTGGGATGGCGAAACACGTGGACTGCGCAGGTAGATGGAGCAACCTGGGATCAGAACAGGTAAATATTTGTGAAGGAAATGCCGTGTAACTTCCCTGAGCTCTTTCTAAATTCAGGTAAATGTTGATTCAGGATCTCATACCTACCGGCTCTGTTGGTTTTTCCAGTATCAAACAGAAAGTGCAAGAGAGGGAGCACTTATCACAGCAAACCCTTGCCGATCCAGCAGCAGTGGCATTGCCCAGTGACATGTTAAAATGCAGACTCTCGGGCTGTGCTTCAGACCTGTTGACTCAGCATCTGCACGCTAATGAGATCTCTAGGTCACTCACATGCACCTCTAACCTTTCCAGAGAAAGATACCTCCACCCTCCCCAACCTCTGGAGAGCCAGCCGCCTTTGACAGGAATTACTGCCATGTTGTTTCTATTTGTATTTATTTTTCCCTAGATTTAGTAAAGTATAGTTGACCTAAGACATGGGGCAAGGTGCACAATGTAATGATTTGATATATGTATATAGTGTATATACGCGAGGTGAAGCATGTGTCAAAACACTGAATCAACACATGCTTCCCCTCACCTATTTACAGCCTTTGGTGTGTGGTAAGAACTTGAAACACCTACTCTCTTAGCAACTTCCAAATACACAACACAGCATTGTTGACTACACTTGCCATGCTGTCCTTTACATTCCCTGAGCTCAGTCTCTGCTAACTGGAAGCCTCTTCCCTTGGACCACCTTCACCCGTCTCTTCACCCCCACCCCTGACGCTTCAAACGCGGTCCAGAATCACTGCTCTGACTGCGATTTCACTTTTCTGACAGCAGCATGCCCTCTGATCTGGGAGCAGTTTCTTTGTAAGATGAAAGAGGACATTTTTGGGATTTCGGCAACTTGTGTTTTTTTTTTTAAGTCATACTTGAGACCTGTTTGTTATACAACAGTCCCATTCGGAACTGATTCAGTTACCCCTCAACACCCCAATTTGGTGGTGTTGCCAGCGACCAAAATATCAGTATCCTAAGGACAGATACCATCTGATTTCACCTATACGTGGAATCTAAAAAACAAAACAACAAACCAAAACAGAGACAGACTCAAGTACGGAGAACAAACTGATGACTGCCAAAGGGGGAAAGGCTGGGGGAAGGGAGGAAAAGGTGAAGGGGAATAAGGGGGCCGATTTTCCAGTTATAACATAAATAAGTCATGGAGATGTAGTAATGTACAGCACAGGGAATACAGTCAATGATATCGTAAAAAGTTTGTACGGTGACAGACGGTACTGGACTCAGTGTGGTAATCACTCTGTTACGTACATAAATGTTAAATAGCTATGCCATATACCTGGGACTTATTAACATTCTAGGTTCACTACATTATTTTTAAAATGACAATATCCTTAGTGGTCATGTTAGGCAGCAGAGCACACACACCTCTGACATTTTGCTTCATCCAGAGCACGCAGACGATGGCAGTGGACTCCCAGGGAAGCTTGTCATTCACATCTGGATCCCATCCAGGGGCTACTGAAGTGTTTTGTCGTGAGAAGGAAAATAAGGGGGCACTTTTGGGGGCTTACAGCCTAGTTCAGTACCCAGTTAAACAGTAACCTTACTTCCCCATTCTAACTGACGTGGGCGGAGCTGCAACGCCCACCCCGAGGGGCCTGCCATAAGAAGATATATATATGTCACCAAAACCGGTTTGGCTCAGTGGATAGAGCATCGGTCTGTGGACTGAAAGGCCCCAGGTTCGATTCCGGTCAAGGGCATGTACATTGGTTGCTGTACATCCCTGGTAGGGGGTGTGCAGGAGGCAGCTGGTCAATGTTTCTCTCTCATTGACATTTCTACCTCTCTATCCCTCTTCCTTCCTCTCTGTGGAAAATCAATTATATATATATATATATATATATATATATATATATATATTTTTTTTTTTTTTTAAAGAAGATATATATATATATATATATATATGTCAAAACCTCCCACATTGTCAGTTCAGGCTTTGGATCAAAGTCCCTAGATCTAGCAGCGCTGTGTATGTTATGCCCAGATTTTGTGATCCCCAAAGACCACCAGGGAGCCGAGTCCGATGCAATAGCAAAAAGCCTGTATTTGGACTAGTCTGAGCTCTGTCCCACTTACACCGACAGCGACAGTGGCGTGGCGGAAGAGAGCGAGCTTCGACAGATCAAAGGGTTTTATAGGGGTGGTGATGTCACTGAGGGCTAGGGTCCGGTTACCCAATGACATACAAAATGGAGGATCAGGAGTGAGCCCCGCCCCGCCCTTTCATGTAATGAAGGTTTTACATTCCTGATTCCTCTGGGTGCTGGCTGTGGTTCTCTTGGGCCACTTGCCACAACAGTAGCAGAAGCGAATTAATAAGGGCACACGCCTGTGTAGTGTAGGAGGAAAGTAAAACAGGAAAGATGGTCTGAACCTCACCTACCTGCAGGCCAGGTGTGGTGGATCCTTGCGAACAGTCCCTTCTGCAGCATTGAAAATGGGGCTCAGTCTACGTCCCATCTGCACCCAGCACAGGTGCTTCACCAACTGCCAGAGAACAACGTCAAGCATCCTAGAGACTTGGTGGAAGTCAAAGAAAGGTTCATCTTAAACTGCAAAAAACCTAATAAAATTCCCCATTTGACCTTTCTGTTATCCGCCAGCTCTCTCTCAATACATTTTACTCCAATACCCCTAAACTTCCCCATCTCCCTGCCCTTTAAGATTCATCCTTTCCTATGAGAACAAAGTGGCCCTGTCTCAACTCTTCCCATTTTGTATAACTGCCCTTTACTCAATGCTCTCGCTAAGATGGATTTCACTTTGCACTCAGGAAGCAAATGATCCTCCAGCTCAGGGCCCTCTCCTCCTTACGAGGCTGCCAAAGATTCTGAATAACAAACCACCTGCAGTCCAGGGTTTGGGGTCTGGAGTCAAGACTCTGCTCATGTAAGTTCCTCATGCAGTTGTTCATGTAACTTACCTCATTCAAATTATTCAACTCCTCTGAGCTTCACCTTCTTGATATGTAAAATGATGAGTGGACCCTGAGCAATAAAGGCTTTATCTTGGATAATAAAAATAATGCCTACCTTATGTTTGAGGAGGGGGGTTATGGTAGTTATATGAAAAGGACTTCCCTGATTCCAGTGCCTGGCACAAAATAGTACTAATTATTACTAAATCACTTCTGATCTCAATCATCCCAAGTTGTGGGGGTCCAGAACAAGTCGCCCCACCCAAGATGTGCCTGTATGGTATGCAGATTGTTTTGAGCTAATGGCAATTTTAGCTACAGGCTCAAGAAAAACTTCTGAACCTTACTCTACCTTAAGTACCTACAAGAATTTGAATTAGAGGCCTTTCCCATAAGAGAGGATCACAGGTAACTCCTTTTGACCTATCTATAGGACAGGTTAAACTTCTATTTACTAAGCATCTGCTCTTCTTATCCTACAATGATTTTTTATTTTTTATTTTATTTATTTATTTTTTAATGATCTTTTTGTCTAAAAAAATTTCTTATTGACTTCAGAGAGAGGACGAGAAAAGGAGAGAGTTCAAAACATCAATGATGAGAAAGAATATTGATCAGCTATCTCCTGTATGCCCCCTACTGGGGATCAAGCCCCCAACCCGGTCGTGTGCCCTGAACAGGAATTGAACCTGTGATCTACTGGTTCTTAGGTTGACGCTCAACCACTGAGCCACACTGACTGGGCCTACAATGACCCTTGAATTCCCCAAGGCACCTTAACTCATCCCTAGCTGAGGATGTCTTATCTACCTCATCCCCTTTCTATCTCTGAACCTCTCCTGCATGTGGGGCCTCTGATTCTCTCATGTATGCAGGATTCCCATACATATGTATGTATTACATTTGGTTATTTCCTCTTGCTAATCTGTCTCATTTCTATTTAATTATTAGAGCATCCATAAGAACTTTGAGAGTAGAGAAAGGAAAGTTTGTTTCTCTCCCACAAAGTAGATGTATAAGGGTCTACCAAATTAAACTCTAAGTACTCATTCAATAAGCACCAACTTAATGACCATCCATGCATAGAACTGCAAAAACAAAATAAGAAAAAAGAGAGTAGGGAATAAATAAACATCTACAGAGAGCATCTATGTGCCAGGGACTTTACATATACCATTTTATTTATTCCTCTAAATAGTGTGATGAGAGGTCAGTGTCCCCTTATCTATAGATGATAGCAAGGTTACATAACTTGCCCTAGAGGCACAGATCTGATTTTGCATCCAGTCTGTGTAACTCTAGAACTACACAATGTTCTAGTAAATTTCAGTGCTTCAAAGGTAGAGATATGACTAAATATTTTAAAGAAACTTACAAAGGAAGAGGAGAGAAATGTTAGATGAATCGAGAAGGGAGAAGAAGAGAAAAAAAAAAATAGGAAGGGGAAGACAAGAATCAGATGCTGAGGGAGAGATAAGAGAGCAGGAGGAAGCTGGGAGGGAGACCTCTCCAATCCCATTTCAGTCGCCGGGATGAGAGCCAGCACTCTGAGCTCACCTTTTCACCTTAGTTGATATGTGAACTAGTGCCAACAAGAGTAAATGCATCACTTCAGTGGTTTAACAACAATTCCAGCTAGCAACAAATGATCTCACCCTCTCCTTAGAGAGGCTCAGGCAGAAGTACTTTAGCCTTCATTGTCTTTCTTATTTTGTACTACCCAATAATTGTTTCATATAAAATCATCTCATCCCCATAATCAGACTATAAAACATTTAGGGCACATGCTTTTTCTCCTCTGTAAGAAGGTAGCCATGGATGAAAACACATTACTGAATTTCATAAAATTTTAGAAGAAACAAAAAGCAACAACAACAAAAAACAACCCATTAGATAAAGTTTGGGGTAGAGAGTAAATTTTTATTTTATTTATTTATTTATTTATTTTTTAATTATTAAGGTATTATATATGTACATAGCTTACCATTGCCCCCCCCCCCCACCTCCCATTCATGGCCTCCCTCCCCAGAGTTCTGTGTTCGTTGGTTGTACTTATATTCATCATACCAGTCCTTCGGTTGTTCTCTTATCTTCCCCTCCAAGCTATCATTTGACAATCTGCTAGTTTTATGGTGACTATCTCAGAATTACATGAATAGCATCTGCTCCTCATTTGGGAGTCTGCTTGTTTTATGGTGACTATCTCAGGACCACATGAATAGAGTCCGCTCCTCCTCTGGTTCACACCGCCCCTCCCCCGGGTCCCACTGCTTCCCCTGGGACACACGGCTCACCCGGGGCACATGGCCCCTTTGGGGGACACGGCTCACCTGGGGCACACGGCCCCCTGGGACACAAGGCTCACCCAGGGCACATGGCCCCTCTGGGGTGCTAGGGTGGCAAATTGGAGGTGCCGCGCTAGCTCCTCGCTAGCACAGCAAGTAGGCTGGGATGGCTGCAGGTGGGGAGACCGCCCTCAAAGGTGTCTTGTTCGGTACGGAAGCGGAGCAGCTGCGGACACGGAGGCTAAGTTCTGAGGCCGCCCACTCCCTGAGCCCGGGGCTTAGTGGGCACTGTTCTCGGTGGATTTCCTTTATTCGAGGCGGCGCTGGCGGGTGTGGTAGCAATGGTTGCTCCTGTGGTTCAATTTCCACTGTAGTTTTAAAGTTCACCTGGCGGAAGTGATGGAAGCTTCGGCCCAGCCATGCAGCAGCAGAGGAAGGACTCACCGGGCCGGGAACAGAAGGCGCCGTACCATCTCCACACCAGCATGGCGGGTGTGCTGGGAAGGTTGTGGGTGGGCTGAGATGGCTACAGTCAGAGAGACCGCCCTCAATGGTGTCTCCTTTGGTGTGGAAGCGGAGCTGCTGTGGACTCCGAGGCCAATTTCTGATGCCGCACTCTCCCCGAGCCCGGGGCGGAGTGAGCTCCGTTCTCGGTGGATTCCTATCATTCGAGGCGGGTGCGGGTGCGGCAGTGACGTTAGCTTCTGTGGTTCAATTTCCCCCACAGTTTTAAAATCCACATGGTGTTAGCGGTGGAAGCTTTGGCCCGGCCATGCGGCGGTGGAGGAAGGACTCGCCAGGACCGCAAACAGAAGGCGCTGCGCCAGCTCCTCACCAGCACAGCGTGTGCGGAGGCTGGGCCGAGCTGGCTGTGTGCTGGGAGATGCTGTGCCATCTCCTCACCAGCATGACTGGCGGGCTGGGACAGCTGTGGGCTGGGATGGTTGTGGGCAGGGAGGTCGCGCTCACATGCTTCTTGTGCGGGCAGGAGCTGAAGGCGCGGTGGAGGTCCCACATCAGCTCCCTGACTCCCACAGCGGACCAGCAGGGCTGGCCCATTCCCTGGGCCCCGGGGCGGAGCGAGATCTGGCTTCCCTCATTCCTGGAGGCAGCGTCTCCGGCAGGTCCAGTTTCGCCGTAGTTTTAAACTCCACATGGCAGCAGCGGCGTCTTGCTTTGTGTCTAGTTGTAGCCTTCCCATTTCGCCAGCTTTCCTGTGGGTCTGGTGTGATCCCTTTTGATTTTAGCTGTTGTTTTTTTCCAAATTGTTGAGGAGGTGGCAGCTTAGGAGACTACCTAGGCCGCCATTTTGTTTTGGTCCGAGAGTAAATTTTAAAAGTGGAGAGCCCAGACATAAACCCACACATGCATTGTCAACTAATTTTTGACAAGGGTGCCAAGAACATACAATAGACAAGGAATAATCTCTTCAATAAATGATGCTGGGGAAACTGTATATCCACAGGCAAAAGAATGAAACCGGGAAGCCTACCTTATACCACTCATAAAAATGAACTCAAAATGAATCAAAGACAAATGTAAGATTGGAAACCATAAAACTCCCGAAAGAAAATATAGGGAAAAGATCCTTAGCATTGGATCTGGCAATGATTTCTTGGATAAGATGCTGAAAGCACAGGCAACAAAAAGCTTCTGCACAGCAAAGGAAACAATAAGTTGAAAAGGCAACCTACAGAATGGGAGAAAATATTCACAAACCCGGTATCTGATGAGAGGTTTATGTTCAAAATACATAAATAACTGCCTGGCCAGCATGGCTCAGAGGTTGAGTGTTGACCTATGCAGGCTCCATCCCCAGGAGGGGGCATGCAAGTGGCAGCTAATCAATGATTCTCTCCTATCATTGATGTTTCTATCTCTCTCTCCCTCTCCCTTCCTCTTTGAAATCAATAAAAAATATATTTTTAAAAAAGAAAAAGAAAAGGAGGGCTAAAGAATCATAGGCATAAAGAAAATAAAAATTGCAATAAATAAATACCTATTAATAATATCCTTAAATGTAAATGAATTAAATGCTCCAATCAAAAGGCATAGAGTAGCTGAATGGATACAAAAACATGACCCAGCTATATGTTGTCTACAAGAGATGCATCTCAGAACAAAATACTCACACAGGATGAGAGTGAATGGATGGAAATAATTTCTCCATGCAAAAAGAAAAGGAAAAAAAAAGCTGAAATAGCAATACTTATACCTGACAAAACAGACTTCAAAATGAAGGCCATCACAGGAGACAACAAAGGTCACTGCATAATACTAAAGAGATCAATCCAACAAGAGGATATAACTCTGGTAAACATATATACACCTAATATAGGAGCAATATATATAAAACATGTAGAGGTCTTTAAGAAAGAGATTGACAACAACACAGTCATAGAAAGGGACTTTAACACCACCCTCTCCCCTCCAACTTCACTGGCTAGATTTTCCAGACAAAAAATAAATAAGGAAGCAGGCCTTAAAGGACACACTAGATCAGACATTTCACCCCAAAACAACAGAATAGACATTCTTCTCAAGCGCACATAGAACATTCTCTCTCTCTCTCTTTTTAAAAAAATATATTTTATTGATTTTTTACAGAGAGGAAGGGAGAGGGATAGAGAGCCTGAAACATCGATGAGAGAGAAACATCTACCAGCTGCCTCCTGCACACCCCCTACTGGGGATGTGCCCACAAGCAATGTACATGCCCTTGACCGGAATTGAACCTGGGACCTTTCAGTCCGCAGACCGACGCTCTATCCACTGAGCCAAACCAGTTTCAGCTCAAGCGCACATAGAACATTCTCAAAGTTAGACCATATGCGAGGATATAAAACAAGTTTATACGAATTCAAGAAGATTGATCTAATACCAAGCAACTTCTCGGGTCACAATGACATGAAATTAGAAATCAACTACAATAAAAAAAAACTCAAAAACACTCAAATACAGGGAGGCTAAGTAGCATGTTATTAAACAATGAGTGGATTACCAATGAGAGCAAGCAAGAAATTCAAAACTTCCTGGAGACATTAAAATGAAGACACAACCACCCAAAACCTATGGGACAGCTAAGGTAATCATGAGGGGAGTTCAAGTCAAGAAACAAGAAAAAGCATCAATATACCATTTAAACCTACAACTAAACAAATTTAAAAGAGAGCAGCAAGAAAAGCTCAGAGGAAGAAGAAGGAAGGAAATAACAAAGATCAGAGTGGGTGCAGCTGGCGTAGCTTAGTGGTTGAGCATCCAGTTATGAACCAGGAGATTGTGGTTCTATTCCCACAATCTCAGTCAGGGCACATGCTCATGGTTGCAGGCTTGATTCCCAGTAGGGGATGTGCTGAAGGCAGCTGGTCAATAATTCTCTCTCATTATGGATGTTTCTAAATGTCTCCCCCTCTCTCTTCCTCTCTGAAATAAATAAAAATATATTTTTTAAAAATCAAAGTGAAGAGGGGAGCTATGGAGGGGGGGGGGGAGAGGAACAATTGTAATAATCTGAACAATAAAGATTTATTAAATTTAAAAATAAAAAAAATAAGAGCGGAAATAAATGAATAGAAACTAAAAAACCAAAAAAGTACAAAAGATCCATGAATTGAAGAGCTCATGCTTTGAAAAGATAAACGATTGATGAGCCCTTAGCTAGACTCACCAATAAATAAATAAAATCAGAAGCGAAAGAGGTGCTATAACAATGGACACCACGGAATTACACATGATTGTAAGAAAATACCATGAACACCTATATGCCAACACACTGAACAACCTAGGTGAAATAGACAAATTCCTAGAAACATGCAACCTTCCAAAACTCAATCATGAAGAATCAGAAAACCTGAATAGTCCAGTAACAATTGAGAAAATGGAAGCAGTAATTTTTAAACTCCCAGCAAGCAAAAATCCAGGATCAGATGGCTTCGCAGGGGAGCTTTACCAAACATTCAAAGAAGAACTAACACCTATATTCAAACTATTAAAAAAAAATCCAAGAGGAAGGAACACTTCCAAACTTTTAATGAAGCCAGCCGCTTCATTATCCTAATTCCTGAACCAAATAAAGTCACTACAAAGAAAGAGAATTACAGGCCTGATGAGCATAGATGCTAAAATCCTCAACAAAATATTAGCAAGTCAGATCCAGCAATGTATTTAAAAAATTATACACAATGATCAAGTGGGTTTTATTTCAGTGATGCAAAGTTGGTACAACATTTGCAAAGCAATAAATGTGATACATCACATAAAATGAAAGATAAAAATCACATGATCAGGGAGAAGGAGAAACAATTGTAATAATCTGAGGAATAAAGATTTTAAAAAATCACATGATCATATCAATAGATGCAGAAAAAGCATTTGACAAAATCCAGCACCCTTTTTTAATAAAAACTCTTAGCAAAGTAGGAATAGAAGGATCATACCTCAATGTAATAAAGACTATATATGACAAACCTACAGCCAACATCATACACAATGGGCAAAAATTAAAAGTGTTTCCCTTAAGAACTGGAACAAGACAAGGATATATGCATTCATCACTCTTTTTTTCTTTCTTTTTTTAAAATATATTTTTAATTGATATTTTACAGAGAAGAAGGGAGAGAGAGAGAGACAGAAACGTTAATGAGAGAGAAAGATCGACCAGCTGCCTCCTGCACACCCCCAACTGGGAATGTGCCCGCAACCAATGTACATGCCCCTGACCGGACTCGAACCGGGACCTTTCAGTCCGCAGACCGACGCTCTACCACTGAGCCAAACCAGTTTCGACAGCATTCATCACTCTTATTCAACATAATACTGGAAGTCCTACTGGAAGTCAACATAATACTGGAAGACAAGAAGAGATAAAAGGCATCCAAATTGGAAAGAAAAAGTAAAACTGTCATTATTTGCAGATATTATATTGTACATAGAAAATTCTAAAGACTCCACCAGAAAACTACTAAACTTAATAAATGAATTCAGCAAAGTGGCAGGTTACAAAATCAATACGAAATCGATGGCATTTTTATACACTGATAATGAACTCTCAGAAAGAGAAACTAAAAAACAAACAAACAACCCCATTCACCATTGCAACAACAACTAAAAATAAGATACGTAGGAATAATCTTAACCAAGGAGGTAAAAGACTTGTACTCAGAAAACTATAGGACATTGAAAAAATAAATAGAAGAAGATAGAAACAAATGGAAGAGTAGACTGTGTTCATAGATTGATAGAATTAACATAATTAAAATCTCCATACTACCCAAAGCAGTCTATAGACTTAATGCAATCCCTATTAAAATACCAATGGCATACTTCACAGAACTAGAATAAATACTCCAAGTATTTATATGGAACTATGAAAGATTCAAAATAGCTGCAGCAATCCTGGAAAAAAAAAAAAAGAACAAAGTTGGAGGAATCCGATACTGGATATCAAACTATACTACAAAGCCACAGTAATCAAAACAGAATAGAGATCCCAGGAATTGACTCACACCATTATGGTCAATTAATAATTGACAAAGAAGGCAAGAACATACAGTGGAATAAAGACAATCTCTTCAACAAATGGTGTTGGGAAAACTAACAGACACATGTAAAAAGATGAAACTAGACCAACAACTTACATCATACAAGAAAAAATTCAAGGTGGATAAAAGACTTAAATGTAAGTCATGAAATCATAAAAACCCTAAAAGAAAACATAGGCAATAAAATCACAGACATTTCACGTAGCAGAATTTTTGCCAATACATCTCCTCGAGCAAGAGAAACAAAGGAAAAAATAAACAAGTGGGAATACATAAAAGTAAACAGTTTCTGCACAGCAAAAGAAACCACCATCAAAATGAAGAGGGAGTCCACTGTATAGGAGAACAATGATATATCTAATAAGGGATTACTCTCCAAAATATATAAAGTATTCATACAACTCAACAAAAGGAAAACAAACAATCCAATTAAAAATGGGCAGAGGACCTAAGTAGACCCTTCTCCAACGAGGACATATGAAAAAATTCTCAAAGTCACTAATCATCAGAGAAATGCAAATTATAACCACAATGAGGTATCATTTCACACCTGTCAGAATGGCTGTCATCAATAAATCAACAAACGACAAGTGCTGGCAAGGATGTGGAGAAAAGGGCACACTAATTTACTTCTGGTGGGAATGCGGACTGGTGCAGCCACTATGGAAAACAGTATGGAGTTTCCTCAAAAAATTAAAAATGGAGCTGCCATATGATCCAGTAATCCCACTTCTGGGAATATATCCTAACCTCCCTTTCCCCCTTCTCCCCTCCCGGCTGAAACATCGATCAGAAAGAATGTATGCACCCCTATGTTCATAGCAGAGTTATTTACAATAGCTAAGATTTGGAAACAATCCAAGAGCCCATCAGTTGATGAATGGATATATGGGACATTTACATAATGGAATACTATGCAGCTTTCAAAAAGAGGGATCTCTTACTCTTTGGGTGGGACAGCATGGATTGACCTGGAGACTTTTATGCTAAGCGAAATAAACCAATTTGAGAAAGGCAAATATCATATGACCTCACTTATTTGTGGAATCTAATGATCAAAATGAATTGCCCAACAAAATGAGACTCGAAGCACGGAGGCATGAGACAGACTGACATGTCTCCATGTGGGGGTGGAGGAACGAGGAGAGATAAACCAAAGAACTCACCTACCTATATGCATCGCCCATGGACACTGGCAATAGGGTGGTGCAGGCCTGGGTGGTGGGTAGGGACTGAGCTGATGGGGGTAGAGGAGGGGAAATGGAAGACAACTGTAATACTGTCAACAATAAAATTACAATGAAATGTTTTTTTTAAAAAAGTAATCAGGGAAATGCAAATAAAAACCATAATGAAATATCACCTCAAACCTGTTCTGATGGCTATTAGAGGGGAAGAAAAAATTCTCTTTGTCCCTTCCAGATTCTTTGCCTGATCTGATAACTAAATTGACATAAAACAGGTTGCCAGGAAAAAATTTAATTACTTTTTTGTAAGAGTCCCAAAGATATATGACTCAAGGGCAAGCTGGGCCAATAAGGCTGGGATGTCATCCTGAGTGAAGGAATGGGATAGGGGCCCGAGGCTTCAAAGGGAAGAGGGCAATTCACAGGGTGATAAGAAGAGCAGCCAGTTGGTGATCAGAAGTTTGCCCTACCGAGCAGATAGGTCTTTTAGAGAGGAAAAAAGCAAAAGTCGTCTCTCCCTATAGGTCTTTTTTCTGGTATTGGCCCCTGTCTAACTTCTTTTTGGTAGGTAGGGGAGAGGGGAAAGTTTTTCCTGAGCCTGCTGGGTCCTGATTGCCTTCAGCTCAAAATAATCCACATGCCAAAGTGGCATATTTTGGGTAGTGTGTTATGCCCCCCTCACTGTTATAGAAAAGAGGAGAGATGATAACTATCGACAAGGACATGGAGGAGAGGGAACCCTTATACACTGTTGGTGGGAATGTAAAACTGTGCGGTCATTGTGGAAAGCAGCATGGTGGTTCCTCAAACTATTAAAAATTGAACTGCAAGTATCACATGATTTCACTTATATGTGGAATCTAATGAACAAAACAAACTGATGGACAAAAATACATCCAGAGACTTAGAAGCAAGCAACAGACTGGAGATCCTCAGAGGGAAAGGGGGGAAGGAGGGTTTAGAGAGGGAAGAGATCCACCAAAGAACTTATATGCATATATGCATATCCCATGGGCACAGACAACAGTGGGGTGCAGGCCTGGAGAGGGGACGGGAGTGGGAAGGAGGGGAGTCAATGGGAGAAAAAAAAGGGGGACATCTGTAATACTTTCAACACTAAAGATAAAAATTTTTAATCTATTTTATTGATTTTTTTTTTTTTTTTTTTACAGAGAGAAAGGGAGAGGGATAGAGAGTTAGAAACATCAATGAGAAACATCAATCAGCTGCCTCCTGCACACCCCCTACTGGGGCTATGACCACAACCAAGATACATGCCCTTGACTGGAATTGAACCCGGGACCTTTCAGTCCACAGGCCGATGCTCTATCCACTGAGCCAAACAAGTTAGGGCAATAAAGATAAATTTTAAAACATGAAAATGGAACTGCCATGTATCTAACAGTCCCACTTCTGGATATATTTCCATAAGAATTGTAATCAGTATCTCAAAGAGATAGATAGCTTCACTCCCTTGTTCATTGCAGTGAACACACAATAGCCAAGACATGGAAACAACTAAGTATCTGTCAATGGATGAATGGATGAAGAAGATGATATATATCACATCTTCTGTCTTCTTCAGGAAATACTTTTCAGGCCTAAGAAAGAATGAAGTCCCACACTCTGCAAAAATGTGGATGGAACTTGAGGGCACTATGTTTAGTGAAATAAGTTAGAGAAAGACAAATACTGTATGATCTCATATACATGAGAAATCTAATAAAGCCAAACTCAGAGAAACAGAGAGTAGAGTGCTGGTGTCTAGGAGCCCAGAGGTAAGGGAACTAAGAGAGATGTTATTTCAAGATAAGCCATTTGCAACAGGTAGATAATCTCAGGAGTCTAAGGCACAACATAGTAATTATAATCAACAATACTGTACTGTGTATTTCAAAGTTGCTAAGAGGTTAGATCTTAATTCTTCTCACCACCGAAAGAAATGATAATTATGTGACCTGATGGATGAGTTAGGTAATGCTAAGATGGTGATCATATTACAATATAGGAATATATCAAACCACCACTTGTACACCTTAAATTTATTCAATGTTATATGTCAGTTATGACTCAGTAAGCAAATTTTAAGAGTAAGCCCTAGCCATTTGGCTCGGTGGATAGAGGGATGGCCCACACTGAAGGGTCCCAGGTTTGATTCCGATCAAGAGCACCTGGGTACCTCAGTTGCAGGTTCCAGCCCCTGTCAGGATCCATACTGAAGGCAATTAATTGACGTGTCTCTCTCACATCAATGTTTCTCTCTCTTTCTCTGCTTCTCCCCATCTCTTTCACTCTCTCTAAAAATCAATGGAAAAATATCTTTGGGTGAAGATGAACAAGCAAATAAAAATTTAAGATAAGATAACATAGATTTGGAAATGTACTGCCAATGTGCATTATCTTGGTCCCAAGGAAGTGTCCCCTGAAGGGAATCAGCTACCCTGGGAAGAACTCCGTTTAGGAGTAGAGGACACACTGTGGGGAAGGAGCACAGGTGGGGGGGGGTCGAAGGGGTGTTTTCTTTGCTCCGTGCCTGGCCGACACTTGTCCTGGTCTCAGGTTATAGGATTGCTAGGAGCATTTCTATAGACAGGGGAATGCCTGTCCTTTGTCACAGGAAGGCAGGGAATGTGTGCAGGAAAGGGCCTCAGGCTAGGTCCCTGACCCTGCTGTGTCTCTGACTCATTCTCGGTGCCACACGTCCTTTCCCCGTCCTTACAGCCAGTCCTGCACTGAATCAGGGAGGGGTCCACACCCTCACCGGGTCAGAGAGACACCAGGAAATGCTGGATCCTGCCCCCAGGTCAGAGGACACCACCTGCGGAGAGGACTGGGCCCAGGTGCACAGAGGCACTGGCTGGGGGCCTTGTTTTAAAGAAGCCACTTAAGCAAAGCCCTGTCTCAGTTCCCTGCTTGTAATGTGAAAAGAAACAATGTCTAGCTCTCACAGTTGTCATTAGAGGAAACATGTGCGGAGTGACTGGAATTTATATATTTATCCAACATCTCACCCCTGTTATTGCAATTACGTGCCATGAGGCAATAGGAATACGGCAACGAGCAAGACAGGTCAAGAGCCTGCTCTCTTGACATTGTTCCCGGGAGGAGGAGATGGAGACCATCAGCAGATAAACACACTGTCAGCCTGGGGCAAGCATTTGGGTTCATGTCCGGAAGAACCAAGAAGGGTGAGGGACCCTGGATGGGGAAAGGGGCGGAGCTGAAGAGTGTGCTCAGGTGTCTCACTCACCTTGGCCTGATCGCAGGGGCCTCTGGCACGTAAACCACACCTGCAGAGTTGAACTTGGGGGCAAGAGGATGAAGTTTTTACCCCTGTGTCTCTCGGTGCGTGGCCACCCCAGGTGAAGTGCTCCTTAGTCAAGGGCATGTCTGCAAGAAGGTCATGGGTGTAAGCTGTCCGCTGCGGCATTCACAAGAGGTGGGCAATGGACTCACCAGCTAGTTAAAGGGGTCTGGGCAGAGCACCAACACCATCTACATGTATTCACAAGGGAAAAGTCAGAGTGGTAAGTGGGAATGGCCATCAGTGACCTGAAAGGGACTGTTGTGGCAGAATGCAGGGGAGAACGATCAGCCAGCGCTCTGAGGGAGGAAAGTGTAACCTTTATTCCGCAGATCTGCTAGTGCAGGGGGATTCCGGATCCAAAGCCTGAACTGAACTCGTGGGGGGCTCTGGCCTATGTGTCTTCTCCTGAGGCGGCTCCTGAGGGTCCCGCCGCTCCGCCCAAGTCAGCTGTGGCGGGGCCCTGGGGTTAGGCTCCCCACAGCTCCACCCAAATCAGTCAGGTGGGTAAGTAAGACGACAGTTTTAGCCAGATACTGAACTAGGTTGCAAGGCCCACCCCCTGCCACCCCAATTTCCTTTTCAGGACCTTATGCTTACTGTAAACTGGATGGCCATGAAACAAGGCTGGTAGATTCAGATTTTGGAGAATCTAATGCTTACAATTTGGGGGGCCCTTCTAAAACAAAAAGAATATAAAATCATAAAAACTAGTACACACAGGAAGATTTATTCAAAATGAGAAATCTAACAAATTACAAATAATAAGAGCTAATAAACAAACATTACAAAATCCAGGGGCGGGGGGATAACATAGTATTTATATTAATGAACTCCCTGACATAGTGCTATAATACCTTTTCCCACACATTTTGTCTATATATACTTTTTATTACCTCCTCAGGTGATGATGTTTGGTAATACACTCTCTATTAAGAGAATCAAAACATTTTGATCTTTTCCCTAAAATGGTAAGCCCCAAACTATTTTGTTGTTGTTGTTGTCAGTATCTTTTTAAAGTTTTAGCTCTAGCATTTGTTATTTGGTTAAGTCGTGTGACTTTTAGGATTTCTGTCAAGTTGGGAAGAGCCTTGCAGTTTCTTTCATATTTGAACTATAAGCTTTGGAAAGAGGTAGAGCTTGGGACTCCACACATTTCACACCACTCTCCTCCCATGCTCTCCTGATTTTTTGGTTACTGGGTATCATGGGACTTTTTCATAGTGACAATGCGCAATTGGCAGAGTGTGAGTGGTAAGATAATTGCAGGAAATCGTTACCGTGCTAGGACATCTAGAAAAACATACCTACAAAAGGAAATAAATGTAAATGACCTCAGTATTTCCCCTGAACGCACATGAAACAAATCCCTAAATCAACATCCCCCAAAATGTCCATAGCCACTCCAATGCTACCTGACGAGAGAGAAAGCATGAGGAAGGGACAGTTGGAGTAAAAAAAAAAAAAGAGAGAACGGTCTTACGTTTTAACTGATGGTGGTTAAAATATTTTACTTTTGCAACATTTATAAAAACACACAAGCATGTGACTAAATAGCTAGAGTCCCTCCCAGGACTTAGGGCCAGGCACGTAAGAAGCTCTGAAATGGAAGCTTCCTTGGCATCACCTGAAGTCCACCTCGGTCCATGGGGAGCTATCCGAGGAGGTGACCGAGAGGCTGAAAACTCTTAGCTGACACCCAGTCAGCCGTTATTAACTGGAGACTCGCGGTGAACCCACTGTGGTTTCTGGAGGTTGAGGTGCTTGCTCTACGCTGAGACTGGATCCAATGATGCGAGGTCAGGAACATAGACCTTTGTCTGGGCGGCCTCTTTGAATATAGAAGTTGCCGGCATCGGAGACCTTCCCGAGAGCATCCCATTTTTGGTGGCTGGCCAGCCCACATATGGGCTATGAGGGGTAACTTTTGAAGTGTCTGTACGGTGTTGGCTGGAATCAGTGAAGATAAAGCCAGCTCAATGTTTGTCAGTGTTTTGCACTTTCTTCTTTTATTTTAAGTTTTTACATTTTTATTTATTTATTTATTTATTTATTTATTAAAATATTTTATTGATTTTTTTACAGAGAGGAAGGGAGAAGGATAGAGAGCTAGAAACATCGATGAGAGAGATACATCAACCAGCTGCCTCCTGCACACCCCCCACTGGGGATGTGCCCGCAACCAAGGTACATGCCCTTGACTGGAATCAAACCTGGGACCCTTGAGTCCGCAGACCGACGCTCTATCCACTGAGCCAAACCGGTTTTGGCAAGTTTTTACATTTTTACTTAGAGTGGACATTCAATATTACATTAGTTTCAAGTCTACAGCGGTGTTTAGACATTTATGTAACTTGCAAAGTGGCCCCCATAAGTCTAGTACCCACCTGACACCATCCATTGGTTTGCATCTTCCCTTCCTTTGCTGGGACCCTGGGGATGGAGTCTCTGGCTCCTGCCAGATGTTCTTGATTAGAACAGGAGTTTCCCTGCCTCCTGTTTGTTTACCTGCCTGTCTTGCTTACAAAACTGAGCCGTGCCAGGGCAGCGGCGGCCCTGTCTCATCTAGGTGCCCCGCTCACTGCCCAGCGCTCAGAGGCACGTGACCATGTTGCAGGATGAGCACCTCATTGCCCATCCAGGGCTGTGCGAAAAGAAAGAAAACCATTCCACCGGTTCCTTTATTTTATCTCAAATTCCCAAGGAGAGGTGAGTTAATACCTTGTCTAATGTGGTCAAGTAATGGAATGCTTGACCCTCAACGACTTAGGAGGATATTTCCATTTTCCAGGTCCTTTGTAGAAAGCGTGAGCTCGTCTGCATACATAATGCTCACTGTTGGATAGAAAGCATTCGCAAGATAAAGAAGAAATAGCACACAATGTGCAGTTTTTATTCTGGTTACTCGGCACCCAAATATGGGACAGATTCTCTTTCTTATTTTTGAGAAGGACAAGAGAGCGGCTGTTCCCTTTGTCAATAAATAAAAGGTCTTTGTGTGTGCACGGATTTCACATGATGTACTAAAAAAAAAAAAAAAAGAAAGAAAAAGGCGTGTAAAGTTTTCCATAGCAAGTGTGCGTGAGCCACTTAATTACAGGGAGTTCGGGGGGATAAACCACACCGTGTGCAGAGCTCATGGAAAGGCTACAGGAGATCAGGGCGTTTTTCCCTTCGGGTTTCCTCTTTCCTGGCTCGCTTTCACAGATCCAAAACCAACAAGAGCAGCAACAACAACAAAACCCCCACAAATTGTTTTTTAATTAAAGTTGACAATTTGCAGCTTGTTTCCAAGGGACTAACACTCTCTCACGTCAAGCTAAATTAATAGCAGAGGACGTATTTTTTCCTGTCTTTCAACTACCAGGAATGTTTCATAAAAGCAACTTAGATCCATCGTAAACGTTCTAGGGTGCTCAAATAAAACCTGGCTTGAGATTTTAAAAAGCCTGCTCAGCTTCAAAGATTTCAAAGGAGTTAAATAACATAAATATTTTTATTTAAAAAAAATTAAAATCCAGACGAATCCTGAAACCAGTAAGCGAAGTTTAACTCTGGATATTTGAAAAGGATCCATACCTACCACATAGCCATGCTGATAAGGCAACAAGAGCCTGGTTGTCATTAACGAGGGAATAACCAGGGCTGCTTCAATGGGCTTTTATTAAGTAAAAGTTAATCTAGGTTAAAAAATAATAAACTAATCCATGTACTTTCAGGTGACTGCCCTCTAACCAACTGCCCTGTTCCTAAGGGTAATTTTGAATCATTTTGAAATTTTTTTGCTTAACGACTCTGAACTATTTCTGTGCACACGGTCTACAATGGATGTGAAAATCCGAATCATTATTGGGCTCTGCTACCCCGTTTCCCCGAAAATAAGACAGTGTCTTATATTAATTTTTTGCTCCCAAAGATGCGCTAGCTTTTATTTGCAGGGGATGTCTTATTTTTCCATGAAGAAGAAGACGGTACACATTTATTGTTAAATGAAAATAAAGGAAATTTATTACCTGTATACAGTACGGTAGTACGGTAGTTGTCAACACAAACCAGACAAACTGTGAATCCTACAGTATCAAGAATTTACTCATTTATTCAATGACAATCATGTCATCTTCTGGAACATCATCATAACAATCCAATTCCGGAATTTCCTGGTGAATTTCTTGTGACTCCATTTCTTTCAGAATCAGTGGACCAAATCTCTCATGTTTAGCAATAGCACTGTCTTTAAATGAGTACTTCTTGTCAAGGTAGCCTGCTTGCAGTGTATTTGCAATGCAACTGTCAGTGATTTTCTCCCATGAATTCTTCTTCACCCAAGTCACAACTTCTTGCAGTTGAGGTTTCACAAAGTTTCCACACTGATTTCTCTCCATTCACACAGCAGTGACGTCAGGACTCCGAGTAAGGTCACTGGCCCTAGCGACCAGTTTACGGTAAATTAATTTTCATTCTGAGACAGAGCCTGGGGGCCTTATTTTCGGGGGGATGCCTTATATTTCACTCAGAAGGAAACCTGTAAGTAGGTCTTATTTTCGAAGGATGTCTTATTTTCGGAGAAACGCGGTAATTAGCTTTGCTTTTATCAATCATTAATACCTTAATTTGAATTGGCATTTGAGATAGCAAAGATGTGAAAACAAGAACTCTGGGACAGCAGGAGGGCTACTGTCCAGACAGGTTAACATAGAAAATAGTCAATGCTCTAGCTGGTTTGGCTCAGTGGATAGAGCATTGGCCTGCGAACTGAAAGGTCCCAGATTGGAAGTTTCTATCTCTCCCTCTTCCTTCCTCTCTGAAGTTAAATATATATATATATAAAATATATATATATATAAAAGAAAATAGTCAAAAAGCAACTGTCAGGGAGACAGTTATCCTCTCTCTAGGCAGAACCTGTAGAATGAGATCGCACGCTGGACCATGGTCAGCTTATGCAAGTCATGCCACCCTATAAGACTCCTCGGGAAATGGCAGATGGCAGATGACCTTGTCCAAGGCCCATGTTCTCTTCTCTCTCCACGTAGCATTATGTCGCATGGGTCAAACCCATGGGCTCTGCAGCCAGACTCACATTTCAGCCCTATGACTTTGTTAGACACGGTACATATTTGTTTCTGCATTTCTGCCCCAGCAAAATGTAGTTTTCACGGGAGTTGGGAACTTTTTTAAGTTCACGATCATAGAAGAGAGCCTGGTGCATAGTAGGTGCTCGATGTTCACTGATTGAATGAGTGAATGCAGTATTTAACCTCTCTGGGCCCCATTTTCTCATCTGCAAATGAGGGTAATAACAGCACTCACTGTGACATGTGTGCAGGTAGCACTTAGCGTCCAAACGCAGGATCAGGGTTTACTTTTCCAAGGAGTCCTTTATGTTCTTCCCGTTCAGGAGAACGTGGTTGCGGGATGTACAGCTGCTGACAAAGGGGGCCGGGGAAGCAGCCGCAGGTGGGTCCTGTTATGTGCTGTTTAGTCGTGTTTACTTGGAAATGCTCTCTGCTCATTCAAGGAGATTTGATCATACAGATGTCCCCTACCCTCTTATATTTGTTGTCACGGGCCAGCCACGTATGTTTAATGAAACGAAAATGACTCAAATAAAATGTGATGGGGAAGGAAGAGGGAGAGGAGCAAGACTTTTCAGTTACGTTTTTGCAGCTCTCATTGGACTTACACAACGTGGGTGGGAAAATATTTTTAGAATTCAGTATGCTCAGTCACAAAATAAGCGTGTAAACATTGGTATCCTTCCCTACAGAGTGCTGTGTTCAGTATGAAAAAAAATAAATAATGGAAATGTTTTTGCAAAGGCAAACTGAATATGAAACACCAATGCATAAATGCAGCAAGAACTACGAAGGCCTATATGAAGAATCCTCTGCAATGGTACTTAGAGACATAAAAGAAAATGATTAAATGAAGAGACCCTTTATTTCTGAACGAGGTTCTTTATTATAAACATTGAAAATTTATAAAACATTTATAAATTTAATGTGAAATTTCCACAGTATTTTTCTTGGACATATTTAAAATAATTTAAAACATCAACTTTTTAGACTAAACTTAAAAGAATAGTCCTGGCCCAGTAGATCAGTGGGTTAAAGTGTCATTCTCAATAAGACAAGGTTGCCCTAACCTGCTTGGCTCAGTGGATAGAGCGGTGGCCTGCAGACTGAAGGGTCCCAGGTTCGATTCCAGTCAAGGGCATGTACCTTGGTTGTGGGCACATCTCCAGTAGGGGGTGTGCAGGAAGCAGCTGATTGATGTTTCTCTCTCATGAATGTTTCTGGCTCTCTATCCCTCTCCCTTCATCTCTATAAAAAATCAATAAAATATATATTTTTAAAAAGACAAGGTTGTGAGTTCAATCTCTGGTCAGGGCACATACAGGAAGCAGCCAATGAACATATAAATAAGTGGAACAACAGTTCCATCTCTCTCTCTCTCTCTCTCTCTCTCTCTCTCTCTCTCTCTCTCTCGTTTCCTTTCCCCTCTCTAAAAAGAAATAAAATAACTAAATAATAACCAATATGCCCAGCCAGCATGGCTCAGTGGTTGAGTGTCACGGTTCAATTTCAGGTTGGGGCACATGCCTCGGTTGTGGGCTTGATTCCCAGGTTGGGGCATGTAGGAGGTAGCCGATCAATGATTCTCATCATTGATATCTCTCTCTCTCTCTCTCCCTCCCTCACTCTCCCTTCCTCTCTGAAGTCAATAAAAATATATTTAAAAAAATATAATAACCAATATAATTTAGAACAACAAAAGAATATGGTTAAGGAAGGATTCATCCTATCAATTATTTAATAAAACATATTATAAAGGTATAATACTTAAATATAAGAAATAAGACTGCTAGTCATTAGCCCCTAAATTTATGGCCTATTAAGGCTCATAAAGTACACTTTGAAAAACATTGGTTTATAGATATAAATAATGAGCAATTTGGTTAAATTTAATGTATAGTCATAATGCAGAATATATTAAAGTTATTAAAAAGAATGTGGTAGAACTATATTTGCTTGCATGGAAAGGTTTGGCAATATATTAGTTACTAAAAAATTTACTAGAATTACTTATTTTTAAGAGGGAAAAAACATGTATGCAGACAAAAGCCATGGACAGATAAATGCCAATACATTAATAAAAAGTATAGCCCATTTTTCTTTGGCTTAAACCTTATTTTCAACTTTTTACTATTTTAGATAATGTTATGATTACTAACTTCATGAAAAAAAATATTTTCAAAGTTTCTAATGATGCCTTTAGACTAGAGTCCTAGAGGTAAAATTACCATAATAAGAATTTTTAAAGCTATGTTACAAAATTATTTTCTAAAAAGGTTGCAGCAATTTTCATTTCTACCAGCAATATAGGAGTGGCCACTTTCTTGTACCGTTACTTATATTAGGCCCCTCATTTAAAAAAATGAGTAGATACAAAATTTTGAAACAATATTTGCTCTTTTGTTAGGTTACATTTTTTTCACTGTTGTTTTAATTTGTATTGCTTACCAGTGCAAGTAAGCATTTTAAAATGTTATTTTAAACTTAAATGACATCTTAATAAGTAAGTGAACAATTGCTGACATTAAAGAATATAAATTACTTTAATTTCCCATTATGACATGTAACATTTTATTCATTTTTATATTTAGTCATTTGCTTTTTTAAAAAAAAGGTTTATTTTATTCCTACCAAAGGCTGGCCACTATTGGGCGCTGGGGAGTGAACTGAGAAAAATATAAAGTTAGTTCCTGCTCTGGGAAGTGTCCAGTATGGTATTCAAAAAGAGGACACAGGCCAAGGCAATGCCAGTGTAAACAAGTAAGTAAATAACGGGGAGGAGAGGCTGCAGTTCCCTCAGGGGGTCAGTGAAAGCTTCCTGGAAGAATGATGACTGAATTAAAGTAGAGACTGTGAAACAAAATTACTATGAGTTTCAAATTTTTTACTCACTCTCATTTAAAATCATGGTTGAGGCCCTAGGCATTGCAGTGGTGCTTAAAGAGAAATGGTGAGTTGGGACACAAATGCTTTTACTTCACATAGTCCTGGTTTAGTCATCACACTCTCCCTCCCAACCCCCTCAACCCACCCTCCTCCCCCGGCAAACAAACAAACAAAAAAGGAATAGGGAAAGGAGGTTAGAGAATGCTTACTAGTACATACCTGTGTCCATTCAATTCAAGTCTAGAATGATTTTTTTTTAATCTTATAATCATACAGCTGGTTGCTCTCTGTTTACTAAGAAGGGCAACGGGTGTTCCTGCAATATTCAGAGGTAAGTCTTCATCGTTGGAGGGGCCGTTGACCCCTAGCCCAAGACTATGAATGCTTGTTCGGCAGAACCACATGCAACCTATAGGTCCTAGAGGCCATGGCGAAGAATCTCGTTTCCTCACTTGAGGTTGTATACGGTTTGTCATCGGAGGTGAAACTGGCTCACCGACCTTGTGATAATGACCTCACAAATACTGTTCCAATGAACTCCACCAGTATTAGAGACTGTGGGTTTTCCCTGCGTAGGATAATATCTGAAGCTTTCCCTCCTGGTGAAGGTTATGAAAATAAAAGTAAATAGGTGAAGCTAAACCAATGACCAGTACAGCATTTTTCAGCACAACCCAAGTCTCCTTCTTCCACAGAGGTTAGCACGGGAGGTGGGGGACGGGGGAGGAGTCTGGCCCAGGGTCCAGGTCATGGGCCCTGAATTCCCGAAGGTGCTGGAGGCCAGCACAGGCGAGCGCTCTGCGGGCATCAAAGGCGTCCCGATGCAAAGCTTCCCGGTGAGGATGGTGGATTCCACATATGCACGAGATTTCCCTCCCAACATAACCTACTGTTGTAATTAATACCTTCCTGGGATGGCATTTCATAATCAACACATTCATTGCTCTCTAAAATACTGTATCTCTTAACCCTTTGTCTTCTGTCTCCACCCTCCCTGCCCATTAGAATGTAAGCGCATGGAGAACAGGACTTGGGTCTGTTTTGCTTACTAACACCCCCAGTTAAGCGAGGAGACTAAAAAATGAATTGGAGGTTCCAGAACGAGGCTTATTATCTTTGATCTTTATTCTAGGCCCGAGGTGATTATTTGCTCTCTACCCTTTATCCCCATATTCGTATTTTTAGGTGTTTCTAATTGGGCTGGTCAAAAATGTCCCCCAAGAAGGGTCTTGCAAGCTCCTATCTGGAGGGTGAGGACTGGCAAACCGTCAGACAGTCACAGCTCAGAGTCTCCCTCGGTTGTTATAGGTCATTGGCATGCTAATTCTTCTTAACCTGTTTTGCAGGGAGTTTCGGCATTCAGTGTATGTTGTTTTTTTTTTAACAACTTTTCCACATTGGCTTGTAGACTCACGGGAGCAAATCCATGTCCAAGTTAGCTCAGCTCAAGAAATATAAGTAAAAAACTGCCGAAACCGGTTTGGCTCAGTGGATAGAGTGTCGGCCTGCGGACTGAAAGGTCCCAGGTTTGATTCCCGTCAAGAGCATGTAGTACCTTGGTTGCGGACACATCCCCAGGAGGAGGTGTGCAGGAGGCAGCTGATCGATGATTCTCTCTCATCGATGTTTCCAACTCTCTATCCCTCTCAATTCCTCTCTGTGTAAAATCAATAAAATATATTTTTTTAAAAAAGAAAAAAAAAGAAATATAAGTAAAAAACTAAACTTTTATTCTCTGCTCCCAAATTCTGCCAGTTCCCTTTGACCGTCTCTCTTTGGCCCCATTTATCAACTCAGACATGATGGTGCATCTGTTCACTGACTTTAGGTGTTTAACACGCTCCTTCTGCACTTCTGATCTGGGAGATCCCCTCCCATTCTTCCTGTCCTTCTAACCCCAACGAGCCATACCTGCTCTCCTTATCTAGGACAGGACCTGACCTGCATTTATTTATTCCCTTTACATAAAGCAAGTAGAACCCTGATACAATGAAGTCACATGTATTTCTGCTCAAAGAGGATGAGGTTGCCGAAACCGGTTTGGCTCGGTGGATAGAGCGTCGGCCTGCGCGGACTGAAAGGTCCCGGGTTTAATTCCCATCAAGGGAATGTACCTTGGTTTCGGGCACATCCCCAGTGTGCAGGAGGCAGCTGGTCAATGATTCTCTCTCATCGACGTTTCTAACTCTCTATCCCTCTCCTTTCCTCTCTGTAAAAAATCAATAAAATATATTTTTAATTAAAAAAAAAAAAAGGATGAGGTAGAGGGAAAGGGAAGCAAGGGAACTGACTGGAAGGCCGGGAGCATCATCACGTAGCACACGGAGGATGTTTATGGGAACTTCGTGGATTTCTTTAACTCTACCGCATGTATATAAAGATCCCAGCTGAGTTTACATGAACTCGATGAACTCCATTTCTCCATGAAGTCATATTGGCAAGAAAAATGGTCTTCAAAATCAAGTCCCTCTTTGCCGAACCTCCTATTAATTCTTCCGGTTCCAAGCTACCACGTGCAAATGAACTGCAAAGACAAGTCAAGTTCACTAGTTAGCCAGAATTTACCAGTGAGGACCCTGGAACTCTCAGAGAGATGATGAGACCTTTCTCTAACAGTAGCATAATGTTCACCCAATGGTGGCTTTATTTGCTTTTTTAAACCTGGGACCCAAAACACTAATTTGCTTTTGATACTGAAGAAGAAATATTATTCAGAATTCTTTTGGCGGTAAGCATTGCACTTGTTTCAAAGGAATATCTTTTTTTTTTTTTTTTTTTTTTTACAGAGAGGAAGGGAAAGAGACAGAGATTTAGAAACATCAATAAGAGAGAAACATCAATCAGCTGCCTCCCGCACCCCCCCCCCACTGGGGATGTGCCCGAAACCAAGGTACATGCCCTTGACCGGAATCGAATCTGGGACCTTTTAGTCCGCAGGCTGACGCTCTATCCACTGAGCCAAACCGGTTTTGGCTCAAAGGAATATCTTAATAAGACCTTTGGGAGTATAAAACAAAAAAACTGGCAACCCATGTGTTCATGGACAAATGAATTGATAAATAAAATGTAGTATGGTGCTGGCCTGTGTGACTAAGTGATTAGAGCGTTAGCCCAAGCACCGAAGGGTTGCAGGTTCAATCCCCAATCCCAATATCCCAATTGGGGGCACATTCAGGAGGCAACCAATCAATGTGTCTGTCATCTCTCTCTCTCTCTCTCTCTCTCTCTCTCTCTCTCTCTCTCTCTCTCTCTCCCCCTCCCTTCCTTTCACTCTCTCTAAAAATCAATGGAAAAAGTATAGTATGTACATACAATGGAATATTATTCAGCCTTAAAAAAGAAGGAAATTCTGATACTTGCTATGACCTGGATGAACATTGATGACATTATGCTAAGTTAAATGAGCTAATCACAAAAGATAAATACTGTATGATTCCACTTGCTTGATGACAAGGTATAGCAAAAAGTCAAGATAAGTAAGCCCAAAAGGGACTTTCTTCCTTTCATTCTTTCTTCTTTTCTTTTCTTTTCTTTTCTTTCTTTTTTTTCCCATTCATTCTGCTTTCTTACTGGGAACCTAGACCCAAAAGATTCTGATTGCATAGGTCTACAGTGAGCCCATTAATCTGCATTCTTTAAATGGTCCCCAAGTATATATGATGATCAGACAAGACTAGAGGGAAAGCATTAAAAATTTTCATGGGCTGCTAAATATTTGGGACTAATATTTTGAAGTGATTCTGAAGCTCTTACTAAAAGAATTCCAAGTTTAAAATAGAAAACCCATGTCAGAAGACATTCAATCACTGCAAATTCTTTTTATAATTCTATTTTCTCTTTTTTTAAAAAAAATAAATATTTGTATTGATTTCAGAGAGGAAGGGAAAGGAAGAAAGAAATAGAAACATCAATGATGAGAGAGAACCATTTATTGGCTGCTTCCCCACTGGGAATTGAACCATGACCTCCTGGTTCATAGGTCGATGCTCAACCATTGAGCCACACTGGCCAGGCTCTATTTTTTTCTTACTTGAAGATTACAATTACATAGACAACTTGATTTCCTCCCTCAGTTGTTATAGGTAATTGGCGTGCTAATTCTTCTTACCTGTTCTGCAGGTAGGAATACGTAGTTTCAGAATGGTCAGTTCATATGGACAAGTCATACTAAGAGGATCTAAAATAAAGATGTAGTCAGTGCCAGCTTCCTGAGCTCAAGGACCTCTTTAGTTACATAGGACCCACCCTTAGATGAGCCAGCGGCTGGGGTTAATGCTCTGCTGTTGTCATCTTAAATTTTTAAATATATATATATTTTTTTAACAAGGGGCCCTGCATTTTCATTTTGCACTGGGCCTTGCAAATCTACCCGGTCTAGGACTTTGGTCACTGATTCCCAAATGTGATGTTCTAGGCTCACCTAGGAGAAAGGTCATATGAGGAAAGCAGCACTGTCCCTTTTATTCAAGATTCAATGTATTTTATACACAACACTCATATTGGTTTGTCCATGTAGCACTGCAAAACTAATAATAGTATCCACAATTTAAAGAGAATTTAGAGCACAGAATAAATAGTTACAACTGAGTCTCGGAGAGAAAACCTCACAAAGACTAATATAATTTTCTCATAAATATTTACAAGTTTTAAATTCTTGGATATTAAGTCACTCCATTTATTTTGGTGTTTCCTTGTGAATGAAGTCCATCCAGTGTCTACATCTTATTGAGAAAAATCTGTGAAGCTAATGGAGAAAGAAGAATCAAGAATGCCAAAAATAAATGTTTCTAACTTGAGCCAAAGAATGAATCACTTGTGCATTCATATGTTATAGAAAATGTGGTCCTTTTTTCCAGTTTTATAAGACCAACACCTATCAGAAGCATGAATTCTTATGTTTACCAATTTAGGTCTGAAAAGCCATAAAAAGACCGTTCATGGAAATGAACAAAGAATGTGTTTGTATCTGTATCTGAAAATGCTTGCCAGAATCCATTCCAAATGAGCAGAGTAACATTTACGTTACATTTGTATGTTTTGGTGAGTTTTATAAACCCCGATGCTAACTGACTTTTGCTTGCAAAATAGAGACATAAACTGATATTGAGAGAGAAGACGGGTTATATCAGAACTGAAATGTTTGTGCCTATTTATTAAACGTGGTCAACCTTTCTCACAAGAAATCACCGTGGGGTCGGCTTTCTCAGAAGATATTGAGGTCCGAAGTCTGAGTTTCACTTCTTCCTTACCCCTAAGCACCTAACAATTCAAGCCTGGAAAGTACTCAGCCAATCCTCTCTCCAATTTCGGCCTCCTTCCTCCTGCTAATTTGTCACCAGATCTGTCCTGATTGGGAGGTGCTCCCAGGCAGCCAACTTTTCATGTTCTCTCTTTCAAACTTCGACTATGATGTATTTGTCCCTGGACCCACTCCCTCTCTCTGATTCCCAAATGAAAATAGTCTGATGACTAACTCAGGCTCATGATTTCAAGAGTTAGTGTATTAACAAAGTAGCGTGAGACTTCCATTCTCCTTTAGGTAATATTTTTACAATAACAATGGAGTGACTCTAAATCTGAACATTTCTGGCTTGTCAGTTGGGATTTTGAAACATCTCTTAGTCTCATAATTTATTTATTTGTTTGTTTGTTTGCTGTTAATCCTCATCTGAGGATCTTTTTCCATTGATCTTTTAGAGAGAGTGGAAGAGAGAGGGAAAGACAGAGAGAAACATTGATGTGAGAGAAACACATTGACTGTGTTTCTCCTGCTCACACCCCAACCAGGACCGGACCGAGGAGGAGCCTGCAACCAAGGTACGTGCCCTTGGCCGGAATTGAACCTGGGACCTTTCAGTCCACAGGTCGACACTACCCACTGAGCAAACTGGCTAAGTCTATTTATTTATTTATTTATTTATTTATTTTTTAATTGATTTCAGAGAGGAAGGGAGAAGGAAAGAGAGAGAGTAACATCAATGATAACAGAGAGTCATTGATCGGCTGCCTCCTGCATGCTCCATACTGGGGATTGTGCCTCCAACAGTCTCATAATTTAGATGGCAGCCTAAGGACAGAATTGGCTCTTTCAAAAAGGTGCTTCATTCTTTTATTGAATCATCAACTATGTATAAGGATTTTACCTGAGCCAGGGCATGCAACATTGAGCAAGATGATCAGGTCCCTATTCTCATGAAACTTACATTCTAGGAGGCATGTGGGGAGAGCATCTACACTAATTATATATTTTGTAATAACAAGTGCTATGTCATTGGAGTGGGACTAGACTGTAGATGCCAGAGAGGAAGCAAGGAAGGCAATCAGGACTGAGATAGTAGTGCATAGGCCAGCATGGCATCAGTGGAGGTGTCAGCAGAAGACAGAAAAAGGATAGATTTTGCAGACAGAATCAGTAGAATTTACTGATATATTACATATGGGAGGGGGAGGGAAGGAAAGGGAGAAATCAGCATGAGTTCTGGGTTGTTGATCTGAGTAACAATGTCATTTCCTGAGATAAAAAAGCTTGGGCAGAGAGGCAGGAAGTTTGATGAAAAAGGTTTTGAAGTGGAAATCATGGCTTACACTTTTTAGATGTTGAGTTTGAGATGTCTATTAGATATCTAAGTAGAACTGTCCAGTGAGCATTTAGATGTGTAGGTCTGGAGCACAGAGAGGTCAGTGGTTGAGCATTGATCTATGAACCAGGAGGTCACAGTTCAATTTCTGGTCAGGGCACATGCCCAGGTTTCAAGCTCAATCCCCAGTGGAAATTCATCATTGATGTTCCTATCTCTCCCTCTCCTTTCCTTTATCTGAAATCAATCAAAATATATTTTATTTTATTTTAAATATATTTTATTGATTTTTTACAGAGAGGAATGGAGAGAGATAGAGTTAGAAACATTGATCAGCTGCCTCCTGCACACTCCCTACTGGGGATGTGCCCGCAACCAAAGTACATGCCCTTGACTGGAATCGAACCTGGGACCTTTCAGTCCGCAGGCTGACACTCTATCCACTGAGCTAAAATATATTTTTAAAATTTTTAATAAATAAATAAATTGGGAAGTTGTTGGCATATAAGTGTAAGCTAAAGCCATGGGGTTAGATGAGATTATCTAAAGAGGGAGGGTGAATGGAGAAGGTGAGAAGTAAAGAAAGCCACCACTTAAGTGATAAGCATAGAAGTCAGGATGGGAGTGTGTAAACTGTGCCAATGCTGATGGGAGGCTGCATAGGATGCAGACAGATGTGTGGTTATTGGAGGCCTTTGGCAGCCTTGACAGGGCAGTTTCACAGGGATGGGAACAGAGTGAGGGACTGAAGAAATATATGCCATACTGGAGAGAATTATGCTAAGTGAAATAAGCCAGTCAGAGAAAGACAAGTATTACATGGTCTCATTTATATGTGGAACCTAATGAACAAAATAAACTGATGAACAAAAATAGATCCAGAGACACTGAAGCTTGCAATAGAGTGTCAAATCTCAGAGGTAAGGGGAGAGGGGAGGGAGCAGGAAGAGATTAACCAATGAATTTATATGCATGCTAGAGGCCCAGTGCACAAATTCATGCACATTGAAAGGAAATTAATTAGAAGAAACATTTTAATATCAATATTCAACCTTTCTCTATAATAGAAGTGTCAACCAAATTCACAGTCAACAATGACAAATGGAAACACACGTGTGTGATTGGCGCCAACAAGAGCTTTATATGTATAGATAAACTTGCTTAATTAGACCTGATTTCTGATTTAGCTAAATTTTTTCCAGTCCAGTGAAGCACCCCAACTTCTCTTTCAGGTAATTGTCAGCAGCACAGCAGTAAATAGCAACACGAAGCAGATTATTATTGTAGATCATGCAGGGAGAACAAAGGGTGAAATATTTAACTGCAGCAGTGTTTGACTATATTCTGTGCAGTGAGAAAACCTGATGTCATTTTCAAGTTCCACCATTTCTTACTTCTTTTCAGTTGGGTCAAGTTTCTAAGCTTTCTAAATCTCAGTTTTCCAGCTAATGAAAAGAAAATAGGTTTCTACCAAGTCTCCTATCTACCTACTACAGGACTTCTGTGAGGATCAAATGAGATGAGGCACATGAAAACACTTCACAGACATTTGGTTAAAGTGTAAAATGTTTGCACCTGGCTATAAAGCAAGTCATGTTCCTGGGCTGAAGAAACTCCAAGGAGGCTAGTCACTAGGGAGAGGAATCTGGGAGTTGCTATGTGATGTTAGTCACCATTTCTGGGCTGGGCTGGGGTGGCTGGGCTGTGGGCTGCATTTTGCATCATGGGGTCTTGGCAGCATTGGCTGCAATTTGGTGGGCGGTTGCTGCAGAGTAGTGGTGGGGCCTGTTTCCCACTTTGGGAAAGCCAAGTGTTGGTTTGTCAGCACCAGGTCCATGGTGCTGTTTCTTTGTAAATGGCCAGTGCACGTCATGGCAGCTCCTGCATTGAGCGTCTGCCCCTGGTGGTCAGTGCACATCATAGCGACCGGTTGGATGGTCAGAGGGACACTTAGCATATTAGCAATGTATATATCTCCCAGGGACAGACAATAGTGCAGAGAAGACCTGGAGAGGGGAAGGGAACAGGGTGGAGGGGTTCAATGGTAGGAGAGACATCGTAATACTTTCCACAATAAAGATAAATTAAAAAGAGAAAGAGAGAGATGCCATACTCTTTAAGAAGCCAAAGCCATGCTGGTCTAGGAACACATGATGTTCTAAAAAGCTTTCAAAAATTTTTTTCTAAGCTATGTAACACACAGAAAATACACAACAAAAATGCTGTGAAGTTTTCATTGGCCCCTACATAGCTCATAAATCTCGAGATGCCCTGAAAGAGCTCCTAAATCACCAACATTAATGATTTTATGGGGAAGCTCTCCAAGACACCATGAAGAGAGAAACTAATAAAAACACCTGTAAAATGTCTAACAAAAATAGAAAACCTGACTGGGATAACTCATGCCTGATGAATTTCTGCATTGTAATGCTAACGAAGCTACTGTAAACACAGAGTATTGACTTCTGTGGTTAAGGCATTCACATTAAATCAAATTCCACAACTAATAAAACTCTGTCTGCAGTTGTGACAGACTTCTCTTTCACTTGTTGCAGGGTGCTACTGAAATTCTCTCATGTTCCATTTAATTCAACAATTGTTTTTATTGAGCAGATAGTAAATAAAAGGGGTTGTGTTTGCTGCCGAATGGGGACACAAAGATGAGTCATCAGCAGTCCCTGCCTTCAAAATGCTAATAGTATCTCCACCAGGCGGCCACCTCAGCAGGGGAGGGGCTGAGCCTGTCCAGGTGACCACCATAACAAAGCCTCGGTGTAGAAGGAAGTTGCTTGCCTTAGTCCTTCCAGGATGCGATAGACTGGGTGGCTTATGAATAGTAGAAATTTGTTCCTCACAGTTCCAGAGGCTGGGAAGTCCAGGAACGTGCTGCCAGTGGATTTGGTGTTGGGTAAGGGTTTCCTGGTTCACAGACAGCCATCTTCCTGTTGTCTTTTCACATGGACAAGGGTGCTCTCTGGGGTCTCCTTTATAAGGGCATGAATCCCATTCTTGAGGGCTCCATCCTCATGTCCTAAGTACCTCGCAAAGGTCCCACCTCTTCAAACTTAACCTTTGGCATCAGGTTTTCAACACATGAATTTCTGGTGGGGGACACAAACATTCAGACCACAACAGCACCCAACTCAGTATATCTAAATAAATGGATGAGTTCAAAATAGAGAAGGATTGGTATACCTGGCACATAGTAGGTGTTCGATAAGTATTTATTGAACCGACATTTTAGGATACATTACAAAATAAGTGGGAAAACATAAAGGACTAGGATTGTCAGAAGAGGTTTTTAAAAAGATTGTACCTTCTGAAATAGGTCTTGAAGGCTAGATAGAATTCTAACAGTTAGAAGGAAAGATATTCCAAGCATGGAAATAAGAAGAAATGCTTCTTTAAGATTTTTAAACACAAAAGAAGACGAGAGAGAGAGAGAGAGAGAGAGAGAGAGAGAGAGAGAGAGAGAGAGAGAGAGAACATACACACTAAAGGAGGCTCTTCATTACCCGATCACATGACGTGTACTGCTTTGAGTGCGTTACCTAATATTGAGCCAGATATTCTGTAGGGACAAAGTGTATCAATGCCCTGGGCTGGGTTCCACAGTGGTAACTTGCAGAGAAACCTGTTTTCAATAACTAATACCAGCCTTCCCTGCCTGACCTTATCTTCTGGAGAAACAGCAGTTTGGGTTAGGCCGCCTGTAAATTGTGGATGAAGCTAATCAGCCATCCAACCTCGATCAGCCGGAATCATGCGAACAGGCCAAGGTATAACCCAGGGAGCAGAGCTCGAGTCTCGTGTCCTTCTGACCCACACAGAGGAGGGGTAAACATCAGAAAAGCAAATGGTTTTCCTCCCTACCCACTTGCCTGGGAAACAGGCAGGCATCAAGGACAGTTGCAGGACTGACTGACCAGATGGGACCTCCATGGACTCTTGCCCCGTCTGTCCTCTTCCCCACAATGTGGAGAAGGCAAACACTCTGGGAAGTGTGAAAAGATTATGAATAGGAAAAACTCAAGGAAGGCCTCTCTCTCCCCTCTTCAGCTGGTGCCCTGCCTCGGAAATATCCCAGATGGGAAGAGAAGTGGGCAGAGCCAGCTTCATGGATGTGGGGACCTGCACAGTCTCTCGGGGCCCTTGGTTTAATGCCATAGTTTCACTGTTTTTGGAATTCTCAGTAATTTTTTCTTTATATTTTTATTGATTTCAGAGAGGAAGAAAGAAACATCAATGGAGATGCAAATCAAAACAACAGTGCGGTACCATCTCACACCTGTCAGAATGGCCAACATTAACAAATCAACAAACGACAAGTGTTGGCGAGGTTGCGGAGAAAAAGGAACCCTCGTGCACTGCTGGTGGGATTGCAGGTTGGTACAGCCACTGTGGAGAACAGTATGGAGCTTCCTCAAAAAACTGAAAACGGAACTCCCATTTGACCCAATAATCCCACTCCTAGGAATATATCCCAAGAAAATAGGAACACCAATCAGAAAGGATATATGCACCCCTATGTTCATAGCAGCACAATTTACAATAGCTAGGATTTGGAAACAGCCTAGGTGTCCATCAGCAGATGAATGGATCAAAAAACTATGGTACATCTACACAATGGAATACTATGCTGCCATAAAAAAGAAGGAATTCTTACCACTTGCAGCACCCTGGATGGAATTGGAGAGCATCATGCTGAGTGAAATAAGCCAGCCAATGAAAGAGAAACACCACATGACCTCACTCATTTATGGATAATAAAGAACATTATAAACTGATGAACCCTAAGATAGATATAGTGACTGTAAAGCAACAAGCAGACTGTCAAATTACAGCGGGAAGGGTAGGGAGATATGGGGGAGATAAGAGATCAACTGAAGGACTGGTATGCATGCATATAAGTACAACCAATGGACACAAAACTCTGGGGAAGGAGGGCATGTTTGAGAAAGAGAGGGGGCAATGGTAAGATATGTACACAGATAATAATTTAATTTTAAATAAATAAATAAGTAAATAAATAAATAAGTAAATAAATAAATAAATAAATAAATAAAAGAGAATTCCCCAGGGGAGGAAAATGCAATTTGAAAAAGAAAAAAGAAAAAAGAAAAGAAAAGAAAAGAAACCTCAATGATGAGAAAGTATCATTGATCAGCTGCCTCTTGCATGCCCCCTACGGGGGATCAAGCCTGCAACCCAGGCAAGTGCCCTTGACTGGAATCGAACCAAGGACCCTTCAGTCCGCAGGCCGACGCTCTATCCACTGAGCCAAACTGGCAAGGGCTCAATAATTTCTGGACGTTGGACCTCACATTTTCATTTTGTACTGGGCCTACAAATTGTGTAGTTAAGTCCTGGAGTTGGGAGCTGGCAAGAACGAGCCTTTAGGAAAAAGCAGGCTCACGCATGCCTGACTCTCACTGGGCCTGGTGCTTCTTGACCAGTTTCTGGTTAAATACTTCCTTTCCCCAAGTATGTCAGAATAAAGGGATCGTGTACTGACTAACCTGCGTCTGAGGGAAAGCAGGAAGCAGCTCTCCTCAATTGTGACATTTCTTTGAAGGCTTATATTTTATCCTAAAGGAAAAAAAGTGACATTTGCATGCTGTTTCATAATATATCTGTTGGATACATTTTAAAAATAAGACTTTCCCCAAAACCGGTTTGGCTCAGTGGTAGAGCGTCGGTCTGTGGACTGAAAGGTCCCGGGTTCGATTCCGGTCAAGGGCATGTACTTTGGTTGCGGGCACATCCCCGGTGGGGGGTGTGCAAGAGGCAGCCGGTCGATGTTTCTCTCTCATCGACGTTTCTAGCTCTCTATCTCTCTCCCCTCCTATCTGTAAAATATCAATAAAATATATTTAAAAATAAATAAATAAATAAATAAATAAAATAAAAATAAGACTTTCCCTTCCCCCCAAAAAAAACTCATTAAGTAAGACTGACACTTCAAGAAGATACACCCTGTCTATCACTTAGGCCTGAAGGTCTTCTGACTTGTCCAATGACCCCCCCATGTTGTATCAGTGGGGGGCGCACAGGGCCAATTCAGCAAATACCCACTCACGGACTCCAACTTCCTCTCAGCCCTCACATGGTACCCCTTCACGGGCACATTATGTAACTCATGGCGTCTGGTTTATTTTTTTCTGCTCTTCTTCCTTTTCCTCTTCCAGTAAAGAAAGTCACATGTGCTTGGCCCTAAAATTGCTTTACATTTTTCTCTCTTGGCCTAGATGTGCCCTCACAGTCAGGCCAGTGGGCTTCTGATTAGGCCTCCGGTCTCCTGGTGGAGTTCTGCTCTCCTGGGCTCTACACCACCTCCCAGCCTCCATCCCTCTTCCCTGCTTGGGACACAAGGTTTATGTTGTTGGTGGGCGGGGGGGGGGGGGTTGTTTGAGGGGCTGTCAGGGCCAATATTCAACATATGCAACGAGAACTCTAACAGTAATGACAACCATCAGATTCTCTCTTACTTCTCAGGTTTGCACATACAGTACCCTCTTGGAAAGCTCAAGGAGTCCTACCTGTCCTCAATTCTCAGTTTAGACACCACTTCCTCTGGGAATCCTTTCCTGATATACCCCCACCCCACCACCCCCACTCCCCACCAAGACTAAGCCAGTCCTGTCCGCCCATCCTACTCTTTCTTCCCCATATAGAAATTCTTACCACAATTCACTTACCACACTCTTGCTAACTTGCCTGTATGCCCCCTCGACCCCAAAGTGATCAGAATAGGGACTTGCTTCCCTTGTTCTCCACTCTAGTCCTAAAGCCTGGCAACTATCCCCACCAAAAATAAAAATTAAAAAAGTGTTGAATGCTGTTGAGGGCTAGACACCAAGTGGTTTTTATGTATTATCTCATCACAATCTTAGAAGGCAAGGACTAGTATTCCCATTTAATAGACGGGGAAAGTAAGGTTCAGAGAAGTTAAGTTGCCCAAGGTCACACAATTGGAATTGGTGTCATAAGGTTGGCAGACTTTGAAGTCTTTTTTAAAAATATATATATATTTTATTGATTTTTTTACAGAGAGGAAGAGAGAGGGATTGAGAGTTAGAAACAATGATGAGAGAGAATCATCGATCAGTTGCCTCTTGCACACCTCCTACTGGGGATGTGCCCGCAACCAAAGTACATGCCCTTGACCGGAATCGAACCTGGGACCTTTCAGTCCACAGGCCGACGCTCTATCCACTGAGCCAAACCGGTTTCGGCATGACTTTGAAGTCTTTATGTTTAATTCCCTGTGCCAGTTGGAGTTCAATCAGAGAAGCAGAATCACAAGGATGAGGGGTTTAAGAATCGGAACTTTCAGCAGCAATTTTTGGAGCTCCTTAAGTGGTCTCTTTAAGGCTATTGAATATCATGTAAGGAAAAATATCCTGAAAGTAAATTACATCTAGAAAATTTGTACTTTAGAAAATTAATTGTAATGCTATCAGAAAGACGCCCATGAAAAAACACATGGTGCCAAAACAAGCCAGAGGAAAATCATTTGGGCAAAAACTGAAAAAGCATCCTAAGTCAGATTTATATAAAATATTCCTTTATTAACTTTTGGTGGAAAATGTTTGTATATTTTCAGAAAACAACTCTGATACCATGTGGATCCTGGCAACAGACAGGAATTGACAGGACTACTCCAACCATAAAGTTAGAAGAGAAGCAGTCCAGAGATGGAAGTCGCTGATGACACCTTACCATAATAGCTGTCAGTAGCTGTATATCACTGCAGGTTGCCCAGGACCAAACCAGAGAGGGTTGGACCTGGATTACCACCATTTGCCCACCATCCAGAACTGAAATATCATTGCTGACATGTACACATAAGGAACTGTTTGACATTGAATTGGGTCTCAAAAGAACTGGTGGCCCAGAAAGAAGCTCACTACAGACTGATTCATTTGCCTTTCGGCATAACGATTATTGTTTGTCTCAATTTTGATTCTTATAAGTAAATTTCCAGTAGGACATGATCTCACTCACCTAGGGGAAATGGTGAACAGCATAGACTGATGAACAAGAACAGACCCAGAGATAAGGAGCCATGGGTCAGACTGATGGACCTCAAAGGGAGGGTGGGGATAAAAGGGAGAGATCAACCAAAGGGCTTATGTGCACACATATGAGCCTAACCAGTGGTCAAGGACAATAGAGGGGTGGGGGCATTGGAATGGGGGGTTAAGGACAAATATGTGATACCTTAATCAATAAAGATATTAATAAAAAAATAAGGCTATTGATTCTGCATCTGGTGCTGGGGCCTGCAATCTGCAGGGTAGGTAGTCAAGAAGGAAAGATGGACGTGAAGTGGAAGATAGCAAGGACAAACTGGAACCCGTGGGGCCCATCTGGACCCTCCAGGACAGCCTGGTACCTAGAGAATTGCTTGATGGTGGTGGAAAACCCTCTTCCCCTCCCCCATAGAAATTGGGTGTTCAGAACCTCTTCAGATGGGGAACAGCTATTAGAATTGTTTGGAATGTAGGGATGCTAGAAATGGGTAGAGCATATGACAGTGTACATCTATTAAAAAAAATGAAACTACTCATTATTTCAATATTATCTCTAATGTGTGTAAAGTAATGTAATAAAAACTACATGAGAATGTAAAATAAAACATACTCTTCTTTCTGCCTGACCCCCATGTCTCCATCCTCCCTAGGTTTTACCCCAAACACACATCTTTTTAAAAATATATATATTTTATTGATATTTTACAGAGAGGAAGGGAGAGAGATAGAAACGTCGATGAGAGAGAAACATCGACCTACCGGGGATGTGCCCGCAACCAATGTACATGCCCTTGACCGGAATCGAACCCGGGACCTTTCAGTCCGCAGACCTACGCTCTACCACTCTGCCAAACCGGTTTTGGCCCAAACACACATCTTTGAGAAGCCTTCTCTGACCTCCACCCATGCCCACCCCAACCGGATTTACATTTTGTAATACACATCAAAATGTTAATTGAGTGGTTGTTAATCTGTGAGTCTTCCCCCAAGAGCCTATGAATTCTATTAAGGTAAAGGCTGCTTCTGCTTCTCCATCATGGTATTTACAGTGCTTACAGTATTATCGGATGTTTAATAATTATTTGACAAACTGCCTAAATGAATCAATCGTGCAGAGATAAAAGAATTTGTTTTGGCTGCTGTCTGAGTATATTTATAATTTCATTTTGTGAGGTAGTGTTGCATGGACATCATTTAGGCTGTTTGCAAAAGGATCATTGAAAAGAGAGTGATTCCATGAACTTACAAGTGTCAACTACAGCATTTCCCCTTTCACTACAGTTTCAACTTCCTGCAGTGTCAGTTACCTGCAGTCAGCCATGGTCTGAAAATGTTACATGGGAAATTCCAGAAATAGACAATTCATAAGTTTTAAGTTGCATGCCATTCTGGGTAGTCTTGGACTGTCCTGCTTGGACATGAATAAACCCTTTGTCCATTATGCATCCGTTAGTCATTCGGTAGCCTTCTGGTTATCAGATCGACTGTTGTGGTATCTCAGTGTTTGTGTTCAAATAACCCTTATTTCACTTAATAATGGCCCCAAGCACAGGAGCAGTGATGCTGGCAATTCAGATATGCCAAAGAGAAGCTGTTATTAGTGCGTCATTCAAGGGAAAAGGTGACCGTGCTCAACTTAATAAGAAAAGAAGAGATAGCGCATGCAACCCTATAAGATCCCTACAACCATAAACACCAAGTCATGGACACAAGGATTATCTCCATTTTCCAGAAGAAAGACAGAGTCTGCGTTTCCAGCAAGCTCCAAGGTGAAGCCAGGGCTGTCCCTGGACCACAATCTGAGTTGCTAGGTTCTAGATCTTCCACCTTCAATCCTCTGTACTCCCCACCTCCATTCTCTGACGGACGGTTCCTGAATCTGCTTCCCTTCCTACCTAGTGTGAACTCCAAGGGCAGGCATTTCCAATATACCTTGCCCCTGTCTTTCTGGAACAACCACCCTGGCCATCTCCACCCATGTCCTGATAAAATCTCCCGTCTCCACTCCCAGAACCGGGAAAGGCAGCAGCCATGGAACTGCCACTGCTTCTGGCGATTTCTCAAGTCCAACCAGAGACCCTCCACTTTATTCCTGCTCAGTCCCCTTTCCCAGGCCCTATGGGAACGTTGCCTACATTTAACTGATCTCCTCTGTCCCCACGTCTCTCCTTTCAGGACCCAGTGAACAATGAAAGGAGGACCTTTTCAGGCCTTCTAGTCCCCTCTAGCATTGTTATCGGCTGCATACCTTTAAAAAACAAACAACAAAACAAAACAAAATCCCACTAAAAATGTCAACAATATCATATTAAAAATTTCCAACTCTTAGAAAAGTATTCGGATAGAGGTATTAATTAAGCTAGATTATTTCTTTAATAAGCAGCTTACAGTGTGCGACACTATATAGTCTTCGCTCTTAAACCTTTCTGTTCCGCTGCCTGGGAATCACAGGCCGATTTTACAATAGTATCTGCCACCAAAAAAAAAAAAAAAAGGCAGGCAAACTCTCGAAGGCACGTTTGGTTCACCGAAGGCACTTTTTAAATTTTTTTTAAAAAAAACTTTGTCCTTTTCTTTTGTGCATTTACTGTAAGTTTTTCCTTTGTGGTTACAGTGGGTTTCACCTATAACATCCAACGTACGTACGTAACAGCAATCTATTTTAAGTTGATAGCAACTTAAGTGTGAACACATTCCAGACTTTATTCTTCTACTCCCCAGCACATTTTATATTTTAATGACCTTTTTACTTACTTTAATACTAGATCTTCCTTTACCCAAGGCACTTTTTTAAAAAAAAATCTCTTCCTCGGCCTCCTAGAGAGAAATCCTGTTCAATTCGGATGGGATGAGGCCGTGACCTCTTCCACACCATTTTTAAACGTGTGGAAGAGGAATGTTGCTGCAAATCAGTGGTTTTCAAACTTACGATATTCATAGGACCCTTGGCACCGAGCCCCTCCTTACCTTAAGGTCACAGGTAATGCGGGGCAGGTGTGCGCGGTCACCGCCCCCACCACAAACCGCCTCAGGTTTGGGGGAAGCCCTCATCCTCCCCAGTGCAAACACCGACCACCCAGTCCTTCCAGAAGGAAGCGTTTTCGGGAGGGAGAACGGATGTTGACCTAGGACGTATTAGTGGAGGGAGCCCTGGACTGGCAACTAGTGGCGGCTCTGCTTTGTTCTCTGTGATTTCCAGCTTTAAATTGACCCCAGACTGAAGTCAACTCTCATACACCCTATACCGTAATTTGCCGGAAACGTTCCACCCTTGACATGTAAAACTTTTGCACACATGGTTCCTTTTTTAAAAATCCCACGCGACTGCAGAACGGGGCTGAGGAGCCCGGCGCGGCTGGGGGCGCGGTCCCAGCCCCTCGGCCCGCAGAGACCCTCCGGGGGGACCCGGTGCGGCGCTCCCCCCCCCGCCCCCCGAGCTCCCCGAGGCGCATCCCGCGGCTCCAGGTGAGCTGGGGGCGCGCCGGCCCCCAACACCCAGCGCGGGCAGCCGGCCGAGCTCTTGTAACATCTGCAAACTTGGCAGCAGCTGGAGACTCCAAACGCCGGAGCGCCCGGGAGCTGGAGCAGAGCGAAGCCTCCGACAGCCGCCTACCGCGCCGCCCGCCCGCCCCGGCGCCCGCTCGCCCAGGTGCGAAGGAGGCGGGGGAGCCCGGGAGGCGCGCCCCGGCCCCGCCTCCGAGGGACCCGCGGCGCCGGAGTGGGCCGGCGGGCCGTCAGTCAGCGGCGGGGGCGGGTCCCGAGCGCGCCCGCCCCCCGGCCGGGCTATAATGGGCGGCCCGGGCGGCGCGGCGGGCGGGTGGAGGTGTGCGCGGCGCCGGGGTGAGGCCGGGGGCGCGCGCGGCCGGTGCAGCCGCCGCCGCCGCTGCCGCTGCCGCCGCTGCAGGGCGCCGACCCGCAGCGGGGACGCGGGGCGGAGAGGGAGGCGCGGGCGGCGGGATGGCACGCACCCCAGGCTGCCCGTGTCCCGGGGGCACACTCACTCCCTCCCGAAGGTGTTGCTTCCAACTCTCGCCTCTTTCGGGAGCAGGGAGCCCTGGTGTCCCGAGCTCGGACGCTGCACTGTCAGTCCCCCGGGCTGGGCACGTCCGCACCCGCTCCCACCCACCCACCCAGCCACCCAGCCACCCAGCCCGCGCGCCCCGTCCCCTTCCTCGCCGGGGTCCCCGCCTGATTGACCGTTTTCCTTCGTCTCCAGACCATGGACTTCGCCCGCCTCTGGCTCGGGCTGCTGCTGCTGCTGCCCGTGGTGGCCGCGCTGGACTTCAGCTACCACCACCAGGAAGAGATGGAAACGTTTCTGAAGAACGTTGCCCAAAACTACAGTTCTGTCACTCACTTGCACAGTGTTGGGAAGTCTGTGAAAGGTAGGGGCCGCCCCGCGCGCCGGTGGCAAGCCTTGCTTTTCCTCCGTCGCACAGACCTTGGCTCCGGGGCCCCTCTCCGGGAAGCTGCTCCGAGGGGCTCCGGCGCCCCGCTGCCTGGGGACCTTGCTGGCGGCTTTTCGCCTTCGTGCGTTGCGTCGTGTTGTCTCGTTCGAGGGGTGGCGGGAGGACCACCTGAGTCTTGCTGCGGAGCGCCTCCGCCGCCGTCCGATCGAAGTCATTCAGTCCTCGGCGTGAACGGCGCGGTGTCAGTGCGGATCTTGCAGGCATTGGCTGGCTGGGGTGTGTCTTTGGGTTCCTGTTGTAGATAAGCTGCCCAGGAGGTCCGCGTGTCCGTCTCGGGTTTCCCTTTTAGCTGACTTCTTTAAAATATGACTCGAACTGTTACAGTATCAACTCTAAAGGTCTCTCTTAAACTCAGAAACAGTGCGGTTCTGTCGGTGAGATGTCCGTGTCTTGCGTGATTAGTCCAAATGCTTAAAGGTATGCAAAAAAAAAAAAAAAGAAGAAGAAGAAAGAAAGAAAGAAAGAAAGAAAGAAAGAAAGAAAGAAAGAAAGAAAGAAAAAGTGGCTACTGTTAAAGGCTGTTTTTATAATTATCCATTTGAATAAGACAATGTGGGATAAGAAATACGTTAACAGTGATTTCGCATCTGTTGTTTAATTGCTCTACTGATTTAATTTAGGAACTATACATTAAGTATGAGTATATAACTCTATATTAGGTAGTTGTCATTTCAATAGACAGGGGTGTTGAATCATAAAGGTGTTAAGGATTTTGCCCAAGGTCACCCAGATGGTAAGTTTTACAACCAGGATCGGCTCTGAGATCAGTACTTCAGGGCTTGGACATTTGGGGGCAAGGCAAATAATGTTGTTAGTTATTACTTCTTTTTTAACCTTCACTGTTGAAAGCATTACATAGGTCTTCCTTTTCCCCTCATTAACCTCTCCCAGCCCACTCCCATCCCTTCCCCACCCCACCCCCACCCCGCTCCCGCCACCCCATCGTCTGTGTCCACAGGAGATACTGCCTCTTAATCCTCTTTTATTGTACTGATACCTCCCAAGAGAGATAGATGTCTGACTTGGGGGTGAGACCAAACCTGGGTTCAGCAACCTCAGACTTGGGTTCTGGCTAGGAAAGAATTCAGAGCAAGACCCACACTGTAAGAGAACATTTGTTGGGTAAAGTACGGAGGTAGAAACAGTAATTCCTAGAAGAAATGGGCTGAGGAATCAAGTTCTAGAGCTAAAGGAAGGGCCCTGGGAGCTTGGGAGGGAAAGAGCTAATGGTGACATGCCTGAGGCGAGGAAGAGAAGAGGAGGGAAGAGGGAAGGGAAGGGAAAGGCAGGTGTGTGCTCCTGAGGGCGAGAGCGCCCTGGGTCCTCAGTCCTAAGGTTTTAGGGTGGACTTTTTTGGGGAAGTGCCAGGGGAAGATCTTTCTCTCTCTCTCTCTCTCTCTCTCTCTCTCTCTCTCTCTCTCTCTCTCTCTCTCTCTCTCTTCTCTCTCAATATATATATATATATATATATATATATATATATATATATATATATATATTTTACAGAGAGGGAGAGAGATAGAGAGTTAGAAACATCAATGAGAGAGAAATATCCATCAGCCCCCCTCCTGCACACCCCCCCCCCCACTGGGGAATGTGCCCGCAACCAAGGCACATGCCCTTGACCGGAATCGAACCCGGGACCCTTCAGTCCGCAGGCCAACGCTCTCTCCACTGAGCCAAACCGGCTTCGGCCAGGGGAAGATCTTGATAGAATTTTCAGCAGTTTTCCAGGTGTGTCCTTTTAAGGTTGTGGCCTCCACACTGATGGGCCAGCACCAGGGTCCTGACTCAGTGCAGGTGGTCCTGGCCTGTGGCTGTTTTTGTTGCTTATTTGAACCTGACAACTGATGCATAGAAGTTATCTCTAAGGAGGAGAGGTCAGAGGCTCCAAGCTCTTGATCTTCACTAGGAGGAAAAGTTACCCCGGGGACAGTGATTGTCCGCTAGGCACCGGAGGCTTTCCATCCTGGGGACCTTCTGTACCCAGCTCCGTGTTCTTTCTTTACTCATGTCGGTCTAATTGCCTACAACACTTTGGATCTCAATTCTTTATCTTCAAACCCTCCCCTCTCCCCCACTCCCCTCCTCACAAGGTTTATGTTAAAGAAGTATTATACACGTTTACTCGTGTGCAATGCAAAATATAAATAAAAATCCAAGGCTTATGTGTATAATGCTGCCTTTGTTTTAAAACAACATTGCCAAAGGAGTTGGTGCTAGGGTTACTCCATATTGCCCTGTAATCCAAAATTACAGAGGTCAGAAGCATGAGAAAGCTGTATCTTGAATCAGCATATGTATTCAACCTTTTGAAATCATTTCCCCTTAAGGTTAGAGAGGAGCAATTTTATATATATTTTATTGATTTTACACAGAGAGGAATTGAGAGGGACAGAGAGTTAGAAATGTCGATGAGAGAGATACATCAACCAGCTGCCTCTTGCACACTCCCCACCAGGGATGTGCCCGCAACCAAGGTACGTGCCCTTGACCGGAATCGAACCCAGGACCTTTCAGTCCGCAGGCCGACGCTCTATCCACTGAGCCAAACCGGTCTCGGCGAGAGGAGCAATTTTAAAAGATCTAAGAATACTAATTATATTAGCAAAGGAAATATAGACCGCAACTAGCTTGAGTTATTATTGTTCAGTCATCATTTAAACCGCAAGGTGAGAAGGATGTTGTTAATTTTAATACTGGCTTTTAAGTACTAGATTTGGTAAGTCCTTACTTCTTTGAGCACCAAGTGTCCTTGAAAGCTGAAGAGTCTCTTCATGCAAGCCAGCTATGTTGATCTGTCCAGCGTGGTACCAGACCATAAACTATTATAGAATGGTAAGAAGCTAGGAAAATTCCGGGACAAGCAGAATAGGGAAACTTAAGTTAGTTAAACAGCAGTTTGCAGCCACCTAATCAATCTTATCTTCCTTAAACCAAGGACACTTAAAGAGTAAACGGTTTGCGCTTCTCCCCAACCAGAGGGTAAATAGTTTGAATGGCAGCCCTACTCAGGGAGACAGATAACAGAAGCCCAACTAGTGCCATTTTTCCAACCTCACTCAAGAACAGACAAATTAAGGGAATAAATCTCATTCTGGTACATCAGCATAAAGCTGATGAATATTTCTATTGATCTGCCCCTAAGACCCCGCCTAAACATTCAGCCTTTATTTATTTTTTTTTAAAAATATTTTTATTGATTTCAGAGAGGAAGGGTGAGGGAGAGATAGAAACATCAATGGTGCCGAAACCGGTTTGGCTCAGTGGTAGAGTGTCTGCGGACTGAAAGGTCCCGGGTTCGATTCCGGTCAGGGGCATGTACATTGGTTGTGGGCACATCCCCGGTAGGGGGTGTGCAAGAGGCGGCTGGTCGATGTTTCTCTCTCATCGACATTTCTAGCTCTCTCTATCTCTCTTCCTCTCTGTAAAATATCAATAAAATATATTAAAAAAAAAAAAAAAGAAACATCAATGGTGAGAGGGAATCATTGATTGGCTGCCTCCTGCACGCCCCCTACTGGGGATTAAGCCCGAAACCCAGGCAACACTCAGCCTTTAAAACCCCTAAAAGTGAAGGCCCCAGGGCACTCTCCCTCCAAGGAGCATGCCCGTGCCATCCCCACCCCCACCCCCCAACAATGCTAACCTCTAAGAGACCCTACCATACTTGCAACCAAGGGAGCGATGGGGAGCGGCAGCTAACCCAGGGCTAACCCCCTGACCCTGTCTCCAAGGCCGCCTGTTTTCTGACTTCCCCGTGAGCCCAGGCAGCCCAGCTTGGTCTCCTGTTGCTTCCTCTGTGCCCTTCCTTGTCCCACTCTCCTAAGTATACTTTTGCTGCAGTCAATACATTCTCGCCTGCTTTTGTACACCTTTGTCTCTTGATTGAGACCTTTTCCTCAAGAAGACAAGAACCGGGGTCTTCTTGCCTCTCCAGGAACAGGACCGGCAGGCTTTAGGTTGTGGTGCTGGTTTGTTATACGTGTCCCTGTGGTTGAAGGACTGAGGACTGATCCTGTGAAAGGATGCTCGTGGTCAACTGTTTATACCGAGTATGTTCTGAATAATCCACTCAGATTGGGAAAAATCCCAAATCTGCTCTTAGATTCCAAGTGGTAGGTGAACCTACACACTGGTAGCTGGGAGTCCGTGGCCGCAGTCTCTCTGCATGTTAGTTGGGACATTAAAGACAGTGCCCCTTTGTTGGCATGCTTCAGTAGATAGGCAATTTCTCCTGGCCAACCTGCCCTCTAGTGCGAGATAAGTGTGCTTAGCAAACAGGATTTATTATACGTGATGTTTATTTTTCTTTTTCTGTTATGAACACGTGAGACCTACCCAGAAGGGGAAGTAATATTCCTAACTCACCGAATACATTTTTTATATTTGTAAATGCATATTTATATATTTTCCTTGTTGTAATCATGGATTCTACTCTAACCCCCCCCCATTATTTCATTGCATTTAAAATTTTATATATATATATATATATATATATATATATTTTTTTTTTTTTTTTTACAGAGAGGAAAGGAGAGAGATAGTTAGAAACATCGATGAGAGAGAAACATCAATCAGCTGCCTCCTGCACACCTTCTACTGGGGATGAGTCTGCAACCAAGGTACATGCCCTTGACCAGAATCGAACCTGGGACCTTTCAGTCCGAAGGCCGACGCCCTATCCATTGAGCCAAACAGCTTAGGGCTCATTACATATTTTTATGAGTTGACAAAATCTGCATTATGTATTTTAACACATCATTTCAATCTCAACAACTCAAAGTAGGCATTATCCTCACTTATAGAACAGGTCAAATGAGACACAGAGAAGTTAACGTGCTGAAAATTGCACAGCTGACAAGTGTTGGAGAGGGTTCGAACTCAGGTTCACCTGCCTCCCAAACATGTGTCTTTTCTCTTTAAAGAAGCAGCTTGCCACGGATGTAGATGGCTACATGGAGACTGAGGTTGTGAGTGAGGGTTTCAGGTTCGTGGTCTGGGCACATTTGATGTGAGTCCAGCTCCTGCCCCGGATCTGTAGCGGTGTTGTCCATTATACTACCCATTAACCACGTGGTAATTGAGCAGCTGAAATGTGACTCTACCAAACAAGTTCATTTAGAAAATTTGGAAGATACAATAAGGCACCAAAAAGAAAATTAAAATCTCACCATCCAAAGATAACAGGTAGCTTCCCCTCTCCCACTGAGCCACAAATCTTGTTTGTCCATGAAAACATGTTATCTAGAAAAATATATTTTTATTGATTTCAGAAAGGGAGGGAGAGGAAGAAAGAGATGGAAACACCAGTGATGAAAGAGAATCATTGATTGGATACCTCTTAAATGCCCCCTACTAGGGATCAAGCCCAAAACCTAGACATGTGCCCTGACTGGGAATTGAACTGTAACCTCTTGGCTCACAGGTCGATGCTCAACCACGGAGCCACACTGGCCAGGTGAAAACTGATTTTTAATAACCTGTGTCCTATAGATATACTATTGCTTATTTAACTCATACCCCACTGATGGACATTTAGTTTGCTTCTAAACTTTTCCTGTTATAAACAATGCCATAGTGAACATCTTTGTAGCTAAGACAGCAAATTCTAGATTCTTTACTTTGTAGGTTGTTAGAATAACTCCTGGCACATAATAAGCACTACCTAAGAGTTACTATTAGGGATACATTAGCTGCTATTAGGGATACATTTCCAAAAAGGAAATTACTGGGTCTTAAGCAGTTTTATGTATTTGATACATGTAACCAAATTGCCTTCCAAAAGGATTGTATTGATTTATAATCTCAGGAGAAATGTATGCTAAGAAAAAAACAACAACTCTAAATCCTTATACCACTCATAAATCAATACTGGCCTTAATGGTTTGAAAAAATCACTGTAGTATTTGTCAAAGGGTACAAAGTTTTGGTTATACAAGATGAATACTCTAAGGTTCTCCCTCCTCCCAACGGATGGGCGGAGCTAACACATTACTGGCCTGTCACAGAGACGTCTCCAAGACATTGAACCATCAATCAGCACGTGCCAAAGTGTCCTGCAGCCCACCCCTTCCTGTTTCGCCCTGGGTCCAACCCTCTTCTGTTCTGGCCCTTAAAAAGACCCCCAGGCCAGCCACGTGCTGCTGCTCCTCCATGTCCAGGAGGCAGCCCGGCTGGGTCCCCTGCCCCCTCCCCTCTCCTTCAATCCTGATTTCTCTACCTCCATAATGAGTCCCGCTCATTACCGGGGAATAAACTTTACTTTAAAATTCCTTGGTGGTCAGTTTCCTGCTCCCTTCAAACCTTACAAATACATCTTAGAGGTCTACTGTACAACATAGTGCCTATAATTAATAAGACTGGAGTGTATACTTAACAATTTTGCTAAGAGGATAGATCTTGTGCTGAGGCGATGAAGATGATGATGATGACCATGATAGATTACTATCAATTTTTCATTGTGTTGAATGTATAAGGAAGACTTTATTTCTCATGCTTTCCTCCCCAAGTGCTCTCAATTACAGATATTTATTTAATTCCTCTGCCAGGAATCTTTACACAATCTTTATACAAGTTCAGATGCTCAAAAGACTCCCGAGATTTGGCTTAGATCCTGCCCCTAAGAGGCACGTGCTGTGTTTACATCCACTTATCTCTCATTGTCTACTGCCCTCAACTGTGTAGATTTTGGCCGGCAATTTGTTCTGGGAGGTGGAGCACGGAATACAAAACATTGTATGTTAAATTTTGCCACAACGCTTAATTTTCTGTGATCCTCATTTCTCAAGTGTGGTCGTAAAGCCAGTCTGCTTGAGATCCCCTATAAAATGCTCTTGGTGATGTAAAAGATGGGGACCTTTTGAGGAATGAATACCAAGAAAACCACTAAAATCTAGGGATTGCAGCTGTAATACACCTGTTTGTGATTTAAAGTTACACTGATTTAGCAAGTCTTTCCCCTTCTGTAGCTTGAAATGCAAGAGAGGGGAAGACAGAAATATCGATGTGAGAGAAACATATTGATTGATTGCCTCCTGCACGAGCCCTGACCAGGGCCCGGACTGGGAAGGAGCCTGCCCTTGACCCTTCAGTCCACAGGCCAGCACTCTATCCACCGAGCCAAACTGGTTAAGGCCATTTTTATTTCAAAGCTCAAATATATCTAAACATAAATAGTTGGCATTTGAAACTTCAAAAACTATAATGACAGCCAACATCAAGTGATTTTACTATTTGCCTGACACTTTACATATGTTTCACTTACCGTATTTGCCGGCGTATAAGACGATTTTTTGGCCCTGAAAAATATGCCTCCAAGTGGGGGGTAGTCTTATACGGCGAGTATATAACAAACTCTGTATTTTGAGTGGAAATGTTAGGGGGTCGTCTTATATGCCCAGTCTCTTATACGCCGGCAAATACGGTATTTTTCAGGGCCAAAAAATCGTCTTATATGCCGCAAATACGATAATCATGTTCACCACAGTATGGAATACCGTCATTTCCCCCATATGTACATGTGAAGAATTGAGGTAAAAGGAATTGCCCATAGTTTGTAAATGACAGAGGGGGTAACTAGCTTATCTTGTGCCAATAGTGAGTAAACCCTTAAGTCTCTTTGCAGTAGGGAAAAGTTTCCCCAGTTATCTTTTTCTGTTCTTATTGCCTACCCTCTTCTACACATCTTGCCCCTAACCCTTGTGATTCTGAAAAAGTTGACAAGTATCCTCTGCCATCCAAGCAAAAGCCTATATTAAATATTTGTGCTTTGTTTTAAATATATATTTTTATTGATTTCAGAAAGGAAGTGAGAGGGAGAGATAAACATCAATGACAAGAGAGAATCATTGATCAGCTGTCTTCTGCATGCTGCCTACTAGGGATTGAACCCGCAACCCGGGCATGTGCCCTTGCACAGAATTGAACCTGGGACCCTTCAGTCCATAGGCCGAAACTCTGAGCAGAACCGGCTAGGGCTTGTTTTTGTGTTTTGTGAGTGATCTGTGGGATTTCTTGAACCCTTTTTGGTATTCATGGTTTCATCCAAAGCAGTTTGAATTCTTTTTTTTTTTTTTTTTTTGTATAAACCTAATTTTTTCCTAAATGCAAAACTCTTGGATTGTGAGACAGAAGGCAGAGATTCTGGTTCATACAATTACAGGACAGACAGAATACCCATCCACCAAACTGCCTTCTTCTGAAAACAGTGGTTCTCATTAAGAGCAGTAGCCCCCCCTAGAGGGACTTTGGGGAATTGAGGAGGTTCAGGCCACATGAATAGGAGGTTCATTCCTTGATGTAGCCTCCTGATCTTGTTAGCTAAGCGAAGAATAGTCATACATAGTGAAAAATTGCCCCCAACATTATCTAATGCCCTCCATAGAGGAAAGACTAGCTTACAATGATCTGAGCTTAAAACCATACTCTGGCCCTAACTGGTTTGGCTCAGTGGATAGAGTGTCAGCCTGTGGATTGAAAGGTCCCAGGTTCGATTCTGATCAAGGGCATGTACCTTGGTGCGGGCACATCCCCAGTAGGAGGTGTGTAGGAGGCAGCTGATCGATGTTTCTAACTTTCTATCTCTCTCCCTTCCTCTCTGTAAAAAATCAATTATATATATATATATATATATATATATATATATATTTAAAAAACTATACTTTGTTTTCCGTACAAACACAAAATACTTCTCCCCATCCTCACAATCTTAATAAATAAGCTTTTCAGGAATGTAACTAGATAAAAAGGAAAATTTTGATTTTTGTTTTTCTCTGAACTTGACTGAGAGGTATTTCACAGTCATAAAATGCTGACATTCATAAAATGATAGTGAGCACACAGCTGAGTTAGTCTGCATTTGTAATAGATGCATTCACCATGATTCTCAGGTATAGTCAGCCCTCCTTATCTGCAGGTTCTGCATTCCTGGATTCAACCAAATGCAGAGCAAAAATATCGGGGGGGGGGGGGGCGGAGAGGGATGTTGCTGATGTGTACCATGCAGTTGGGCCTCCCATGGCTACATCTGTATTGAACATGTACAGAGTTTTGTTTTCTTGTCATTATTCTTTAAACAATATCCCATAACAACTATTTACATCACATCCATATTGTATTAAGTATTATAAATAATCTTGAGATGATTTAAAGTATTTAGGAGAGCCGATACCGATTTGGCTCAGTGGTAGAGCGTCGGTCTGTGGACTGAGAAGTCCCAGGCTTGATTCCGGCCAAGGGCATGTACATTGGTTGCGGGCACATCCCCGGTAGGGGGTGTGCAAGAGGCAGCTGGTCAATGTTTCTCTCTTGTTGACGTTTCTAGCTCTCTATCCCTCTCCCTTCCTCTCTGTAAAAAAATCAATAAAATGTAAAAAAAAAAATTTTTTTTGGCCCTGACTGGTTTGGCTCAGTGGATGGAGGGTCAGCCTGCAGACTGAAGGGTCCCAGGTTTGATTCTGGTCTAGGGCATGTAACTTGGTTGCGGGCACATCCCCAGTAGGGGGTGTGCAGGAGGGAGCTGATCAATGTTTCTCTTTCATCGATGTTTCTAACTCTCTATCTCTCTCCCTTCCTCTCTGTAAAATATCAATAAAATAAATATTTTTAAAAACAAAAAAAACAAAAAAAGTATTTAGGAGAATGTGTAGTTATATGCAAATATTAAGCCATTTTGTATAAAGGGCTTGAGAATCCTTGGATTTTGTTATCTTCAGAGGTTCTGGAACCAATTACTCATGATATTCAGGAGAGTTGTGTAGATATGAGCATCTGATTTTTTTTTCTACTTTTAATCTAGTGCCCTTTTCTCTTTTTTTATTGTTTAAAGTATTACAAATAGTAGTACATATGTCTCTTTTTCCCCCATCTTCCCTCACCCCCTTCCCCTAGCACACACCCTCACCCCACTAGTGTCTGTGCTCATTGGTTATCCTTATATGCAGAGCATCTGATTTTTTCATCGTGTCTTACTGGACCAAGCCCAAATTTTTGCATACTGATATCATATTTTATTATAAGTTGCCTTCCTTTTTTTCTCCTTCATATACAGTTTGAACACTAAATTGACCTTTTCAAAATCATGTACATAAATATGTTATATTTTCTAGGCGCTTAATGCCAGCATAGTGAAGGGGGAGTGGTAAAATATTGTCCATAGACTGATAGGTGAGGAGCTAACTGCTAGTCTACGACCACAGAGAGAGAGCCGGCCGGGACCCACTGCACATTTAGGTAGCAGCGTCCAAAGGTGTTTGGTTTCTGTTCTCAATCAGCGAACATGTGTGTCTGGAGGTAACAGTGGTGACGGCAGGGTCTGGAGCTGAGAGATGATAACTGCCATTAGCCCTGTTTCCTTCTTTTTGTTTGCATAGTTAGAATTCCCCTTTCTAATCTAAGAGTACAAAGCAAGGAAGTATAAAAAGAATTTTAAAGTAAAAAATTTTTTTAAATATTATATGAAAGACCAGCATGCTTTTGGGTGAGGGGGGGGCGGTAAATGAAATCTTCCTACCCAGTGATCTGAAGCCATTGATATGCCTCTTAGCTTCTTAGCAGTTCGGTGGCGTACAGTATAGCAGTTCACTGAGAGGTTTGTGAGTCCTCATTTGAGCACGTGTTAAAATAAAACAGACATGCATTGCACGTTCAAAACGTTTCTTATCTCTGGGTGTCAGGTGTTTAAAGTACAGCATTTCTAGCCTGTGACCTTTCACATGCATAGCTCCACACCGGAGGGCTCAGTCTTCACCGCGTCGGGAAAAGCGCGGCCGACTTCAAACACGTGGCCTTCAAGCTGGCCCCACAGACTTATCATGAACTTACCCAGAGCTGAAGATAAACGGCCTTTTAGGTGGGTATGGCAGCGTTAACAACAGCGCTCACATAGTTGGAGGGTTTATCCTATGATGGAGTTCACCAGATGAAACCATCTAAGTAACTCTTCTATTTGTTTAAACAACGAGCTTTCCATTAGTTGCTTTCCCAGTTTTTTACTTTCTCTGACAGGAATCTCTCCGAGGAAACTAAGACCTCCCATTAAGAAGCATAGCTAGCCGAAACCGGTTTGGCTCAGTGGTAGAGCGTCGGTCTGCGGACTGAAAGGTCCCAGGTTCGATTCCGGCCAAGGGCATGTACATTGGTTGCAGGCACATCCCCGGTAGGGGGTGTGCAGGAGGCGGCTGGTCGATGTTTCTCTCTCATCGATGTTTCTGGCTCTCTATCTTTCTCCCTTCCTCTCTGTAAAAATATCAAATATATATATATATATATATATATATATATATATATAGCTAAGTCACAGGAATGGACAGTACCTAAATGCATACCTAAGACTCCTTTCTGACAAAGTGCACAGGTGTATTATGGATACAGCAGGTGAAACTTAGCATGATGTCACATTTTTAAAGCAGCTGTGGATGTGAAGGCTTATTTGTAAACTAGAGGCCTGGTGCACAAAAATTGTGCACTTGGGGAACGGGGGGAGACCCTCAGCCCGGTCTGTGCCCTCTTGCAGTACAGTAGCCCTTGGAGGATATCCAACTGACAGCTTAGGCCAGGGGTGGGCAAACTTTTTGACTCGAGGGCCACAATGGGTTCTTAAACTGGACCAGAGGGCCAAAACAAAAGCAATCTGACCATGCTGGCACTCTCATCTTGGGCTGCTGGTGAAGGAGCGGAGGGGAGAGCAAGAGAACCCTCCGCTCTTTCGGCTCCGCGGGCCAGATAGAACAGCTGAACGGGCCAGATCCAGCCAGTGGGCCGTAGTTTGCCCACGGCTGGCTTAGGCCCTCTTCCCACAGGGAACGGGCCAAAGCCAGCAGTGGAACATCCTTAGCGCTGCCACAGAGGTGGCAGAAGCCCCTGCCACTGCCGCTGTGCTTGCCAGTCGTGAGCCCAGCTTCTGGCTGGGTGGCACTCCCCCCATTGGAGTTCACTGATCACCAGGGGGCAGCTCCTGCATTGAAGTTTGCCCCCTGGTGGTCTGTGAGCATCATAGCAACCGGTTGTTCTGCCATTCAGTCAATTTGCATATTAGCCCTCTATTATATTGGATGGTACTTCCTCCTGAAAGCCTTGTCCTAGTCCTCTGGGCAGAGTTAGAATCCTGCACTCCTCTTCCCAAGCATCTTCCATCTATACATTGCGCCTGGAGAGCAGGGACTAGGCTTTGCCCATCTTTGTGTCCAAGGCCAATATGTGCTTACATGTGACACACACTCTACGGATCAAAGCTGAAGAGACTTTCTGTATGTGGCAAGAGGAACATGAATGTAAATATACTTTTATACAGTATATATATATATATATATATATATATATATATATGCCCAAGCGACCAAACGACTGGTAGATCGGTTGCTATGATGTGCACTGACCACCAGGGGGCATATGCTCAATGCAGGAGCTACCCCCTGGTAGTCAGTGCACTCCCACAGCAAGGGTACTGCTCAGCTAACCGATGGGCACCAGACACCAGGCTCACAGGTGGCAAGGGCAGCTGCGGCGGTGCAGCCTGACCTGTGGGGATCTGTCCAAAACCAGCGGCCTGACATCCCCCGAGGGGTCCCAGATTGCGAGAGGGCACAGGCCAGGCTGAGGAACCCCACCAGTGTGTGAGTCTGTGCACCGAGCCTCTAGAAGTATATAATGTTATATTGATAAGTATACTGTATAGGGTATGTATTTATATATTTCTACATACACTGAGTGGCCAGATTACTATTATGATCTCTGAACGCATAATAATCTGGCCACTCAGTGTACTTCTCTTGAGTACCTCAATTATTTGATATCAAAGATACTATAAATCGTGTACCTGATGATCGGCTTTCCCCTTTGCACTGGCTGGCTGATAGAAAGCTCAGGGCAAATAGGTGGTTGATCTCCAGCAAAAGTCTAGAATACTTTTGGTATCCATTTGAGATACAAATACATTGAGCGGCCGGATTATTATGTGTTCAGAGATCATAGTAATCTGGCCACTCCATGTAGTTACATATGCTATATATAACATTATATATAACTTTACATAGTGACATATATCGTATATTGTAAGTACTTCAGTCTCTCGAGAAAATGAACCTGTTTTTTGGCAATGTAAACTTTTTTGGCTACAACTATTTTGTGGTCCGTAATGTGATAACTTTGGAGCGGTCGATGAGGAGGACTCCTGATGCCACAGCCTCAGGCGCGTTCCCGGAGCGGAGCAGGCGGCAGAGGGAAGCTGGTGCGTCTCAGGCCGGGAAGGGCCTCATTCAGCTATTCACTGACAGGTCTGAAGTGGTTCTTTCCTCCTTCCCCTCAGCCCCCCAAACCTAACCAAACGTGTAGCCAAGGAAGAGAGAGTAAATACAGAATACACACACCACCATTAAGCAGAGTTTAAGTAAATATCCCTGGTTCTATTTGAACAGCACAAGAATAATTCTCCAAATAGTTTTATTTGGAGAATGTTAAAAGAGAGAAGCCTTTCTCTTTCTTCATGTGATGAAGACTTTCCCCCAAAAAAAGTTAAACAGAGATCTGAAACCCCTCAATTTTTTAAGGTTTTTTTTTTTCCCCCTCTCCATACTCAGGAGTGTTGTACAGGTTTAAGATGAAGGCAGTCGGCTTATTTAATAACTAGAGGCACCGGGTGGGGGTGTCCCCTCAGCACAGCCTGCACCCTCTCCAATCCAGGAGCCCTCGGGGGGTGTCCAACTGCTGGTTTAGGCACAATCCCTAAATTGGGCCTAGGACATCCCTCTCACAATCCTGGACCACTGGCTCCTAATCGCTCTCCTGCCTGCCTGGTCGTCCTTAACTGCCTGCCCTCCTCCCCTGTGCTGGCCTGATGGCCCCTCACTGCCCCTCTGCCAGCCTGGTTGTCCCCAACTGCCCCCCAGCTGACCTGATCACCTGCCAACTACACCCTGCCCTCACTGTCCTGGTCGCCCATAACTGCCCCCCTTGCCGACCTGGTCACCTCAATTGCCCCCACCCCCGTGACAACCTGGTGGCCCCACGCAACCTGCTGTTCAACCGTTTGGTTGTCCCTCGCTAACACCCCTGCCAGCCTGGCCATAGGTAGCCACCTTTGTGAGGGTGTGATGGTCAATTTGCATATTACCTATTATATAGAATTCTTATTGTGAGTGGTTCAGAAAGACAGGTTTCGAAAGACACATGTAGGTAAACTGTTGAAGGTATCTTGACTTTAATTTTTAGGCTCTATTAAGTATTCATTCTCTGGCCATTGTTGGCAACTTGGTGGAGCCCAACCATTAAAATTCTTCTAATGTGGCCCTAACTGGTTTGGCTCTGTGGATAGAGCATTGGCCTGCGTACTGGAAGGTCACAGGTTTGATTCGGTCAAGGATATGTACCTTGGTTGCAGGCACATCCTCAGTAGGAGGTGTGCAGGAGGCAGCTGATTAATATTTCTCTCCCATTGATGTTTCTAACTCTCTCTCTCCCTTCCCCTCTGCAAAATAAATAAATAAATAAATAAATAAATAAATAAATAAATAAAATATCTTTAAAAATTATTTTGATGTGTATGTGGGGTATTCACACGTGTGAGAGTGTAGAAACCTGGGGACACGGGAGCACAGGTCATTTTAACGTGGTAATTCCACAGGAGCTTTGCCATTCGTTTTATTTAGAGAAATTTATTTATACCTTAATAATAATACCAGGTGCACATGAAGTTAAATTTCAGATAAAGGTTGCTCCACTGGGGGAACACTTTTATTTTATTTTTTTCTGTTACCCTTGGGAACTCAGAGGGATCACCTTACTGTGCTAGAGATGAGCCTAGCTGGTCTATCATTTGTTACTGGTAAGTTCCTTTCTGTTTATGAAGAGACAGAAAGATAAGCCGGGCCGAAACTGGTTTGGCTCTGTGGATAGAGCGTCGGCCTGCGGACTGAAAGGTCCCAGGTTCGATTCCGGTCAAGGGCATGTACCTTGGTTGCGGGCACATCCCCAGTGGGTGGTGTGCAAGAGGCAGCTGGTCGGTGATTCTCAATCATCAATGTTTCCAACTTTCTATCCCTCTTTCTTCCTCTCTGTAAAAAAATCAATAAAATATAAAAAGAAAGGAAGGAAGGAAGGAAGGAAGGAAGGAAGGAAGGAAGGAAGGAAGGAAGGAAAGCTGGGAAAACACCTCATTCTAGCCTTACCAGACATTTAATCAGGTTTGGTCGTTTTTTGAGTTTTAAGAACATGTGCTTCTAAGTGTACAAAATGTGTTGTCAGGCTCTCCAGCATCCACTGGTTCACAGGGGAGAGGCCGGAAGGGGAACAGGTGTGCTGTGCTCTGTGGAAAGGAGAGCAGAGGGGCCGAAGCCCACTGAGCCGGGGAGGTGCAGGGTGGAGGGAACAGACTGGGAGGTGGTGGGCAGGAAAAGCTGAAGAGCCAGGATGACCTTCAGGATTCATGCATGGGCAACGGGGAGTATGAGCTTTCACTTACCCAAATGGGAAAAACTAGAACACCCTTGGAGTCAAATCAGGAGCTCTGATTTAGACAGTTTTCTGTAGTTTGAAATCCTTATTTCAAACAATGGACATCCCCATTGTAGACATATGCCTACAATGTCTACAGTGGGGATGTGCAGTAGACAGTGTGTGTGTGTGTGTGTGTGTGTGTGTGTGTGTGTGTGTGTGTGTGGAGTTTTGGGGAGAGGTTGGGCTGTAGAAATGAAATTGAGAATCATCAACATATAGATGGTATTGAAAGCCATGGGACTAATAAAATAGTCCAGAGCGTGGAGAGGAAAAGCCAGAATTAGAGTTGCAGGACCTTATGACATTTAGAGGCTGGTAGAGACAGAAGCCAGCCAACGGGGTTGAAAGGCAGTCAGCAAGGAGGCAGGAGGAAACAGCGGTATCACAGTCATCAAGGATGGGCCTCCGTTCAAGAAGGAGGCTGTTTCAGGGTCCCATGACCACACAGAGGGAACTGCCAGAGGGACTAATGACTTGGCATAAAGTCACACTCCCAGCTGAGGGTGACTAAGCAAAGGGTGCCGTGCAGGAAGAGCAGAGTGATGACATATACAGGGTGTTCCCAAAAATCATTCATTTATAATCATTTAATCTTTATAATCATTCAATGAATGATTATAAAGTCTTCATTTATTGATGTACACTTCATTATCTGTTTTCTTTTTTAAATTCTTTTATTAAAATATTTTTGTTGTTGTTGAAAGTATTACATGTGTCCCCCTTTTCACCATTGACCCCCTCCAGCCTGCCCCTGTCCCCTACCCCAGACCTTCACCACCCTATATAGTCTGTGTCCATGGGTTATGCATGTATGTATACAAGGTCTTTGGTTGATTAATCTCTACCTACCCTCCCTCCCTCCCTTTCCCTCTGAGATTCTACAATCTGTTCCATGCTTCCGTGATATACAGTTCATGTTCAAAATTTAAAAGATTCTACAGAAATGAATAATTTTTGTGTGTGTGTGTCAATGCCTGTTTTCAAACTGTTGACCGTTCTGGTCCAGGCACTGCTGATAACTCAAAGCAGTGGAATCACAAACATCAAGAAGCCAACTCAAGTGTTGGCAGTGCAGAGTTCTTCAAGGCCGTGCCACCAGCCAGGGTGCCCGCCCCTCTAGGTCCCAGGTTGCACCTCATGAATTTTATGTTTACCTTGGTGCTCTCGGCCTGGTGCATGCCGCCCATTGACTTGGGGGTACAAAGTAATGCCATTAGCTAGTGAACATCTCGGGACTTTCATGCTCAGTTTGGTTAAGGGTCCTTACTGTGACGGTAGGTGTTCCCAGAGATAAGCCAGGAGTAAATAGAACAGACTGACCGTGCTAATTCTTTCCTTGATGAGGGGTTAACCGTGTTGAACGCTGCAGTAAGTGATGAGAGCCATTAAGTTGAGTGACATGTCTCAAAGGATAGTTACATTCGGTGTTTGTCTAGACAGGATTGATTTAATTTTCTCAGCACACATTTGTTGAATGCCTAATATGGTTTGTGGCATGAGCTGGCCTAGGAATATGGAGGTCAAAGATTGGCCCAGTCTGAGGGGTGGGTGGGTGGAAGAGTCATTCAATAAACGCAGATGTGTTGCCGAAACCGGTTTGGCTCAGTGGTAGAGCGTCGGTCTGCGGACTGAAAGGTCCCAGGTTCGATTCCGGTCAAGGGCATGTACCTTGGCTGCGGGCACATCCCCGGTAGGGGGTGTGCAAGAGGCAGCTGGTCGATGTTTCTCTCTCATTGACGTTTCTGGCTCTCTATCTCTCTCCCTTCCTCTCTGTAAAATATCAATAAAAAATATTTAAAAAATAAAAATAAAAATAAACGCAGATGTGATTGGCCCTACAGAGCGGAGGGGTTCTGCAGAGGGGGCGGGTTTACCCTGACTGACACCAAAAAGATAAACAGAAGCAGCCAGGTGAGAGGGAGAAAGCAGAAAGCAAGGCAATAAATAGGGTATTCAAAGACCTGGTCAGGAGGGAGCATATTGACCTTGAGGAACAAAAGAAATTTATTGTGGCTGGAGAGGGGGAGAGCACAGGCCAGGTGGGCAGATCATGGAAGACCTTGTACCATGGTTAAAGACTCTCTGCTTCATCCAGGAGAGCCATAGTCATCCTCCGGACTCATGCATGATCAGAAAATGGCAATTTTTCTGGTGGGAAACTTTCTAATAATTTTATAATTCATCTTGCATTACAATAAAGATTCCCTTTAAAAAAATAAGGCATGCCGAAACCGGTTTGGCTCAGTGGTAGAGCGTCGGTCTGCGGACTGAAAGGTCCCGGGTTCGATTCCGGCCAAGGGGCATGTACATTGGTTGCGGGCACACCCTCAGTAGGGGGTGTGCAAGAGGCAACTGGTCGATGTTTCTCTCTCATCGATGTTTCTAGCTCTCTATCTCTCTCCCTTCCTCTCTGTAAAATATCAATAAAATATATTAAAAAAAAAGTAAATAAGGCAGCCGAAACCGGTTTGGCTCAGTGGTAGAGCGTCGGTCTGTGGACTGAAAGGTCCCGGGTTCGATTCCGGTCAAGGGGATGTACATTGGTTGCGGGTACATCCCCTGTGGGGGGGGGGTGTGTGCAGGAGGCAGCTGGTTGATGTTTCTCTCATTGACGTTTCTGGCTCTCTATCTCTCTCCCTTCCTCTCTGTAAAATATCAATAAAATATTTAGAAAAAAAATAAGGCAAAGCAGCCTTTTCTGGGATGTAAAAAAGTGAGAAAATACAACACACCAGGGTGAGAAAAGCAGAGCACCAACAAAAGGCAATATTAAATCTGTAAAACTAGTAATAAATAGCTCCTAAGAACAGGCAGTGTGAAGAGTTCTGATTTAAATACCATACTTAGATCAAGCTGTTCACTTAAACCAGTACTGTGTTATACACAGTGTCTTTTCTTTTTATCTTCACAGAACACAGATCACACACACACACACACACACACACACACACATGTTCTTTAATCAGTGATTTTGGAGATAAATTCTGTGTATGCCAACAATGCAGAAACTGATGAATATGAACCGAGTCTATAATTCAAAGAGAAAGCCAGAGTCCTAGGAACAGGTACTTTTTCCCAGCTGTTTGGAGATAGAATTGTGTAAGTTTAAAGGGTAGGATGTGGTGATTTGACACATGCGTGTATTATAAGATGATCATAAGGTTAGTTCAGACCTCCTTCCCTCACATAATTGCTACTTTGTTGTTGTGATGGTGAGAACAATTAAGCACATGATTCAGTTTTGTTAACCATGGTCACTCCTCAGAACTTACTCATCTTATAACTGGAAGTTTGTTCCCTTTGACCAATACCTTCCCATTAGCCCCACTCCCCACCCCCTGGTAACCACCATTCTACTCTCTGAGGTCAGCCTTTTTAGATTCCACACGTAAGTAAAGTCATGCAGTATTTGTCTTTCTCAGACTTATTTCATTTAGCATAATGCTAAGTTTCATCCATGTGGTAGCAAGTGGCAGGATTTCCTTTTTTATGGCTGAAAGATGTATGTGTGTGTGTCCAGGTAGGGGGGAGTGTGTGTGTGTGTGTGTGTGTGTGCGCGCGCGCGCACTGAACATAGGAGTGTAGATATCTCTTGGAGAAAGTGAATTTATTTCCTTTGGATATACACACAGAAATGGGATTGCTGGGTCATTTAAATATTTGTAATAAGTAATTCCAGTTTTAATTCTTTTTTTTGAGAAACCTCCATACTGTTTTCCATTTACATTCCCACCATCAGTGCTCAAGATAGGAACAGATACTTTCTACTTAAGAATAACTTTGGAACATTATTATTATGAAATACAACCGCTTGTATTTTCAGCACTGAGAGGGCAATTAATCTTGGTCTCGTGCTCTAGGTAAGCTATTCAATGTGAGCAATGAGAGTGGAGCTATTCAACTTGAGCAATGAGTGTGGGAAAATGAAAGAAAAGCAACTCCCGTTCATTGAGTGCCTATTATATGCCAGGCACTGGGCTAGGCCCTTGACAAACTTTTCTCCTTTAAGCTGTACAAAAACTCTGTGACGTGTTGTTTACATTTCCATGTTAAAGCCAAGAATAGATCGATTTTACAGATGAAGTAAATGAAGAATCCCAATATTGGTAACTGATGGATTTGAGTCATTAACCCAAATTTGTCTTTTTTAATTCATTTACATATTTATTCAACTTTTTTTTTGAGCTCCTATTGTCTATTTTTTTTACTTTCTTTATTGAGCTCCTGTTGTCTATCAGGATCTGTGTGGAAGGGTACAGAGGAGAACTCGGACCTCCTCTTTAGGAGCTGAGGCTGGGAGCCTTATGCACCATCACTGTGATGGGAAAAGCACGGAAGCAGGCCTGGCCTCCAGGGTGCTTGGTCCAGTTGAGAAAGACTTTTCAGGGAAGCTGGTGCTGGAACAGAGCTTGAACGTTACCAGGCAGATTGGTGAGGGGGTAGGGATCCCAGGGAAAGCGGGAGGGAAAAGAGCCTGGAGCCGAGGGGCTCGGTGGGCTGGTGCAGCAGGAAGCAGCCGGAGCCCTGCGGGCTGAGGAGAGGGAACGGCCCTTGGACATATGGACCGGGATGGAGATTGGACGCCAATTTCTCATGGGTCTCAGCAGGGAGGGGTCTGAGTTTGTGCTCACTGGAAAACACAAAGTTTTAGGAGGATGTTCGTCGTCATGGTGGTTTCCATTTTAGAAACGGACTGTTCAGAGAACAGTGATAAATAGAGAAAATATTTTGACTCACGTAACTCTTCACTAGAAATGTAGCCCCAAGAGAACTGTTTACATAGGACATTCTGTTCTCTATCCTTGGGGAAATGTTTTAAAAGGAATTAAAAAGGGGTGTCTGAGGATTGGTAATGAAGTTGGACACTGTATTGAGTGTTTACTATGTAAACTAGCGACTTTCACATGATGCTTGGAACCCTGGCTTCAGGGAATTAAATAGGTAGTGTTATCCCGGTTTTACAGATGGGACACTGAAGCTGGGGGAAAGGTGACTTGCCCAGGACAACTGAGCTAGCAAGTGGCAGAGGTGGAGACTCACACCCACGTCTGTCAGGGTTCAAGGCCCCAGGTCTTTCAGGTTTAAAATATATATATATATATATATATATATATATATATATATATATATATATATATTATCGATTTACACAGAGAGGAATTGAGAGAGATAGAGAGTTAGAAACGTCGATGAGAGAGAAACATCGACCAGCTGCCTCCACTGGGGATGTGCCCGCAACCAAGGTACATGCCCTTGACCGGAATCAAACCCGGGACCTTTCAGTCCGCAGGCCGACGCTCTATCCACTGAGCCAAACTGGTTTCGGCAAGGTCTTTGAGTTTTCAGATGCTCTCTAGAGCTACCGGCTTCTGTTGAGGAGACATGGGGCACTTCAGCGGGTGAGGAGACTGGCAGTGTGGGGTTCCCTTCCTTGAACCAGAGCAGCTCAACTTTAACTTGCTACATTGAATTTTCACGTGGACCTGCTTATATAAAGGTTCCCCGAACAGGAGCAGGTAGCATGGAAACTACCATTGCCCATGGGACCTTTGCAAGAACAGACTGAGGAGGTGCCGTAGGCTAGGCGATGTGCCAGGCACTCTGGCATGTGCCAGGGGTATCAGTTCCCACCTTTTGGAACCTAGTATTCTAGTGGGACATGTATAAGTGATGCTTTACAGAGGTTCAGTGCCCTCTGAAATGGATCAGAACAAGATTGTTATCTATTAGAAAATATTGAATGCATTCTACATGTCAAGCCGAATGCCAGGAATGTGTGACAAAAGCAGAGTGTCTGGGCTGGTCATCTGCCTGCTGAGCTGGGCAACAGATCTCTTGACCTTCCCCTCACCCACTTCCTTGCTTTGCTTGGAGCAGATACAGCCTCTCTACAGATCTCAAAGTGCTCAGAAACACTTCGCCACCTTTACTGGTTTTGTTGGGCTGAGGAGCTCCTTCGGCACAACTGAGACTCAGACTTACACAGACTCTGTTGATTGACAAGGTGGATCTGGGGCGTAGGGAGCCGAACCTGGCCATCAGGAGCTTGGGTTTCCCAAGGAGCACAGTTTAAGATGCCTCGGGTGCTAAGGCTGCAGAACCCGTGAGGGAAGACATCAAGCCACCCAACTGGTAGGACAGATTCCATTCAGCATCTTTAACATCTGGGAAGAGAAGATGGCGGTGCAGGATAGGGGCATTTGAGGTATGCTGGCCAGCCTTACTCCTGTGCGTCCTGTGAGTGAGATGGCCGGGATAACACGGAACTGGCATTCCTCACCACGGGAGTCCCTCTTGCTAGCAGGGGGAAGCTTTTCCCTGCATGCTGGGGATGAATTAAAGAGAAGTAAATAACCTTTTACATTGGGTAAAGTAACAGAATCCCAGGCTGCTCTGGGACATGCTCCATGCAGCAGCGCACCAGACTGTTATCTCCTCTAAGGGACATAGCATGAGCTGGTATAATAGTGCGTGTGGTCAGGTGAGAAACCATTCCATTTTAAGGTAGAAACTCTAGGGAAATAGTCAGCTAATGGACCAGAGTGCTGTCCATTATGAGAGATGCTAATTCTCCAAGCATTTGAGTTCCAAAACCTGTTAGGCTCCTAGGAATCCTGGTGTGATCTTAAGGTCATGAGTGACCAATGGAAGTGTAATAATGCCTTTTCTTTTCTTTTTTTTTTCTTTTTGAAAAATATATTTTATTGATATTTTACAGAGAGGAAGGGAGAGAGATAGAGAGCGAGAAACGTCGATGAGAGAGAAACATCGGCCAGCTGCCTCTTGCACACTCCCTACTGGGGATGTGCCCGCAACCAATGTACATGCCCTTGACCGGAATCGAATCCAGGACCTTTCAGTCCACAGACTGACGCTCTGTGAGCCAAACCGGTTTCGGCATAATGCCTTTTCTTATATCCATTCCTTTACTGTCACCACCTTTAAACAAGTTATCATCTGGCAGTCATTTTACACATAAATTGAGTGTTTAGCAAAATAATCTTAATTTTAAAAATTGGGGTAAGAAAAAGATTTAGGTATCAGGTATTGAAATTGTGGTCTTTCAGAATAGGAGGAAATGCCATATTTATACCCACAGCCATCACTACACAGATATCTGTGACACAATGATCTGCCAGGTTAATAGTGGCTGAGGACACAGACTCTGAAGAGTCCAGACAAGCTGGGTTGAAATCCTGGTTTGGCTAGTTAGTAACTGTTTTTTCTAGACCAGTTTCTTGCCTTCTGTGTGCCTATTTCCTCTTTTGTAAAATGGAAATAATAGTGTTGACATCGTAGGCTGATAAGATCGTTGACTACATTAATAGATGTTAAATGCTCAAAATGTGATTGACACATGGTAAACGCTACAGAAGTCTGTGCTACTGGCATTGCTACCACAGGAACAGGATATGTGGCAACCTAGAAAAGTGCTCTGATGTTTAAAATACTTGAAGCTGCTATTTACTGAGGGCATCTTCGGTGTCGGGCACGAGAGAGGCAACATGCCTGCTCTATCTCGTTGGGTTTCACCGTGTCCTGTAAGATAAGTACCAACTGACAGTTTCAGAGACTGACTTGCTGGTGACTTGCCCGGGGCCCCAAAGCAAGCAGCTGGCAGATTCAGACCTGAACTCCCGGCCTGCAGAGCGTGGCTCCTCTTCTCACCACACCCGCAGGTTTAGGCTGACCTCATTCCTGCCAGCACTCCTACGGCCACACCAGCCACAGCTGCCAGGCTAGAGCCTCCAAAAGAGGAACCTGAGACCACTGGATTTTAAGTGAATTGCCGAGTGTCACCCCCTAGTAAGACTGAAGTCCAGAGTGGGAAACCAGATCTAATGCTAAGGAGGTGTCTCTCTCTGAGGGGCCAGTGGCTTGTGGTGTGGTTGGCCAAAAAGACTCCGGAGAAGCTGCCAGATACCAGATAACAGATTCCATTGGGGTCTAGCACATGTACACTCAGATACTGGGTAACAAATCATCTTTTGCTTTTATTGGCTTGTATTTCTACACGTAGCAATGTGAATGAACATAGAAAAATAAGAGTGGGGTTTTTTTCTACTTGTGCATTTGGTTTGGAAAATCCCTTATGTTTTTATAAGGTGCGGAATCATGTTGAACAATAATGTAGTACTCAGGAAAAGACCAGCCCAAGTTTCCTCTTATCACTGGCCCTCAGCAGATGAGTTTTCTATCCTATAGAAAAACACATTTCTACAAAATATGAGGGGTAGATTTAGAGCATTATTTATAATAGTATGAAATGAATGATAGTTGCCTAATAAATGCTATTGAGTTGTAAACTTTAAATGGTTAAAATGACAAATTTTATGTTGTTTTATACAATTAAAAAAAAAACTAACATAACATTCCAAAACCATTAACTTGTACACTTAAAATGGATGAATTGTATGGTGTGTGAATTCTATCTCAATAAAGCTGTTAAAAAGAGCCATCAATAGAGATTTGATTAGTTAATGCTATATCCAGCCAATGGAGCTTTATACAAACTTTCTAAAAAAGAATGAGGAAGCCCTAACCGATTTGGCTCAGCGGATAGAGCATCAGCCTGCGAACTGACCGGATCCCAGGCTCGATTCCAGTCAAGGGCACATGCCCAGGTTGTGAGCTCAATCCCCAGCAGGGGGCATGCAGAAGGCAGCCAATCAATGATTCTCTCTCATCATTGATGTTTCTCTCTCTCTCTCTCTCTCTCTCTCTCTCTCTCTCTCTCTCTTTCTCTCTCTCTCTCCTTCTAACCTTCCTCTCTGAAATCAATGAAAGTATATTTTTAAAAGAATAAGGTATATTTTTATGTTATGACTTGGGAAATATCCAGAATATACTGTGAAGGGAAGAAAGTTCATATGCAAACTTTTTTCTATGCATTTACCTAGATGCGTATGAATATAGTTTCATTTTATCCGTGTCATTCAACTTAACCTTTTCTTCTCTCTGTATGCTGGGGGTTGGTACATGTAGGCATACCTCCCTATTTTTAACTATTTCATACTATTCCCAGTCTGATTTTATCATAGCTTATTTAATCGATTCCATAGTGATGAGTATTTAGGGCATTTACAACTTTCAAGTATTTCCAAGCAATGCTGTGATCCATAGCCCTGAACAAGCACATGAGCTCTCATAGAAGTTATGTGCATTTTTGCACTTGGTAGATATTGACAAATTGCTCTTCAATGAGATGTTATTTCACTCCCAGCCCCACATCCTAATTTCCAACCCAAGGGTAAAAATAAAAATCTCCATTTGAAATCGTATTTTCGTGATGAAGAATCAGAATGGGCATGTTTTTACTCCATTTCACATCCTATAAGTATTGAAATTGTGCTGTAAATGCTGTGAGCAAACACAGAGCCCTGCCCTTGTGGAACCTACTTGCAAAGCCTATTGGCCATTTATGCTTCTTTGTGCCCTTAGCCCATTTTTTCTAATTTGTAGGCTTTCTTAGACATTCTTCATTATGTATGTGGCAAATATTTTCACCCATTCCGTGGCTCATCTTTTATGCTTTATTTTCAATGTATTTTGCATTACTGAACTTTTAAACTTTTATGAGGTCATACTCATCAATCTTTTTATTTATGCTTTTATGTTTTATGTCTCATTTTAAGAGCCATTTTTTTTTACCCCGAGATCATAAATATACCCTGTTCTTTTTTTCCCCCCAATATTTTTATAGTTTTCGTTTTTATATTTAGCACCTGAATCCATCTGGAATCTATTTTTGTGAGTTGAGTGGTGTATGGATAGACTTCATATCCTACAGTATATATTGTTTGAATGTTCACGTTTTCTATAAAGCATGTCTGATTTCTGTAAGCAGAAAGAGCTGTGAAGGTTTTGGAAAGACACGTAGAGAGTGACTGACCAGGGAAGCAAAGGGGAGGTGATGGGGACGGTAGGCTGTGGCCTGTGGAATAGATTTGGGTCCTAAAGGATCTAGATAGGGACGGGGCAAAAAGGTGAGCCTGTCCCTGGCCTTGTGTCCTGGCTGTCGCAGCAGCTCAGGAAATAACGAGACCTCTCAAATACACAAAGTGTCATAGCCTCAGAAAACAAGATAAAACGAACCAGAGAGTGGGTGCTGCAGCATTTCCAGTCGCAACGGAATCGTGAGTCCACCATCTGGGACGCAATCGAGTTTGGAATAACAGCCTGTTTAAAAATAACCGAACCCGGGATTAATGGTTTACTTGATTCCCATTAGTTCTGGCTACCAGAGGTTAATAAAAGTACATTCCTCAAGGGTGTAGGCATGATAATTAGCACTTTTTAGATTTACGAAAGAGAATGTGACAGAAATATGGGTGACAAATGATCAAACCTTCAGAAGATACAATTCTTTAAAGGGCAACTGGTCTGGGCGAATGCACTCAGTCATCTCAGGGCCTTTCTCCACACGGCCCTTTAGTGTCTGTGTTACACCGGCGAGCTTGGAAGTGTCAGTTCATCTATCAGATGCCTGCTTGCCTGCTTGCTACGTATTTTCGAACATTAGCTCATTTACTTCCTATCACAAGCCCAAGAAGTACACACTTAGTCTTGTTCTTGTTGTTGTTGTGTGGTGTGTGTGTGTGTGTGTGTGTGTGTGTGTGTGTGTGTGTGTGTGTGTTTGAGGGGGCATATTTTCAAAGCTTATTGAGATATAAATTATAGCCTTATCTTACTTATGTGGCTCCAAAGAGGTCAGCAGGGTGCCAGGGCCACCTAAGATGCAGCAGATTTACAGTCTGGAACTGGATAGCCTGGCTCCCAGTAAGCACAGCCACTCTGTCAATGCCTCCAAATGGGCTGGTTTGGCAGAGGCAGTGAGCAGAACAGAATTCTACTCTGATGAGCCCTCCTGAGGCAGAGCTGAAAAGCCTGTCCGGAAAAGGTATGTGTCCTGCCTCCCGGTTATCAGACCACCGGAAAGAGCCTGTGCGAAGGCGGGAAACAGCTGCTGCCGAGGCTCATCTGGCCTCAGTCACAGGGAGCGTTCCATAGCTCCTGGCGGAGCTTGACGTTGTGGCAGAAGTGGAGGAGAGTGCCTTCTGCCATGAGTGGTGGCACATCCCTGCAGGGGCGGCTCCTGTACACGTCATGCTGGAAGGCAATGGTTCTCAGTTTGCTTGGCATCACACGGTGGAATACTATACAGCCCTGAGGATGAGCAGTATGAATGAATCCACAACAGGGAGTGGTGCCTGGAGGAGGATAAAGGCACTTCTAGGTGCTCACTGCACAACTGTATGTCACTTTATAGAAGCCACAGTGAGCTGTATAATGTACACGCTTTTATATTATTTTACTGAGTGGTTTGTGTGTTTTTTAAATAGTATATTCTATAGTTAGCTGAGGTGTGGTGAAACATGCAGACTCCTGCCGAAGCCAGTTTGGCTCAGTGGTAGAGCGTCGGTCTGCGGACTGAAGGGTCCCGGGTTCGATTCCGGTCAAGGGCATGTACATTGGTTGCGGGCACATCCCCGGTAGGGGGTGTGCAAGAGGCAGCTGGTCGATGTTTCTCTCTCATTGACATTTCTGGCTCTCTATCTCTCTCCCTTCCTCTCTGTAAAATATCAATAAAATATATTTTTTTTTTTTAAAAAAAAGAAAGAAACACGCAGACTCCTGAACTCGCCTCCAGAGTCCCATTCTGGGTGGAGCCCAGGAGTCTGCAGTTGTGATAAACGCCTCGGGTGGTTCTGTGGCAGGCAGTGCAGAGACACGCCGGTAAGAAACTCTGTGATGCTGCTGACCCTGTCTGCTGTTGGTCAGCTTAACTCTGGCGGCAGCAGGGCTGCATAAGCTGAGCAGAAGATGTTTTGAGAATGACTGAATCCACACTGTAAGATGTAGCTTACCTGAAAAATCCACAAAAATGCAGAAACACCGTATAAAAATGCCTGCAATAAGATTTCTCTGAACCCCTCTGATGCTTATACGAGAGCTGTGTAAAAATCTTCCTGAATTTTAGTGGGGTGGCTCTAGCCTGCCCAAAGTTTATCTCCATGAGGTAGAAGTCATCCTTGTGTGACTGGATCACCATCCACACCCTCCACGGTTTCTTCTTCCCCTCCCACCCAAATGCAAAAGCTATGGCTAGACGGATTCTCCCAGCTTTTCCGCTGGGCCTTTGCCATAATCGTGTTATGCCAGCTTACCTGTGTGGCTTGAACCATACCTTGTTATTGGCCTGTGAGAGCGCATCTAATTCTGAGTGATGGCTGGGCATGTCTCAAGGTATTTCCCGATTAGTAATCCTTTGGCTGAGTATTGCCGGAGGGTTGAGCAACGAGAAAACCCTGGGAAATCTCGTGGCCCATCTTCTCTTAAGAATCTGCCTCATCTTTTCAGTCCAGTCATTTGATGGAGTGTGGGTGAATAAGGTCCCTGTCTACCATCTTCTTAACCTCAGTTGAGGTGAACAGAGGCACGCTGTCAGGAAGGATAGTGGCGGGCCCACACGTGCTGCAGACGATGGGTGCAGAGCTGTGACTGTGAGAGGAGCCGAGGCTACCTCCACCCATTGTGAGAAAGTGCCTCACGGAGTCAAAAAGCACAGCTGGAGCGGCTCCTGATGTTTATTTGGACTTTTCAGCGAGGTCCCTGTGTCCCGGCCCTTGGAGATGTAGGTGCCTTTTAAGAGGCCTGACTTGTATCAGACATTTATGCGCATGAAATCAATTCTAGGCATCTGGCCCACTCTTTCTTGGGAATAGTTTGCCAGTGAGCGATGTGCTATGTGACCACGCTGCCTCATATCCTCTGTGAAATTGGCAGGGCATGAATCATTCATTAAACGTATACAAACTAGCCAAGATCGAGATAAGACGTGCTTTAATGGGTGAGTAAGCTCAGGTGGCTTATTAACAACTGCATTTCCTCATGCTTCTTCCGAAATGGGCACAGCTCAGCCCATATTGTCAGCGAGGAGCTGATAGGAGGTGAAGCTAATTATAGCAGTGGATGAAGCCAAAGAGTTGGGCTTGGGAGATGCTTTGACCTTACGATGTTCCTTGGCGGTGGCCCATGGAACCTTGGGTCTGCTCTGGCGGCAGGCAGTTCTGTTCAGGCCCTAAGCAGTCAGTGTTGCTCCTTGAGACAGATTGAGCAAAAGGCAAGTTGTGGGTTCGTGGTTGAAGCTAAGAGCTTCAGCACAGAAAAGACCTCTGATCGGTCAATCCATTGTAAATACGCAGCCAGAGACACTGTTGGGAAACTTACCGTATTTTTCGGACCATAAGACGCACTTTTTCTTCACCACATATGCAGTCCCCAGGGATACGGAAGGTCCCGGGGGACCCGCTGCCGCTCTGCAACTCGGACCATAAGATGCAGGTACTACTTCTATTCGGACCATAAGACGCAGGCACTTTTCCTCCCACTATGTGGTGAAGAAAAGGTGCGTCTTATGGTCCGAAAAATACGATAGTATCTCCCAATGTAAATGCTGGTTTCTTTTTTTTTTTTTTTTAATATATTCTATTTATTATTTTTTAAAATATATTTTATTGATTTTTTTACAGAGAGGAAGAGAGAGGGATAGAGAGTTAGAAACATCGATGAGAGAGAATTATCGATCAGCTGCCTCTTGCACACCCCCTACTGGGGATGTGCCTGAAACCAAGGTACATGCCCTTGACCGGAATCGAACCCAGGACCTTTCAGTCCGCAGGCCGACTGCTCTATCCACTGAGCCAAACCGGTCCCGGCAAAATGCTGGTTTCTTTGTCATTGTGTGCACAGGCCTACTTGGCAGCTGACGTTGGCTTTGAGTGATGACCAGTTAGTGTCTCAGAGCTCTTATAGACACACAAGAAAGTAAGCCCGTGGCATTGCAGAAAGCATCTTCTCGTTGATGAATCTAATGGCCCAATTGAAGAAGTGACTTAGTGATGGTTGTTTTTGTCTGGTGGGGAGATGGGCCCGGGAGAGGAGGCTCTTGCTTTGTTTTGGGAGTTAGAGATACCTCGTGAATTTGGGAGTTAGATGCCTCAAGTTTTTGTTCCCAGAAAGACAAATACCTACTGCACCTAAGGTGATTACAGAGGAAGTTATGTTTAACATTGGAGCAATGTGGAGCAAACATTAATCTTAGAGTTAAGCAAACAAAACCAGTTCAAAGCTTATGTTTTGAGCTCAATGTTCTCACCTGTAAAATGAGGAGAATGACATCTGCTTTACCTATCCCATAGGGCAGTGTTTCCCAAACTTCTCGCATGATGAGAATCACCTGGTGGAGTTGTTAAAATACAGATTCCTGAATCCCAACTAAGAAGTACTAAACTAGAATTTTTGGGAACATATAGGTAAAATTGTATACTTAACTAGGTAGGTAAGGTATTTCCTTACTAGGTAGGTATACAATTTTACCTATATGTTCCCAAAAATTCTAGTTTAGCACTTCTTAGTTGGGATTCAGGAATCTGTATTTTAACAACTCCACCAGGTGATTCTCATCATGCGAGAAGTTATTTAACCTTTCTCTTGAAGGTTAAATAAGATAAAGTAGATGAAAATACTTTGAAAATTATGTTAAATATTAGCATTTTAGGCAGATATGATTTCCTGAAATCTTTTGAGATTTTCCTCAGATTCCATGATTATGACATCACTTAAATATGCTACCCCCTTCAAAATGCTAATAGTAAAATAATCAGTGAAATGCTGGCAAAGTCCCAAATCATGAAAATCCCTACTAAAGCAACACATCTTATAATGCTCCTCAGTGAGTAGTCATTGTCAATAGGTCTGCTGAAAGCATCAATTGTTTTGTAAGCTTGAGAAATCTGTTGATAATTTTAAAAAGGTGGGGTGTTGTGATGAAATGAATGTGTAGGCACTGGTTCTTTTTTTTTTAATGTTTTTTAATTGATTTCAGAGAGAAAGGGAGAGGGAGAGAGAGATAGAAACATCAATAATGGGAGAGAATCATTGATCGATTGCCTCCACGCCCACATTGGAATCGAGCTGGCAACCTGGTAATGTGCCCTGACTGGGAATGGAACCCATGACCTCCTGGTTCATAGGTCGACACTCAACCACTGGGTCACACTGGCTGGGCCTTTTTGTAAAAAGTCAATATATTTGTACTGACTTGGCAACAGTAGGTACAGCAAATTTAACAAACTACTTTGTTATAGAAATTTGTTAGTTGGTTTAAATCAGTGTTTCCCAAACTTTTGACATATGTGTACCCCTTCTATAATTTTTGTAACGCTGAGTATCCCTCATCAGAAAAAAAAAGGATGTATTTTAATAACAATCAAAATATATTTATTTTTTATTTTTTGGTACATACACAAAATAATAAATAAAAAATAAAATTATTCATAATAAAATATAAATAAAAGTTACATTATAAATAACATTTATTTTCACACTGGACCATCTCACACCTCACAAGACTGTCTTGACTTGACTCATGAGAACGTAGAATTAGGCGCAGCTAAGCGCAGTGCAGTGTATATCCCCACCAAACTCCGGTACAACGTGTACCCCCACCAAACTTTTTCCGTACCCCTGGGGGTATGCGTACCACCCTTTGGGAAACACCAGTTTAAATGATCTAGGACTACAGTGTTAAAGTATGCTCATATTCTTGGCTTTATTATAAATGAACAACAGCCGAAGCTGGTTTGGCTCAGTGGTAGAGCGTCGGCCTGCAGACTGAAGGGTCCCAGGTTCGATTCCGGTGAAGGGCATGTACATTGGTTGCAGGTACATCCCCAGTAGGGGGTGTGCAAGAGGCGGCTGGTCAATGTTTCTCTCTCATCGATGTTTCTAGCTCTCTATCCCTCTCTCTTCCTCTCTGTAAAAAATCAATAAAATATATATTTTTTAAATGAACAACAAGCCCAGCCAGCCTGGCTCAGTGGTTGAGCATTGACCCATGGACCAGCAGGTCATGGTTCGATTCCTGGCCAGGGCACAAGCCCAGGTTGCCAGCATGATCCCCAGTGTAGGGTGTGAAGGAGGCAGTAAGTCAATGATTCTCTTTCATCATTGATGTTTCTATCTCCTTCTCCCTCTCCCTTCCTCTCTGAAATCAATAAAAAAATTTTAAAAATTGAAAATGAACAACATAAATGAAGTAAAACTCATTCTTAACACTCATTTGAAGGAGGTTGAGTAATTATCATATAGCTTCTTAAGTTTGCTGACAATAAATATAGGCTATGACTTTGTTAAGGGATAAGTTAAAAGAATCCTTGAAAGCCACCAATGTGTGGCCCTTCATTGATGTCCACTGGATACAGCAGGGCTTCTCCTGCGTCTGTGTACACAGGCTGGGTGATGTCCAGGCCCTTCTCTCCCATACTCTTCTCCTCGGTAGCCACTGATGCTGCCTCGCCTCCCTCCGTCCCCTGTAAGAGTCTTGCTGATCTGTTCTAATCAGAGCCCAAAGGGGAGTGGTGACAGAGTTGAGGCCGAGAGAACAATTTCAAGCATCTACATTTCTCTTCCCATGACCCAAAGTCCAATCTTAAGGAAGAGATGAAAGTCATGGTTCAATTGCCCAAACTCCAGCTTTACTGGTTCCCTTATTCACATCCCATGTTCATCACTTGGACTTGGTTAGATGAATGATTTGGTGACCAGAAGGCTCAAGGATCACATAAATCATAGAATCTAAAAATATTTTTATAGGGTTTTTTTTCCTGTTGTATAAAAATAAAAAGGTCTGTTCCTTAGTCGACATTCACATTTGCATCAAGATGGTTTTTCCTTCTGACTAGTTAGGGGGGTTAATCAGCTAAGGTGCCTTCGTTTTGGAGAGCGTACATGGTAAGGTTTACCCCTCCTCTAGTACAGTTCTGTGCTTTCCAAGGGAAGAGGCAGCCTGTGAATTTCTCACCTGGGGCCTCTTTCCCTCCATATGACTTCTCCCTTCAGGTGATCAGCTCTGACTTCTCTTGATCCCTCATCTCACCTTTACAAGTGCATGTACGGGAAGCCAGAAGCCAGATCGAACCATAATGTTTCTACCTTAACCATCTTTAAACTTCCCTTTTCCCCTGTCAGCTGTTTATTTTAAAAACTTTCACACCTATAGAAAATTCGTAAAAATAGTAGAATAAATAAGTCTTCCTGTGGATCCTCCAGGTCTCACTGTTTTTGCCACATTTGCTCTCTCTTCTCTCATAAGCTCCATCTACAGGTTTTTGCTAAACTATGAGTCCTGGTAAATGGCATGCTTATTTACTAAATCCTTCAGCATGCACCATCTAAAAATGACTTCTCTCCACCTCACCACAACACACCATTATTAAATTAAGAAAAATAATGATCATTCAATAAACCATTTTAAAGTTCTCCAGTGGTTCCAAGAATGCCTTTTATAACTTCTCCCCCCCTCTCTTAGAATCCAATCAAGGATTGGAAACACATTGCACGGAGTGTCATATCTCTTTAGTCTTATAACCTGGGACAGTTGCCCTGCCTTTTGTTGCCATTGACCGGCCCGGATTGAGCCAGTGTTATGTCATTGACTGATTTCCTAATGAACCGGTCCCTCGTTGCCAAGTTCCCAGGCTGCCCTCGCACAGTAACGAGGTGAAATCTCTCCACGGCAGGGCCAGGCTGGAAATCTTACATGGGTGAGCCTGGAGATAGTTAAAATCTGTGCAATAGCTTCAATCGCTTTGGCAACGGGCCCTGGAGAGAAATGCTGTGAGAGATGTGTTTATGGTTAATGTTTCAGCGCAATTTGCCAAGGTGACCTGCTCCCGGCCCAGCACTGTCCTAGGGCATTCTTGTCCTGGGAATTCTCAGTGAGATGCAGTCCTTGGACTTAAAAAGTAAATCCACCTGACTGTGTTTGTGCTACTAGGTTTTGAGGGACATGCTCTCAAGGTAGCCTCTTCTGTTTTCGGAATCCACACGTCACTTTTTAAAAATCTCCCACGTGTCTGGTCCTACCTGAGCTGATCTGCAGACCCTCTGGAACATGCATTGCTGCTGACTGTTGACATGTGACCTCTCTCTCTGTTTTATGGATGCAGTTTATATTTGAGGTTTTTTTTGTTCTTTAATTGCTCTAATACTGTGTCATCTGTGAGGGCCTAGAGTTTCTCAACAGCCAACCCGGTGCTCTCAAGCCCCCAAACAAATGTGAGCTTACCCTGTTTCTGGCCCTCTTTTGCAAAGAGTGTGAGGACTGAATGAGATCGCAACCCCATAATGTACAGGTAAAATTAACCCCATAACACAGATGAGAAAACCGGTCCACTCAGAGAGAATTAGCAATTTTCCCACTACCAAATGGCTAGGGCAGTGGTCGGCAAGCCGAGGCTCTCTGGCCCCTTGAGTGTGGCTCTTCCACAAAATACCACGTGCGGGCGTGCACGCACATACAGTGCGATTGAAACTTCGTGGCCCGTGCGCAGAAGTCGGTTTTCAGCCTGGACTAGTCTATTTTGTGTGGCGTTAGAACACTCAAGGGGCCAAAGAGTCTCATGTGGTTCATGAGCCTCAGTTTTCTGACCGTTGGGCTAGGGCTTTAAACCTGCTTCTAGACCCTGCATGCTTCATCTTTTTATGAGGTGCCACTAAAGGGATACTGCATATCTTTTAAGAAATTTTAGATGCTGTTTTGAGATACTGTGCTGCTGATATACTGGTTTGGATGTCATTACGAAACTATTGAGCCATTGGTGGACTCAAACCTCAGAGCAATGGTGCTGGTGAGGAGCCCACCGTCGTTCAGCTGAGCTCTTGTCGGAACCTCATCTCGGCAGCGCCAGGGCTTCTGCTGCCGGGAGCTCAGCACTCTGGTCTGGACTCTGGCTTGCTTCACTATCAAGTGAAAGCCTTTTAGGGCACAGACGCAGGGAGTAGGATGATGGAAAGAAAACGTTTTGTTTGTTTGTTGTTGTTTGTTTGGTTTGGTTTCTGCGGAGTTGTCCTTTTTATTACAAGCATTTAGCTTGCTGGAATAAATAGGAGGATATCCATTGGCAAAGTAAAGCATTTTACAAAACCCATTACAAAGACATGGTTAGCTGAGGTATAGGCTTTTGTTTTCAAATTGATTTTTTATAAAAAATAAAAAATAATTTTTAAGGGCAAGGTATGATAGCAGAAGAAAATCGTCTCCTAAGAAAAGACTTCATTGTTTACAGTGATCAAATGTCCCTGCTCTTTGTAAGATCCGTGGCCTGGGCTCCATGGGAGGATCCCCTGACGCAGAGGCCGGAGAGCTCCAGAGCAGTCTATGGGGACGCTGGAAATCACCACTGTTTTTTCCCCTAAAAAATGAGCCCGATGGTAGCAAATATAGGCAATAAGGATAAGCATTCCAACAAACTGCTTTTCTTTGGGTCAAATGGGTATGAATTGACCTCATCATAAATGATAGCCATGTGACACCTGTAGGGCCTCATGAGAGATAAAGACACCAACTCTGAGCCAGAATGGCCCTGGCCAACCATAAGAGAACCTTTAAGTGGACGATCCATGCCGGGGCCTGATGTGGCGGGATCTCCCTTTTCCAAGCCCCACACAGAAAGAGAGATAAATGAACCGGTTCTAAGGGGAGGCGGCCAGGGATTGAGAAATATTAGAAATAAAGAGAGAAGACACAGACATAGGTTTTAAGCTGGGAGCCGGGAGGGCCGCCGCTCTCCTCTGCTGGAGAGGCAGACTGACGACCTCCTGAGCCACAGCACATCTATTTATACTCCAATCCACCAAGGGGGTTTCACAAGAAAACAAGGAGCCTGGGAAGGCCCACGTCCCACCCAGAACATCTCCGCACTCCCAAGGCGGGAGTGCAACTGACAGGATTCTGCCAATATACCGGGCCCAGTCAGCAACAATCTAAAGAATGTCCAGGTGTCTTCCCATTTGGCCCTCTACAGATCCATGTATAGGGATAGCTGTATTGTCGTATCTGTTACAATAACATTCCCCTAGCTTAGTGGTCTGCAAACCGTGGCTCTGAGCCACATGGGCTCTTTGGCCCCTTGAGTGTTCTCATGCCACTTCTTCAAAATAGACTCACCCAGGCCGAAAACCGACTTCTGCACATGGGCCACGAAGTTTCAATTGCACTGTATGTGTGTGCACCCCCGCAAGTGGTATTTTGTGGAAGAGCCACACTCAAGGGGCCAAAGAGCCACATGTGGATCGCCAGCCTCGGTTTGCTGACCACTGCCCTAGCTGGTTTGGCTCAATGGATAGTGTCAGCCTGCAGACTGAAGGGCCACAGGGTTCAATTCTTGCCCAGGGCTCAATCCCCAGTAGGGGGCATGCAGGAGGCAGCCCATCAATGATTCTCTCTCATCATTGATGCTTCTATCTCTCTCTCCCTCTCCCTTCCTCTATAAAATCAATAAAATAAAAATAAAATAGCATTTAAAAAGTCTCTTTAGTCGAAACCGGTTTGGCTCAGTGGTAGAGCGTCGATCTGCGGACTGAAAGGTCCCAGGTTCGATTCCGGCCAAAGGCACGTACCTTGGTTGCGGGCACATCCCCGGTAGGGGGTGTGCAAGAGGCAGCTGGTCCATGTTTCTCTCTCATCGACGTTTCTAGCTCTCTATCTCTCTCCCTTCCTCACTGTAAAAATATCAATAAAATATATTTTTTTAAATAAAATTAAAAAAATAAAAAGTCTCTTTAAGTACTTGTTGTACTTTTAGATAAGATGATGTGATTATGTTTGCCTTCAATCCCCAGGGACCAAAAGCAGAAGTTCTCAGCTTTTTATAGTAGGAGGCCTCTAGGGGGTTTCACTTCGGTGACTTAAAAACAAGTTTCCTGTCTTTATTAAAAAAAAAAAAAAAAAGTGAGAAGGGAACATAGGGAAATCATGATGGTTGGGACATGAGACTTGTGGCTGGTTTTTAAAACTGAATTTTTAAAAATTCCTTATAATGCCCTAATTTATAGCTTCAAAATTAAAATTCTTAGAGGGGAATATATTCATCAGCTTCTGACCTGGGAATAGAGTGGGAGGAAGAGAGGAGAGGGTGGGGCTGGCGGAGGAGGGAGCGGGGGAATCTTCTAGAGTCCTCTTTGGGTTGATGGTGGGTGACTAATGAGACAAGCTGCTTCTCTGGAGTCATGACTGTCTTGAATTTTTTTTAAAAAAATGTATTCCAGCTCAGTGCATCTTCAGATTTGTCCTTTCTTTTTTTCTCATTTGAAGAAGAATCCCTGCTAAAACCGGTTTGGCTCAGTGGATAGAGCGTCGGCCTGCGGACTGAAGGGTCCCAGGTTCGATTCTGGTCAAGGGCATGTACCTTGGTTGTGGGCACATCCCCAGAGGGGGGTGTGCAGGAGGCGGCTGATCGATGATTCTCTCTCATCGATGTTTCTAACTATCCCTCTCTCTTCCTCTCTGTAAAAAAAATCAATAAAATAAATTTTTAAAAAAGAAAAGAAAAGAAAACGAATCCCTGATTTAGAAGTGGAGAATCCCTAACCCTCTCCACTCACCTGTTCAGGGAAGATATAAAACAGAACCTGACATCTACATTTCTCAGGTATTGAAAAACATTAGTGCCACGGGGCAAATGTGTAAGCAAATGAAATCTCATCTCCCCCTGATGTCGTTGGTTTAGATCTTGGCTCGCGCTCTCTCTCTCTCTCTCTCTCTCTCTCTCTCTCTCTCTCTCTCATACAGAAACATTCCAAGAAGGTACATTGCTCGGGAATTGATCTGTGTTCTTTTCAGAGACCACCTCAGTGTGGCTGCCGACTTTTTCATCAATTAGATTACTTTTCAACTGGACTTCCTCAGTTGTTTATTATTTCATCCCGTCATGCATTCATTTAGCAATATTGGCCAGTCAACTCTGTATGTGGCAGGCTACGCGTAGTGCTGCCGGCACAGACATTGCACTCCCTGGCCAGCAGGAAAGCCCGTGGCTTCCGGCAGTGTGAGGGGCAGGGTTGCAGAAGTGCCATCAGCGTTCAGAGGGGAGAGTAACTAGGCCGTAAGGGATGGTTCCAGGGGGGAGGAGGGTCTGAAAGGTGTTGGATGGAGGGGGCTTTCGGTTGCGCCTTGAAAAGGCAAGTGGACGTTGGCCCTTTGATTGGGTGGACAAAGGACCATTCACGCAGAAGAAAGAGAATGCACTGACGATAAGGCAGATGGTTGGCTCTTTCTGGAAATACACATAATTAAGAATGACAGGCCAAGTCCCCTCTCCCCCAGAGGGACAGAAGCCACAGCAGTTCCCGCCCCCCATGCGGATCCCAGCCGCCCGATTGGCCAGCAGCCTCTTGGAGCAGAGACCAAAAGGTCAAGGAAACAAAGGACAAAATGGATCTGTATCCCAAAAGGATGGATGAAGTGGTGATGATTTTGAACCTTGCTTGAGTCCGCAGGCAACACCCCAATAATGCATACACTGCCAGCCGTGCCAGATTTGCACTTCCCTGGTCACTACGTCTGCATCGGCATATCCAAAGGGGCGGGGAAATGACCTGCAAGAGAATTGGGGCTTTTTTCTTAATTTCATTGACTTCAGGGATAATTGCAGACCTGCAGTGTAAGTATTGAAGTTTCACAAAAGACACGGGACTGAACTGGAAAATGGAAAAAAGAAGAAGGAAAAAATCCCTCTAGATAGCTTAGATGAAAAATATGGCCCTTTTAATTTGCCGTTGGTTATGGTTTCAGAGCATAATGCTTTGGGTTTTTGTTTGTTTTGTGTTTTGCTATTATATTTTTTCCGACTTTAAAATCTATACGTACATACAGTTTTCTGTCATTTTTAAACCCTCTCCTCCCCCAAATTTTTACATTTGCACCTGGAGAACACTCCAGAAAGTGGAAATTCTGTTTTTCCCTTCCGAACTGGAGAAACATGTTTATGAAGACTTTTTGTCTTGGAGAAATTAACAGCGTTCCCCAAGGTTGTGTCTGTAAGGGTGGTTCATTTTCTCTGACACCTTTGTCCCGCACAGCACAGTACTGGGAGTCCGAGAAAAGGTCTGTTCTTGTACTTACACTGCCTGAGTCGGGACTAGCTCTAATTTGCAGCTAAGCACAGTGGCAACTTTTTTTTTATAGAAACACATTTGGAAGAGAAAAATCTTGTGAAGCGCAGTGAATTCTTGTTCAGCCAATGAGGAAAAGGCACTGCCTTTATTTTGACCACTAGTCAACTTCTCTATAAATGTAAGATCCTGTTGAGCATTAACAATAAGAGAGCAAGCCGAAACCGGTTTGGCTCAGTGGATAGAGCATCAGCTTGTGGACTGAAAGGTTCCAGGTTCGATTCCAGTCAAGGGCATGTACCTTGGTTGTGGGCACATCCCCGGTAGGGAGTGTGCAGGAGGCAGCTGGTCGATATTTCTAACTTTCTATCCCTCTCCCTTCCTCTTTGTAGAAAAGAGAGTGAGAGGCTAGAGCAGGGGTGGGCAAACTTTTTGGCTCGAGGGCCACAATGGGTTCTTAAACTGGACCGGAGGGCCGGAACAAAAGCAACCTGACCATGCTGGCACTCTCGTCTTGGGCTGCTGGTGAAGGAGCGGAGGGGAGAGCAAGAGAACCCTCCGCTCTTTCGGCTCTGTAGGCCGGATAGAATAGCCGAACGGGCCGGATGCGGCCCGCGGGCCGTCGTTAGCCCAGGCCTGGGCTAGAGCCTGGTGTGAGGGAAGGTGGGAGGCTCGGGCGGAGGACAGCGGCGCTGAGAGGCCTGTGTGCCCTGGGAGGGGCTCTGCTCCATCTCGATGCCCTGGAGCTGCCTGGGAGAAGCTGCGGAGCCGAGGGACCGTTCACATTGGATCAGCCCCCAATCGTGGAGCCTTTACCAAACATTGCACTGCGTGTGGACTTTATATTTTTCAAGTGATGAAGGTGATGCCAGAACTACAAAATTTGGTCTTTTTCTTGGCAATATAATGGGTGAGGGATCTACATTTGTTTCAGCCGACGAGAGCCTGCTTGGGACAGGCAGGCAGTACCTATTGACGAATGAGTGGGTGAGAAAACGAAGAGCTAAGTCTTTGTGTAGGGTGGGCGCTTAGACTGTGGAGATGTATCTGATTTTTTTGGGAAATTCATACCCAGATTTACCACTGAGTCTGGTCACCTTGGGGAAGCTGTGCTCAACCCCTCAAGGCTTCCGTGCGGGTGACAGTGCAGGTCAGCCCGTCTTTGCCGTCCAGTCCCCGGCTCCTGGTCAGGCGCTGTGTTCTAGCATGTTGCTGGGCCACCCTGTCTGCCACCGTGTCTCTGTGCATCCTCAGAGGGCTCCCTGCCCACCTCGCTCGAGATCGCCCCCCTTTCCTTAACCACGGGGCAAGTATTTAAGTGCTTTGGGTATCTTTTTCTTTTCTCTTCATGCTCAAATTTGCACTCCTAGAATTCAAAGCATTACATCAGCTCTGGAATCTGTCCACATAAAAATACTATTTGATGGTGTGCATAGTTATAATGAGATTACCCAGGGGAAAAATTCCCGGAGATAGGCTTTGCCAGTGATGCCTTACTATGGGTATTCTTTTTTTTTTTAATATATTTTATTGATATTTTACAGAGAGAAAGGGAGAGAGATAGAGAGCTAGAAATGTCGATGAGAGAGAAACATCGACCAGCTGCCTCCTGCACACCCCCTACCAGGGATGTGCCTGCAACCAAGGTACATGCCCTTGACCGGAATCGAACCCCGGACCTTTCAGTCCGCAGACCGACACTCTACCACTGAGCCAAACCGGTTTCGGCGGGTATTCTTAATATAGTGTTTTCCGTATCTTTTTTTAAAAAAAATAAATATATTTTTATTGAATTTTTCACAGAGAGGAAGAGAGAGGGATAGAGAGTTAGAAACATCAATGAGAGAGAATCATCGATCAGCTGCCTCTTGCTCACCCCCCTACTGGGGAAGTGCCCGCAACCAAGGTACATGCCCTTGACCGGAATCGAACCTGGGACCTTTCAGTCCCCAGGCTGATGCTCTATCCACTGAGCCAAACCGGTTGCGGTTTTCCATACCTTTAATGGCAATTTATTGACTGTCCACGATCAGTCGACAAGTGCAGTGGATGTGCATGACACCTTACAGTGCTGTAAGAACAAACTGGACAACAAGTTTAGCAGGTGATCATTTGGAAGAGAGTCTCCTTGGACAAAAAACCAGCCCAGCCCCACGCCGCTTCCAGGCAGAGCCGAGCCGAGCCCTGGCTTTTGTAACAGTAGCAGCAGCAGGACTCCCGGGACCCCGGCTCCCTTCCAAACCCCTCTTGACGAGTTCCTGTGTTCTGGAACAAGGTCGGGAATTCCAGTGCACAGGAAACGGCAGTTAAGCTTCGTGGGACTGCATGGCTGACGTGGGGGGTGTGGGCAGGGGGTGGGCAGGGGGAAGGCATTGCATCTGTGTAAGTGTGGGTTCTCAGCTTTGCAAGTATGGAAACGGGCTGGGGGTTCACATGGGCTGGCCAGAGCCCTTCAGGTCCGTGCAGAAGCCACAGTGAGCCCTGGGCAGTTTGCCACCAAGCAGAGGCGTTTGCATGAATCTTGGGTCGCAGAAACGGGATGTGTAGGAAGCATATGGGTTTTGTCTGTGTCTTTCCTTCTGTTGCTGCTTCATCCACTCTACTTCTTAGCCTCTTTGTTGACCAGCGGCCAAACGTATCGCAGGGAAAACACCTGGTGGCCAGATCCCATGAAGCACAGCCAACTCCAGACTCCACTGCTTTGGGGCTTGCTGGGTCCTTACATAGAGGGCAATTTTAGGGGCACACTGATGTGCCGGCTGGCAAACCACGCTTGGGTTTGCACACCAACGGGAGCTAACGATGGCTTTCACTTCTCAAAGACGCCCCAGCGGTCCTCTCAGCCGCCTCCTCCCAGGTCTTCAGCGGGAGGAAGGAAAATATCTCAGCCAAAACCGGTTTGGCTCAGTGGTAGAGCGTCGGTCTGTGGACTGAAAGGTCCCAGGTTCGATTCCGGTCAAGGGCATGTACATTGGTTGCGGGCACATCCCCGGTAGGGGGTGTGCAAGAGGCAGCTGGTCGATGTTTCTCTCTCATTGATGCTTCTAGCTTTCTATCTCTCTCCCTTCCTCTCTGTAAAATATCAAATATATATATATATATATTTTTTTTTAAAGAAAAATATCTCAGCACCAGAAGCGGTACAGGTTAGGTTTGGGTCAGGTTTCCTTGATTTTTGTCTTTGCTATTTTTCATCCCCGAGGTCAGTGTTTCCCCAACTTCTCTCATGATGAGAATCACCTGGTGGGAGTTGTTAAACTACAGATTCCTGAATCCCAACTAAGAAGTGCTAAACTAGCATTCTGGGGAACATATAGGTAAAATTATATACTTAACCTAGTGATCTGTAGTTTAACCACTCCCCCAGGTGATTCTCATCATGAGAGACGTTGGGGAAACACTGCCTTAGGTGACTGGAGCATGTGGCTGAGGGGTTAAGAACTGAGCAGATTCTGTGGGTAGGTTACCCAGCTTCATTCCTGGTTAAAGAGGTTCTAGTGCAAATGAGAGTCCGCTGGATTCTGATTAAAACGCAAACTGCTGGTCTCCCACCCCCGTTTCTGATTCAGTGCCTGAGGGGTACAGCTTAAGAATGTCCATTTGGACGGGGTGCCGGGTGGTGCCGATGGACCGCACTTGGAGAACCACTGCCTTAGGTCACTTAGGACTGTGCCCACCTGTGTGAAAGGTCACACCAGTGCCTCCTGCTCGTGGCAATCACTGTTAAGTGGACATAGGTAAAATGCGATGAATACTGTGAATACTGCTCTGCAAGCATAGCCATTCTGGAAACTTTTGCCCATGCTTTTTGTCCTTGTTCTGTGTGTCAGGTTTTTGTTGTTTTTGGGGGGGTGTTTTGTTGTTGTTGTTGTTTTTGTGTAATGAGCCGCTTTGCAGGTGTGGACTTTAGAAGCTGGAGTTTATAACCTGATTTAAGTAATGTGCTATTTTCAATTCTTCTTTCTTCCTTTCTTTTTTTTTTTTGTAGCATAATTTATATGGTTTATTTAAAAACATTATTTAAAAAATTATTGTAAGGGACTCATCTGTTATTTAATTTAAGGCTTTATATGCTATGGTGCTATTTTCTTCCCTGGTATTTTTAAAACAAGCAGTCTGTTTCAGGTGGCTGTCATTATATAATTTTGCTTTGTGATTTCTTTCAAATGACTGAATGTTTTTATGTTATAAATTCTCTGCATAATCTCAGTGGACTTGCTGACATTAATATAAAACTAGAGGCCCAGTGAATGAAATTCATGCATGGGGTATGTGTGTAGGGGGGTGTCCCTCAGCCCAGCCTGCACCCTCTCCAATCTGGGACCCCTTGAGGATTGCTCAACTGCCCGTTTAGACCTGATCCCAAATGGGCAGTTGGACATCCCTCTCACAATCCAGGACTGCTGGCTCCCAACTGCTCACCTGCCTGCCTGATTGCCCCTAACCCATTCTTCCTGCCAGCCTGATCTCCCCTTAACCACTCCCATGCCAGCCTAATTGATGTCTTAACTGCTCCCCTGCCAGCCTGTTTGCCTCCAACTTCCCTCCTATGCTGGCCTAGTCACCCCTAACTGCCCTCCCCTGCAGGGTTGATGCCTCCAACTGCCCTCCCTTGCAGGCCTGGTCCCTCCCAAAGGCCCTTTCTTGGCCATCTTGTGGTGGCCACCTGGTGTCCACATGGAGGCAGGATCTTTAACCACATGGGGCAATCTATTGTATGTTGGAGTGATGGTCAATATGCATATTACTCTTTTATTAGATAGGATAGAGGCCTGGTGCATGGGTGGGGGGCAGCTGGGTTGCCCTGAATGGTGTCCCAGATCAGGGTGGGGGTTTCCTTGGGGCATGGGGTGGTCTGGGCAAGGGGCCTGTGGTGGTTTGCAGACTGATCACACCCCCCAGCAACCCAAGCGGAGGCCCTGGTAGCTGGGATTTATTTATCTTCTATAATTGAAACTTTGTAGCCTGGAGCAGAGCCAAGCCTCCTGCTTGCTCCGAGGCGGCAGTCATTTCTGTTTGGATTTGTTTACCTTCTATAATTGAAACTTTGTAGGCTGGAGTGGAGGCCTAGGCTGGCCAGGGCTGCAGAAGCTTGGCTTCCTCTATTGCAGGGAAACCCAAGCCTCTCTCCTGCTCTCTGTGGCCACAGCCATCTTGGTTGGGGTTAATTTGCATACTTGCTCTAATTGGTTGGTGTGTGTGGCTTGTGGATGTAATGGAGTGGTGGTTAATTTGCATATTGCTCTTTTATTAGGTAGAATCATTTATTGTTGGGCACCTCCCAATAGAGCATTGGTTGAGTAAACAGCCCATTTATGTATAAGACAGTAAGCAGCCATTTAAAAAGATAAAGCAGAAGTGTATTTGTTAGCAGAGGGACATATTCTTGATTATAATGGGATGATTTTACCAAAAGATCGACTGCCTCCCAGATCTACCTGGTCATTTACCACCCCAGTCTCAGCAGCTTTCAAACTTCAGCGGGCCTCTGCATCACCAAGGAAGCCTAATCAATGCAGGTTTCAGGCCTCCTGCCTCGAGTTTGCTTTAGGAGACGGGGCATTTTTACAAGGATCCAGGAGATTCTGATGTGGGAACGGCACTCCTCCCATTTCTACCTGTCCGTGCTACACTTAATTTACCGAGCTTCTCCTTCTCAACGCCTAGAGGACGTTGGGCACTTCGTGCCTGCTTTCTTGTGCCGTGTGGATCTCGATGAAGCCTTCTGAATGGTGAGGGTTTTCCCAGTCCTCCACGCCAGCCCCATCCGGTCCGGCTCCCGGTCAGAGCACTGGGATTTGTGTCAAGCCCCGCGTGAGTTCCTGAACAGACGCTGAAATATTTGGAACCCAATTCTGTTTACTTTGTAACGAGGAGAAAGAGTCCCAGCGCTTCGGAACCCTTGAGCACACCTGGTACTAGCAATAATAATCTTTCCAACCTTGATAGAGAGGAGGAAAAAAAAATCTTGTTTAAATTACCCTCACCTCGGCAACCAGGCTGTGAAAAGTAAATAGTCTGTCCTTTTGTGCATTAATGTCTAAGCCAGACAGCCGGGGTTCATTGGAGGGGGTGGTCGGAACCCTTCACCAGGCTTGTGGCTTCTAAAGCTTTGTGTGAATATCTTCTGGATTTATCGCTTGGTTTCTTCCTTGGACTTTGTGCCACCGGGGTTTATTCAAGGTCAGTGTCTCATCTTGCAGTTCACTTAGGGGCCATCTGTACTTTCATGGAAAGTGAGTTTCCCATTAAAGTATTTCTTAGGTTTTATTGGTTTGGCTTCTCTCCTTCCTTAAACCAAATAGTACTGGCCCTCCGTCCCAGGTCGGGGTTCTGCGTCTGACACGCTCCTCGGTGGAGCAGGCCAGCTGTCACAGAGGTGGGGTGATAAGTATAACAGTTGGTAAATATCTTGTTGAGATGATATTGACATTTCCCCTTTCCTAAGAGGGGACTAGGCCTTATTTTGCACGAACCTGTGATGGTCCCAGCTTTACAAGCACGAATCGCTAGCTAAAAGCATTCCCCAGAAGGAAGCCTCAAGAGCCAGGTTTGCTAGCTCGCTTCTCAGGAGAAGTTCTTCCTTGCCTCACGTGCAGATGTTAATTTTGTACAGCTAACTGCAGATGACCTGCGGATTGGTGTTATGGGCAAATAGAAGGTGCTGGTTAATGAAATGATCCTGGCGGGTTGCCCTTGTCCATATGGCAAACTCAGAATCGTTCTTCAGAACTCTGTTCAGACATCGGATCTAAAACCAAGTCTTACGTGCTCCCTTTCCTTGGAAAAATCTGTGCACCTGGCCTCTAGTTTCCTATAAAGCACCAGAAACTTAGCACAAAGCATATAATAAGCATTTTGGAAAAATGAGATCTATGTCACCTAATAAATCTTCAGGTTTTGGGGTTTGTTTGTTTTTTAAAAATATATTTTTATTTATTTTGGAGAGGAAAGGAGAGGGAGAGAGAGATAGAAACATCAATGATGCCAGACCAGTTTGGCTCAGTGGACAGAGTGTCGGCCTGCGGACTGAGGGGTCCCGGGTTCGATTCCGGTCAGGGGCATGTGCTCTGGTTGCGGGCACATCCCCAGTAGGGGGTGTGCAGGAGGCAGCTGGTCGATGTTTCTCTCTCATCGATGTTTCTGACTCTCTATCCCTCTCTCTTCCTCTTTGTAAAAGATCAATAAAATATTTTTTTTTTAAAAAAGAAAGAAACATCAATGATGAGAGAATCATTGATCAGCTGCCTCCTGCACAACCCCCACTGGGGACTGAGCCCGCCCCCTGAGCATGTGCCCGGACCTTAATCGAATCTGGGACCTTTCAGTCTGCAGGCCAACACTCTATCCACTGAGCCAAACCAGCTAGGGCTAGTCTTCAGTTTTTAAATATCTCACTGTAAAACAGCAAGTTAACTGTTTGTGCTGAAGGGAAGTATCTGGGCTGGCAGTACACTGGGGCCCTTTAAGCAGGGCGGTGCTAATCGTGAGCTGGAGCATCACGGAACTTTAATTGGGGGTTGGGGGGGGGGGCGGTGGTTTCCCTTGGTCATTCTCCCAGAGTCCATTTGTCATTTTTAAAGACAACTTATTTTTCGCTCTTTTTCTTCCCTGTAAAGGCAGAAACCTGTGGGTCCTTGTCGTGGGACGCTCACCAAAGGAACACAGAATCGGGATTCCAGAGTTCAAGTACGTGGCAAACATGCACGGAGATGAGGTATGTATGGCATCTGAAGAGGTGAACTGTCCCCACAGAAACTCCGCTCAGGTCCTTTGAGCTCTGCCTAAGGGCCAAGAGGCAGCACAAACCACAGCAGAGAATCTGGAAAGGTCTTCCTGTGGGCCTTCTGAGAGAATGAAGGGGCCAGGGCACAGCCACCATCACAGCGTTTGGTTGTGTTCCCGGGGTCCTGCGAGGGTGACTGGAGCTTCTGTTGTGTCAGGTCTGGAAGGCCAACTGTGCCCGGACTCAGCTGCCAGCCACATCCCTGAGCACCTCCCGGGGCTGGCCCACCCCCCAACCCCATCAGCATCAAGGTGACCCAGCAAAGGAGCTACATTCTGTTTCAACTCCAAGCAATCTAAGATCCCAAATCGCTATTCAAACTCATGGTATCTGGGTTTTTAATGCACTTGTCACTTGCTCTTCATCTAATACTCAGTGTTTTTCATGCTCACATTTAGACAATCCGAGTGAGGGTTCTCTCATAGCCAACATTCTACAGACACTCTGAAATTCCATAATGCTTTGTCTCTTTTCCAACTTAGCAGGGATAAACTCTATTTTTATTTTGTTTTGTTTTTGTTACTTATTTTATATTTTGCAGAATACCCTTTTACTACTCCTACCTGCCCTGCCACTCTTGCTAGGCATTTGAAAACGCTCACTGCTGTTTCTCGCCCTACATCTCAAGAGTATTTTAAGAATGTGACAGCTGGTTTGGCTCAGACTGAAAAGTCCCAGGTTCGATTCCAGTCAAGGGCACATGCCCAGGTTCAAGGCTCAATCCCCAGTGTGGGGCGCACAGGAGGCAGCCAAGCATTGATTCTATCTCTCCCTCCCTTTCTGAAATCAATATAAAATTAATTAATTAATATATTTTTTTATTTTTATTTTTTTAATATATTTTATTGATTTTTTACAGAGAGGAAGGGAGAGGGATAGAAAGTCAGAAACATCGATGAGAGAGAAACATCAATCAGCCGCCTTTTGCACAGCCCCTACCAGGGATGTGCCCACAACCAAGGTACATGCCCTTGACCGGAATCGAACCTGGGACTCTTGAGTCCACAGGCCGACGCTCTATCCACTGAGCCAAACCGGTTTCGGCAAATTAATTTTTTTTTTTTTAAAGAATCTGACAACAGTAGTATTTTTTGTTCACCAGGACTTGATACAACTAGGCAGTCAGATGGAAGGCAAAGACAGTTTCATCGCATTCAAGAAAGTGTACATAGGACTAATGGGTAATAGGACTAATGGGTAACACCCTGTAAAGCACACGTAACGTTAAGGAATGCCAAAGTAAATGCATATCCAGTAAGTACAACCGGCAGGCTTGTTAAAACACTTCTGAAGTTGCAATCGTGTGGGTGGCACACTCTCACCGAATGCTGAGCTTCCTGTTGTGGCTCACCCCGCCCCGGACCCGGGCTGGACAGGGACAGGCGCATGCACGCAGGCATGCCGCCCAGCCTGTGCCGCCACAGACGGTCCTTCTCGAATCTGCAGCTACGATGCAAACACTTGCCTCCAAGAAAGGGGCTGACCTTTGAACCTGCCTTGTAGTTGGGTGGAAGGTCAATCCCGCTGCGACTTTTTGAGCATAATGGTCTGTGCTTTAAAAGACTTGGTATTGCTGGGAGTCTGACCAAAGTTGTTTTTTAATAAAACCACCGTTCATTATAGACAGCAGCCCGGAGTTCCTTTGCCCTTTGCTATCTGGCCTACTGGTCAGGGTCCCGTGCAATTCGTTTTTAATAAGAGACACATGACACTCGTTGGCTTCAGTTGTTAGTTATCACTGAATTCCTGACATTTCAGAGGTTGCAGCCTGTTGCTCCAAAATTAGTTCTCTGAACCCAGACCTCCAAAGGTAAGCAAGCGTCCTCTCCCTCGCTCACCTCTGACTGCTTATTTCTTCCACGCACTTTCCAAAATTTCTGGCATCTCGCTTTCCAGGTAGTCAGCGAACCCCATGAGATCAGGCTCTCCAGTTCACTTCGATCTGAGGACTGAGATCAGGTGGGGGAAAGTCCCAGGGTGTGTGGGGTGAGGACCTGAAGTCGTGTTACCCGCTGTGTATCCCCAGTGGGAACAGTGTTTGCGGGCGCTAGGGGCCATTGAGAACCTTGTTATTCTGACACTGAGATCTTGCCTGTTCGTCCCTCCTGGTGCCACTAGGATCGGGGGGACGTGGTGGCTTAACCCCGGAGCAGAGGAGTCACTTGAGGTTGAGGTCTGTCACTTGACTTATCCTTCTTCTCCCAGATCTTTTGTAATTGAAAAGAACATTTCAAAACCCACTATTAAAAAGCACTATAGTTCACCTCTTAGGGCAGTGATCCCTAACCTTCTTTGGATGGAGTCTTACTCTTCTGGCACAGGCTGTGGATGCTGACCTCGGGGACTGTGCTTCTCCGGGAGTTGTGTGCCCCACGTGGAGAAGCCCAGCAGGAACATATGTGCACAGAGTAGTGTGGTGGACAGAACTAACCACATTGTTATGAAATGTTTCCTTCTGCCTGGTTGGTGTGGCTCAGTAGTTGAGTGCCAAACTATGAACCAGGAGGTTGATCAATTCCTGATCAGGGCACATGCCTAGGTTGTGGGCTCAATCCCCAGTCTGGGGCATGCAGGAGGCAGCCAATCAGTGATTCTCCTTGTTGATGTTTCTCTCTCTCTCCCCCTCTCCCTTCCTCTCTGAAATCAATAAAAATATTTTTTTAAATATACTTTATTGATTTTTTTTTTTACAAAGAGGAAGAGAGAGGGATAAAGAGTTAGAAACATCAATGAGAGAGAGAGTCATTGATCAGCTGCCTCTTGCACGCCCCCTTCTGTGGATGTGCCTGCAACCAAGGTACATGCCCTTGACGGGAATCGAACCCAGGACCCTTCAGTCCGCAGGCTGACGCTCTATCCACTGAGCCAAACCAGTTTGGGCAATAAAAATATTTTTTAAAAGAAAAAGTAAATAAAACGTTTCCTTTCTTCCCTGGACCACCACCCTCTTTGTGTGTGTGTGTGTGTGTGTGTGTGTGTGTGTCTGTTTCCACACTAATGCCATGGCTACATGACAGCAGCATCAGGAAGATACAATTTTTACCTTACCTCATTTTGCCTTGTTTTAGAGTCTGATCATTTTTAAATTAAAGATAAGCTATTATTATAAAACCATCATATGTGCACATTAAAAAAAATACAGATATGCAGGCAGGTAATGGGGGGATGAGGACTATGTAATACCTTAACCAATAAAGAAATTAAAATGCAAAAAAAAAATACAGATATGCAAACACACCTTCTATACTGACCTCCCAAAAATGAGGGCTGTTAGCTCCTTACTGTTCATGGTTCCAGATGTTTGCATGTGCATTTCTGTGCCTGTACGCTTACCAGATGGTCTACACTAATTTGCTGTTTCTGATATTGTAAGTCAACACTAGCTCTCACTCCGTGTCTCTAAATTTTTATCCTGTCTTTTCCTTACACTCCACCTTGTAGTTCCTCCAATTTTCCTCAGAACGTCCCCCAAATTGCCCAGATGTGGATCCAGTCTGAGACCACGTATCCCATTTGGTTGATGTATCCCTTGAATCTCTTTTAACCTAGGATTTAAAGAATCTTTTCATGACGTTAGCTTTAATAAAGAGCCAATCAGTTATCGGCCCTGCAGAATGTCCCACATTCTGAATATTTTGTTTCCTTATTGTAGTATTGCACTAGTTACATCTGGTTCCTCTGGTTACCTCAAACGAGAAGTGAGATATAAAGGTTTCTTGAATTTAGGTGAAATATACTATATATATATATATATATATATATATATATATATATATATATAGGAATTGTGCAGATGGGTTTATTTGGCTGATGCTGAGGATTCCGGCTAATTGGCCTGGCTACGCTCAGGAATGCAGAGAGCAAGTTGTGAGCAGCAAAATCAACTCAAAGGGGCCCATCTGCAAGCAAGTATTGTAACAGAAGCAGTGCTATTAATCTGCTCTTGTATGATACTTGCCTCAGTCTCCTTGCCATTAGCTCATGTCCTTTCGGCGGCACTGGCTCTCTATGCCCCCTTGAGCCGCCTGGCAAATCAGCTGTGCAGTGCTTCGCAGGAGAGGATTAGAGCAGCCCACACGCATGGAGCTTTGTGGGTGCCGCTTCTTTGGCTGACCTCTGCAGGGGGCGTGTTTGTTAGCACATTTACCGGGAGCCAAGTTCAGGTTTGTGTCTGATCATAAGCCGTCTGAACCCGGAGCTGGAGCCCTGAGCTCTGCCTCCTTCACTCTCTCTGCTGCTTCCAGAACGTTCTGTTTCTGTTGTCTTTGTTTTCACATACAGGTCTAGGGTTTACTTTTCCATAGAGATCAAATTAACTTTGTTTGCATGGATAACTAGCTGTTTCAGTGCCATTTGACAAGATTTGGGCTTAGCAAGCTCAGAGAACACTGGAATCAACATCTCCCAGTCAGTCACCTCTCTCGGTCCCTTTCTTTGATTGATGGGTTGATTTTTTAAAAATATATTTTTTACTGATTTTTTACAGAGTGGAAGAGAGAGGGATAGAGAGTTAGAAACATCAATGAGAAAGAATTATCGATCAGCTGCCTCCTGCACAACCCCCACTGGGGATATGCCCTCAACCGAGGTACATGCCCTTGACCGGAATCGAACCTGGGACCTTTCAGTCCGCAGGCCGACGCTCTGTCCACTGAGCCAAACTGGTTTCGGCTGATGGGTTGATTTCAGAGAGGAAAGGAGGGGGAAAGAGACATCAATAATGAGAGAGAATAACTGATCAGCTGCCTCCTGCACGCCCCACACTGGGGATTGAGCTTGCAACCCAGACATGTGCCCTGACCAGGAATCCAACCGTGGCCTCCCGGTCGGTTGACACAACCACTGAGCCACGCCGGCCAGGCTGTCTGCCCCTTTCTTCTCCCTCCTCGCCCTGACTGCAGCAGTCACACAGGGTAGCTAACTGACATTTGATAAGCCGTTGTCAGCTGATGTTCGTGCTGTTTCAGAACATGGGGGGAAACTTCTGAGTTTCTACCTTTCTCCTTTTAATGAGGCTAGCAGGAGTTTCTCCAGACCACCCAGCCCTCCTTGCACATCCTTTGGGGTGGTGCATGGGAGGAGCCCTAAGTCTAGGTTTACTTTATGCAAGCACCTACGTGGCAGTGCTGCCACCCCTGAAGTCTAAGAATTGTTTTTATTTTATTTTAAATATATTTTATTGATTTTTTACAGAGAGGAAGAGAGAGTGATAGAGAGTTAGAAACATCGATGAGAGAGAAACATCCATCAACTGCCTCTTGCACACCCCCTACCGGGGATGCACCTGCAACCAAGGTACATGCCCTTGACCGGGATCGAACCCGGGACCTTTCAGTCTGCAGGCCAACGCTCTATCCACTGAGCCAAACCGGTTTTGGCTAAGAATTGTTTTGAGTCACAAGGGATGCTGCAGCGCGCACTGAGCGGGGCTCCAGGCCGCTTTCTCACTCCAGATAGTCCCAGTGTTTCCGAGGGGGGCCTTTGCCTCCTTGCCCTGTCCCTCCGCCTCGTTCTGCTGCTGGCTGGCTTTGTGGTAGGCTGTAACCCCGTATCTACCACCAGAGCTCTGCTGAGAACGGGGACCATGCCCTGACACTGGGGCAGCTGATACCCACAGCCTAACGGGGGTGCGGGAGCGGAGCTGGGAACTCGCTGCTGCCTCCTTCCTCAGCCCCCACCCCCACCCCCGTTTGTGCCTATCTTCTTCCCCATTTTATAAAAACCTTTGTAGGGAAAGATGTTACACTTGGGTAATCTCCAGTCTGCGAAGACATGTCTGATTCCTCTCTAATACGGATAGTGAGGGGAAGCCTGACTATGTGTTTAAAAAGTTGGGTGCCAGCAGATTGGGACTAATCCAGTCCTAGGCAAAGCGCAGGCCAGAGGCTGGGCTCACAAGGTGCCCCTGACCTCAGGGCCCGTGGTCATACGTAGTATTGGGGTCGGTGTTCAATATGCGTTTGTTAAGCTTAACTGCATTACCAATTCTGATTTCTAGGGGTACAGGGGTGGGAGTTAAAACTTCTGTTTCTTGCCGAAACCGGTTTGGCTCAGTGGTAGAGCGTTGGTCTGCGGACTGGAGGGTCCCGGGTTCGATTCCGGTCAAGGGCATGTACCTTGGTTGCGGGCACATCCCCGGTGAGGGGTGTGCAGGAGGCAGCTGGTCGATGTTTCTCTCTCATCGACGTTTCTAGCTCTCTATCTCTCTCCCTTCCTCTCTGTAAAAAAATCAATAAAATATATTTTTTAAAAACCCTTCTGTTTCTTAAACATCAATGCATTTTTAAAAAATATATATTTTATTAATTTTTCACAGAGAGGGAGAGGGATAGAGAGTTAGAAACATCGATGAGAGAGAATCATTCATCAGCTGCCTCTTGCACACCCACTAATGGGGATGTGCCCACAACCAAGGTACATGCCCTTGACCGGAATCGAACCTGGGACCTTTCAGTCCGCAGGCCGACGCTCTGTCCACTGAGCCCAACCGGTCCCAGCCATTTTTTATTTTATTTATTTTTTTACTATGATGGTTTATTCGGGTATAGACTTTTGAAATATCCACATCACACTTAGAATTTCACAGTTGGTGGCATTAATGTATATACTTACCGGTAATTGTATTCCAGGCATACAGGTTGAAGGGGAAAACATTCCCTGCATAGTGGCGACCCTAATTTTCAAATTTAAAGACGAGTGATTTCCACGCGCTCTCTGGATGTGAGACAGCTTACGGGTGCAGTCGGTGTGTCTTACACGTTCGCATTTGGAGGGTTTGCTCACGTTCCCTGCACAACAGGCCATACCCCCCGAAGCCGTGCTGCCGGCCAGCCTGGGGTGTGGAGGCCGCTTGCAGTAGAGGTTCCAAACGTAGTAAAACAAAGCAGAAGATGAAAGCTTAGAGCTTGTCCTTCCGAATGCCACTTCCCACATTCTTCCTCCACCCCTACCCCGGATGGTAGCAGAATGTCCTCGGTTTTGCAGTGTGGCTTTGGATAATTAGTTCTTCTTTTTGTTTTTTGTTTGCTTGGTTTTTTATTGTTGTTAATCCTCACCTGAGGATATTTTCCCATTGGTTCTTAGAGAGAGTGGAAGGAAGGGGAGAGATACAAACATCGATGTGAAAGAGACACATCCATCGGCTGCCTCCCGCACACGCCCCCACAGGGTCCAGGGATCGAGACTGCAAACGGGGTGTGTGCTTTGTCCGGAACTGCACCCAGGACCCTTCAGTCCGAGAGCCAGCACTCTATCCCAGCCGTGGGCAAACTACAGCCCGCAGGCCGGATCCGGCCTGTTCTGCTGTTCTATCCGGCCTGCAGAGCCGAAAGAGCAGAGGGTTCTCTTGCTCTCCCCTCCGCTCCTTCACCAGCAGCCCAAGATGAGAGTGCCAGCATGGCCAGGTTGCTTTTGTTCCGGCCTCCGGTCCAGTTTAAGAACCCATTGTGGCCCTCGAGGCAAAAAGTTTGCCCACCCCTGCTCTATCCACTGAACCAAACCATCCAGGGCTAAATCTTTTTTGGATTAAGACAGAACTAATCTTTACTCCAGATGAAGTATCTCATTCCTTTTAGGCATATAGTTAACTACCTTTTTTTCCCCCTTTTATTTCCCTTTTGGTGAGGCTGGGCTGGGTGAGCAGAAACCCTGAGCCTTCAGCACGAGCAGAACTGTTAGCCCTCCCCTGTGAAATCTGTTCCATGTTGAAAAAAACCCTTCAAAGGAAATAACTTGAGCATTTGTACGTCTCCCCTTGCTAAGGGACGGAGGAAGTCCTCATCCTTCCAGAAAATTCCTCTTTGGCACAGTTTTGACCTTGGAACAGACTTGTCAACAGTTGTTTTGGGGTCCATGATATATATATACCAGGAGCGGGGTAAGATCCCAGGGCCCCGGGGACAGCAAGCAGGTCCCGGCCCCCAGGCCGAGCCGGTGGAGCGGGGCAGGGTGGCCAGTCGGGGTCGGTCAGGCCATGGCGCCTGTGAGAGGAGCCGGGTTGGGATAGCACAGGCGCGGGGCTGTGGGACCACATAGGCTGGGAGCCTGGGCAGAGTGTGCCAGACACAGTCATCATTCCGCTAGTGGGTGAGGATTTGGGTAATCAGTCGTAAATTAAATCTGTAACACCGCTGTGGCACCTCAGAGCTCACAGGGTAGCATTTCCGAACCAGACTCCAGCGTGGGAGAGCCGATGCTGGTTCCTGCGCTGCTCACACCCCCTCACACAGCACCGCCTGTGCCCTGGGCTACTCCTGCAAAAATGGTTACATTGTTTATAAACATTCTTGAAAGAGCCCGAACACTCAGTTTTATCTGTCTGTCTTAAAATTCCAGCTTGACCAGATTGAATGGAAACGGATGGGGCATTGTTTTCTGTTTTCTGGGTTATGGCCGGCTGGATGAGTTATGAGGGAAAGGCTCCGGAGCTGTTGTGTTCAGCCTTTCACTTTCTTTTTTTTAAAATATATTTTGTTGATTTTTTACAGAGAGGAAGGGAGAGAGAGTTAGAAACATAAATCAGAAAGAAACATCAATCAACTGCCTCCTGCACACCCCCTACCGGGGATGTGCCCGCAACCAAGGTACATGCCCTTGACCGGAATCGAACCTGGGACCTTTCAGTCCTCAGGCCAACCCTTTATCCACTGAGCCAAACCGGTCAGGGCTGGCTTCCTTAATTAAGTATTCTCTCCTTAAGTCCACCCAACCCCGAAGGAAGTGAGAGGCTGAATGAAAGGCCCCTTAAGCTACTCGAAACTGTTTGACCACATTCTTCCTTAATATTTGTACTCTCTAAGGTTTCCTATTCAAAGACTTAATTTTAAGTGAAAGGAAGTTTATACATAAAACATAAGTTTTTGAGACATTTATATGAAAGTTGGGAAGAATTGATTTGAATATTATTTGGCATAAAACTGCAGTTAAAGAGGCAGCAAAAATAGGGCCCAACCGAAGGGGGGGAAAAAAGAGGACTTTGTGTAACCCACTCTGAAATTTCATCTGTTTACCTCAGCATTTTTTAAATCATCTAACTCTTTGTTAGTGTTTTATTGCATTTCCAAGATTTTTATTTACCCTCTGCAGTGAAGAACTTGTGGTTTGTTTTGGCATATGGAGACAAACAGAAAAATCATGATTTTTTTTCCCCCCAAGTAACATAGATTTTCTTTCATTAAAAAGTGACACTAAAAGGTCTGGCCAGTGTTGCTCAGTGGTTGGTATGTCGACCTATCAACCAGGAGGCCATGATTCGATTCCCAGTCAGAGCACACATGCAGGTTTCCGGCCCGGGCCTGAGTAGAGGGCATGCAGGAGGCAGCCAATCAATGATTCCCTCTCATCATTGATGTTTCTCTCTCTCTCTCTCTCTCTCTCTCTGAAATCAATAAAAACTGTTGTTGTTTTTTAAAGAAAATGGTTCTCACTGGTTTTAGGGTAGCCAGTAGATGGCCCATGGAGGTTACTTCCAAAAGCGCTTGAGTTTCCGAAACACAGAACTGGAAGCCCAGGGTATGACTCGCTTGACTTTTCTGGTTATTAGTTTGTAAGGACTTTTTCAAGTGACAATTTTTATTGTAAAAACTGAAGTCACACTAGGGGGAAAAGAAAGAAACTAGTAGGAAGAAATCAAAGTCAGAGTTAAATATTTCCGCTCTGAATTTCATGGCTATCTGTGAATAAATAATTTGCATATGCCAAATGTTCTTAGTCCCAATTCTTTTGTGTTTATTCATTCGGATAAAAAAAATCATAAAGCCGAAACCGGTTTGGCTCAGTGGATAGAGTGTCAGTCTGCGGACTGGAGGGGCCCGGGTTCGATTCCAGTCAAGGGACGTACCTTGGTTGTGGGCACATCCTCTGTGTGTGTGAGGGGGGGGTGCAGGAGGCAGCTGGTCGATGTTTCTCTCTCATCGATGTTTCTAACTCTCTATCCCTCTCCCTTCCTCTCTGTGAAAAATCAATTATATATATATTAAATCATAAAAAGTGGTCTCTTTGCTTGCATGCAGTGAGGAGCAGAAAGGAATTGCTCATCCTTGGTCCCAGCAGTGAATCCCACAGTGGGGTGGGGACGGGAGGGTCTTTTCCTGCCCTGCCTACATCAGTGCCTCCCAGCACTGTCTCTGTTTAATCGCCTGCTGCCCGGCTGCCCGCCTCCGGATCCCCAGCAGCACCTGATCTTATGTAAGAGGCAGACATTCCTTACTCACAAACAGGCTCCTCGGAGCCAGGCTTACAGGGAGAAACCAATAATAAAATCTTTCCATAATAAGGCTAAAATGTGAATTACTTTTTAAAAAAATCTCTTCCTTGGGAATTGTAAAGCAAGATCTCTTCACCAATCATTGGTGCATAAGATGATTTTAGGTAGATGGGATAACCATTTTATTTTCAGAGTCATGTTTCTATTTTATTTTTAATTTTAATTAATCCTCACCCAAGGATGTTTTTCCATTGATTCTTAGAGGGAGTAGAGGGGGAAGAAAGACATAGAACCATCGATGTGAGAGAGACACAGCTATTGGTTGCCTCCTGCATGCTCTCTGGCTCCCTGACCAGGGCTAGGGACCAAGCCTGCAACCGAGGTATGTACCTTTGATTAGACTAAAAACCGGGACCTTCAGTCCTTAGGCTGATTGATGCTCTATTCACGGAGCCAAAACTGGCTAGTGCTTTTATTGAAACGTACATTAGAAACAAATCTAGCAAAATGGTAGTGACACAGAGTTTTTCATTATTTTAATTTATTTTGACATTCAATATTTTGTATTAGTTTCAGGTGTACAGCAACATTTCCAGTACCCACCTGGCACCATATATAGTTGTTATTATAATATTATCAGCTATATTTCCTGTGCTGTACTGTATATCCTCATGACTATTTGTAACTATCAGTTGTACTTTTTCACCCAGATCCCCAGGCCCCCACCCCTCTGGTCCTCAGTCTGTTCTCTGTATCTGTTAGTCTGCTTCTATTTTGTTGGTTCATTTATTTTTGCTCTTTAGATGCCACATGCATATAAGTGAAATCACATGGCATTTGGTTGTTTTTGGGTTTTTTTTAATATTTATCAAAGTTATTGGGGTGACATTGGTCCACATGAACATACAGGTTTCAGGTGTGGGTTGCTGTGTTACAGGATCTGTATATTGTGCCATGTGCCCACCATCCAAAGTGAAATCTCCTCTTACCATGTATTAGGACCCCACCCCACCCCCACCCCAATCTCTGGCCATGTATTTTTTTTTCTCTGACTTATTTCACTTAGCATAATACCCTCTAGGTCCAGCCATGCTGTCGCAAATGGAAATACTTCATTACTTCATTCTTTCTCATGGCCAAGTGATATATATATATATATATATATATATATATATATATATATATATTATAGCTTCCCTATCCACTGGTCTATCCAGTTGGGTCACTTCCATAGCTTGGCAATTGTAAATAATGCTGCAATGAACATTGGGCGCATATGTTCTTTCAAATTAGTGTTTTGGGTTCACTCTAATTCCTTTTTTAAAAGTAAGTTATTTACAGGTGGGTATTTTTTTAAAATTAACTTTTAAAAGAACTTCTACGAATGAATAATTCCCTGCACACCCATGATGGACTGCCGCCCGCCGGAGTGTCCGTGGGCTCGGGAAACAGGGGTCTCTCTCACAGCTGGTTTTGTAACATTCACCACGTGTGCAGCCCCTGCTGGGGAATTTGAACTGTTCTCTGACCCAATGCTATCCCCTTCCCCACATGCAGACTGTAGGGCGGGAACTGCTGCTCCATTTGATTGACTATCTCGTAACCAATGACGGAAAAGACCTTGAAATCACCCGCCTGATCAATAGTACCCGGATACACATCATGCCTTCCATGAACCCAGACGGGTTCGAAGCCGTTAAAAAGCCCGACTGTTTTTACACCAATGGAAGGTAAGGATGGGCAGCTAGTCCATCTTTATTTAAGATAAAATATGCTGGTTTGGCTCAGTGGTAGAGCATCGGCCTGCAGACTGAAAGGTCCCGGGTTCAATTCCGGTCAAGGGCATGTACCTTGGTTGCAGGCACATCCCCGGTGGGGGGGGGGGGGGGGGGTGCAGGAGGCAGCTGATCGATGTTTCTCACTCTCTGTCCTTCTTTCTCTCTTCCTCTCTGTAAAAAATCAATAAAATATATTTTAAAACAAAATAACAAAAAGCTCCCCACCCCGCTAAGAGAGTCCCTGGGCCTGAGCGGGGAGTTAGGGAAACCCTCAGAGCCGGTGCCACATCGCCGCCACCACGCTGTGAACGCTCCAGGGCTGCCTGCCCGAGGCTTTCAGGATGGAAAGTGAAATCCCAATGTGGCTGCTTTGCTCCTGGGCCCTCGGTCCTGCTTCGATCGCCGCTCCTCCTCCTCCTCCCCGCCCCCTGCTTCAGCTGCTCCCACAGCCTGGTCTTCGGGACCTTGTGGCTCTTTCTCATTGGGGGGGGGAGGGGCTCCTGCACATCCCCCTCCTCACACAGCACGGCCTCCGGGCCTCTTGCCCTAGCCCAGCGGGTCTGAGGTCCCTAGGTGCCTGCTTCCTGTCCCAACGCCCCGGCCTCCTCGCCCGGGTCACCGTGTGGCATTGGTGCTGCCGCGCTCACAGGCAGTCCGGTGGGTGTTAGAAACCTTCTGCGAGAGCACTGTCCGGAGGGAAAGCAGTGTGTCTGACTTAGACGGTTTATTTGGTTTCAAGCTGCCGTGGGCGCTTTGGAATCTCTCGAATGTCTAATGTACATTTATATGCGTGCAACTGAAAGCTTGGCTGCTTCTTCCCAAAATAAATAGAATCTCACCATGCGGCCCCCTTCAAGGCTTTCCAGCATATTTATTTAAACTTGGCCAGTCCCCTCTCCGAGTAGCACTTTCAAATGGTTTTTGGTATCAAATATTTTTTAACAAACCAAAACGCTGGGACTTAACGCAAGCTCTTTTTCACTGGCTCTCAGTTCTGTACGTGAGGGGTCGGGGCAGCTCAGCAGGGAGTAGGGTGGCCAAGCTCCGAGCCGCGGTGTCCGGGTCTCCGCTGGGGTCTGGCTGAGACAGCTGACGTGGCACCACGTGTCTGGAGGCTCACGTCCGGTGGTCACCTGGGTTCCTCACGCCTCTGTGTGGACTCCCCACGTGGCTTACCTTGGGATCTCGGGATTCCCAAAGGGGGTGGAGAGAGCACCAGCCCCCAAACGGACACACTCAAACCTCTGCTTACATCCCAGGAGCTACTGGTCCTGCTGGTGAGAGCAAGTCCCAGGAGAGGGGGCTGCACACAGTGCGTGAGGGCCAGGGGTGGCTCATTGGAGGCGGCCAAGGCAACCGTCCACCGAACCCTGCACTCACTGGGGAAAACCCCCTGGAGCCCAAATAAAATGTTCGCAGGAATCCTCTCCCGCACATGCCATCAGTGAACCCTAACACATTCTTTCTTTTAAAGGGAAAATAATAACTTCTACGACCTGAATAGAAATTTCCCCGATGGTTTTGAATATAATAATGAAACAAGGCAGCCGGAAACCGTGGCGGTCATGGAGTGGCTGAAAACGGAGACGTTTGTCCTCTCGGCAAACCTCCATGGTGGTGCCCTGGTGGCCAGTTACCCATTCGATAACGGTGCCTCAGGTAAGCAAGCTCGCTGGCCCTGGCTGCCCGAGCCCAGAGGGAAACTGTAAACTCTGCCTCCCAATGGGGGGACAAACTCTCTCCCCACGTAACTGCTCCGGCAGGGGGAGGAAGAGCCTCGTTTTCTCAGCCCGGAGCCATCCTTCCTACAACGTGTGAGCAGTAGATGGACAGTACGGCTGAACTGACCAGCAGCCGCAGGACTGCTTGGCATTCGCCAGTGAAACCGTAAAAACCGGGATTTCGATGACCTCACAAGAGGCAGCCTAGCAAAGGGAAAATAAAACTAGAGCAACTGATCTTTCTTTGCTAATCATGCTATATAATAAAAGCCCAATGTGCTAAATGTCCCACCATTCGTTTGACCAGTCGCTGGGATGCGCACTGACCACCAGGGGGCAGACGTTCCGACCAATTTAGCTCAATATGCCAAATGTCCGGCACAGTAGGTTAGCTTGCTGATTGGGTCTGACCGATTCGGACTGGGCAAGATGGGCTGGCCACACCCTGGAGCACTCCCACAGTCCCTCCCAGGCCCTGATGGTGCTCTGATGGGTTCCTCGGCCTGGCCTGCACCCTCTTACAATCTGGACCTCCTTAGGGGATGTCAGAGAGCTGGTTTCGGCCCCATCCCTGCAGGCCAGGCCGAGGGACCCCACTGGTGCACGAATCTGTGCGCCGCGCCTCTAGTGTGAGTAATAATTGCCGACTCCTCTCAAAACTCTGCAGGATGAGGTATACCCGGGACCTAAAACGTGGCAGTGGTTTCACTTAACCCCCACAGCACCCAAGGAAACTTGGCTGACCTCCAGAAACTAGCAAGAGTGACTAAGAGGACACGTAACTGTTAGGACGATTGAGGAGGAATTTGGATTTATAGAGGGCTTATTTTGTGTGATGTCCCCTTGTGTGTGCTCATGGCACACGAGGAGGGAAGCGGAAGGGGCATTCACGGGGGTGGGTAGAGGGTTTCTCTCTGAGCAATGAGAGCCTTTGCGTGTGGTGTGCCGGCGGCTGTTGCTGCTCCTGTGGCGCTGTGTGCTGCCTCTTCCTCTCACGCCAACACCGCGGCCTCGGTTTGTCTTTCACCTACAGCAATGGGGAAATTACTCTCCCGGAGCTTAACCCCTGATGATGATGTCTTTCAATACCTTGCAAACTCCTACGCCTCCAAAAACGTCAACATGAAGAAAGGAGACCAGTGTAAAAACAAAATGAACTTCCCGAATGGGATTGTAAATGGATACGCTTGGTATCCACTCAAAGGTGAGTTTCCCTCCGTTTCCACCGGCTCCCGTTGGCTGCCCCGGGGCTACCAGCTGGCTGTCCAGTGTGGTAGGCACCGCGCGGTCCCTCCATCACCGGAGCAGCGGCGGGTGATGGTCGTTTGAGCGGCGCCCAGCCCTGTTCCTCACGGCCAAGGCCGCCCTCGCTCACTCAGATGCTTGTTCCGCTTTTTCTACGATGCGTCAGGCGTGGTGCCAAGAAACACGAACAGGTCACAGCTCTTCACCCCCAGGTTGATAGGGAAGAGCGACAGGCAATTAAAGCATTGCAGCGGCAGCGTAATGAAAATAAAAATGGAATTGAGAAAAGGTACAGTGTACTGGGGTGAAAAGCCAAAACATGATAGCAAGCGGTAAAGACCTTGGAGAAACGTAACGCGTAACATCTCATCTGATGGGGACAGCTGCTGCCGAGGTCCAGGTGTTGTAAGGGTTGTCAGGCCACAGCGAGTCCCAGTGCTGCCAGGTCTTCCAGTGGAAAGAACAAGCTGGATTCGTGCATGAGGGCTCGTGGTGTTAAAGCCACTTTGCAAGCTAAACAAAATACTCTTCAGACTGGATACAGTGGCGGGGGGGGGGGGGGGGTTGCACTCCAGTTTTCCAACCTTGGAACAGGATGGCCAGTGAGGGAGGGAAGTCAGGAGACTGCCAGGTAGGGAGCATGGGAGGAGCGGTGCTCTTATCAGAAGGAATCCTGTAAGCAGAAGCCCTAATATAAGGGAGGTCAGAGAACTCATCTTAGTCGGGGAACTGAGAGAGAACAGAAGGGACTGAGGATGGGAGGGTGGGAGGGAAAACTGTGCTGGAGCGGGTTTCCGCGGCATCGGGGGAAAGCGCCCCTTCGAGCTGGCTGGCCTGACCCTCCCTCCGGGCTTCGAGCTTCAGGCTACACCTCTGCACGCAGGCCCCTCCCCAGCCGTCCCTCTGGGAGCAGCGGCTGGGAGGGAGTCCTGCGTGTGCTGGCACTGCGGGGTCTGGGTGGCTGGCTCCAGCTTTCCAGGAAATACAGAGAGGCATAGACCAAGAGCACGAGGCAGCAGGGCCAGCCAGACACCACGACATCCCAGACTTCTGTGTCCTGTCTTACAGCCTCCCCCTGCCCACCCTCCTCCACCACCACCACCACCACCACCACCACCCGCCTCCAGCCCAGGGCTCCCGCTTAGCCCCTGCTCATCACGGGAGGAAAGGGCCCTTCCTGCCAGGGGCAGAGCGGTGCCTCGATACACTGTGCACGTTTCCAGGCAGACCCAGATGTATGGGAAATGAGCTAGGAATCCGAGCTTGCTGCCAGTTGTTCCCAAGTGTGCCCGTGTGTAAGCGGTGTGTCCTTCGGGCAGGAAAAGGCAGGCAGCGCCAGCTACTTGAAGGAGCTTGAATCAAAGCATTCTAGCTCAGCCGGGGTGTCTGCCCGCCAGGCCCGACGGGCCTTGCCCTGAGGTGCACACCCTCTCTCTCCACACGTGGCCTTCTCGATCCCGCCTGCTCTGCACACCTGTTTTACCATTAAAGGTCTATCTACCTGAGACATACCCTGTTTCCTCGAAAATAAGACAGTGTCTTGTATTAATTTTTGCTCCCAAAGGTGCGCGAGGTCTTATTTTCAGGGGTTGTATCTATGTGTCCATGAAGTAGGTCTCACTTTCGGAGGATGTCTTATTTTCGGGGAAACCCAGTAGCCATCTGCCAAGCGCTTGTTTTGATTCTCTCTCCACTTTTCCCCTCTTCTATTTCATCATGAAAATGAGGTCAGAGAAATACAAGACTCTATTTTAAAAAAGAGAACAGAGAAATTCTTCCTGGCTGGAATCTGGACCTACAGAGATACTATTTAATATTTAAATAATATTTTGATTTATTTTGGCCATTTTTTTTAGCATGAAATTTTTTTGTACTTTAGTACCTCTCCAAGACCCAGTTGGAGTTGAGAATATGTATTTTATTGGGTAGATATCAAGTATAACAAATTAAAACCTGGCAGAAACTACTTCCTTCAGAATTACTATATTTTGCCGAAACCGGTTTGGCTCAGTGGATAGAGCGTCAGTCTGCGGACTGAAAGGTCCCGGGTTCGATTCCGGTCAGGGGCATGTACCTTGGTTGCGGGCACATCCCCGGTGGGGGGTGTGCAAGAGGCAGCTGGTCAATGTTTCTCTCTCATCGACGTTTCTAGCTCTCTATCTCTCTCCCTTCCTCTCTGTAAAATATCAATAAAATATATATATTAAAAAAAGAATTACTATATTTTATTTCATCAAATCAAAAATGCCATTGATTGTAAAATACGATAGACTACCGAGAAAGAAAGAAATGCTTCCAGCCAAACCAATGACACCATGATGTTTTTTTAGCTATCAAGTTTTAGACACATCCTCATTCAGAGATCTTAAAATGTGAAAAGTTTTGCAACTCGAAGAAGATGAAACCTGATTATAACCCATTGAAAACAGGCTCTGCAGAGACAAGAACTGGAAAGTGTGGATTCCAGATACCCCAGAGCAGGATGGCCCGGGCCTCTTGCCTCGAGTCAGCACCGCCCCCTTTTCCTCCCCAGAAACAGCGTGACGTCACGGCTGAGAGCACGGCGGCTCGGGCAGGAGCCTGTGCCCTGTCTGCCACCCTCTGGCTAGAATCCCTGGACATGTTACCATCTCCGATTAAGTTTTCTCATATATATATATATATATATATATATATATATATATATATATATATAATTAATTTTATATAATTTATTAAAATATATTTTTATTAATCTTTTACAGAGAGGAAGAGAGAGGGACAGAGTTAGAAACGTCGATGAGAGAGAATCATCGATCAGCTGCCTCCTGCACACCCCCTACTGGGGATGTGCTCGCAACCAAGGTACATGCCCTTGACTGGAATCGAACCTGGGACCTTTCAGTCTGCAGGCTGACACTCTATTCACTGAGCCAAGCCGGTTTGGGCCCGATTAAGTTTTCTCATCTGTAAAATCTCTAATAATAAAAGCGTAATATGCTAATTAGACGGGACATCCTTGTGGACAAAGCCGGAGCTGCCAGGGAAGCCCGGGTCCCGGATGCCAGAGGGAAGCCGAATCCAGCAGCCAGGGGAAGGAAGGCCTACTCTTGCACGAATTTCATGCATCGGGCCTCTGGTATGGATAATTGCTGTGAGGCTTAAATGAGTCGATACAAAGCTCTTTATTTTTTTAAAATATATTTTATTGATATTTTTAAAAAATATTTTATTGATATTTTATAGAGAGGGAGAGAGATAGAGAGCTAGAAACGTCAATGAGAAACATCAACCAGCTGCCTCTTGCACACCCCCTACTGGGGATGTGCCCACAACCAATGTACATGCCCTTGACCGGAATCGAACCTGGGACCTTTCAGTCCACAGCTCTACCACCGGTTTTGGCCATACAAAGCTCTTTAGATAGTACCTAGTACCTAGCAATAGTGAACACTCATTAAATGTTGGCCATGGTTATTTCTCCAAATTAGTGTACTACTTAGCTTTTAAAAATTTTTTTAAATATTTTTATTGATTTCAGAGAGGAACGGAGAGGGAGAGAGAGATATAATAACATCAATGATGAGAGAGAATCATTGATCAGCTGTCCGCCGCACCCCCTTTTGGCCTGAAACCTGAGCAATGTGCTCTTGACCAGACTCGAACCAGGGGCCCTTCAGTCCACTGGCTGATGCTCTATCCACTGAGCCAAGCCAGCTGGGGCTGTAGGAATATTTTTAAAGAAGTGTCACTGTAGTGTTCATCTGTTTAAAATGTAATTTAGGAAAGAAAGATAATTCGAAACATCCTTTTTGTAATGTATGATTACAAAGTAGAACCTTCCCCTGACCCTCGCTTAATGTTAGGCACAGGTGAACTTCAGTCAGCTGTGATCTAGTTACCCATGTGGGAAGATTTAGGGTTGCCCGTCGTGCCTGGGTAATGAGTTGCCAAGTCCCGATTTTATACGCTAATATGCCAACTTCCCCTTTTCCTGTTTACATGTACTTTCCGTGCAACTGTCTGATTCGCTGGTCCTCACGGGCTGGGACGCTTGGCTCCACTCCAGTTGTAGACCTTAACAATATCGACTGTGTTTGTGCGTAGGTGGAATGCAGGATTATAACTACATCTGGGCCCAGTGCTTTGAAATCACGTTGGAGCTGTCATGCTGCAAATATCCTCGCGAGGAGAAGCTTCCATTCTTCTGGGATTCCAACAAAGCCTCGCTGATTGAATACATAAAACAGGTGCACCTAGGTTTGTACGATTTCCTGATTAATTCCTGTTACAACACATGACATGTAGCAGAACCTCTGGGCTGAGAAAATGCAAGTCCCTATTTGTGTTTTCTCAGTCCAGCCCCACGTCTGTACAGAACTAGCGGCTGAGAATTCGCTGCGTGCGCGTCTGCCACGTGTGAGAAAGGCCGTGCCCACGGGTTGGTCTGAGAGAAAGCACGGTGTGTGCTGCTTTGATGTGGGCACGTGATACCAAGCACCTCTAACTGCATGTGTTCAGTGACCTGGAGAGCTGGCAAAGGATCGGGAAAACAGGTTGTTCCGTCATCACCCAGTGAGAAGAGAGCCAAGTTTGCTTGTCACCCGCCAGGCCGTGTCCCAGACTCCGAGAACAGAGGGCATGCCCACGGGGCACCACTGGGTCTCACCCCTCCCGCCCGCCCTTCCCTCTGCCAAATGGCGTGGCACTGGGAATCCTCCCAACCCCGTGTTTTGACAGCTCTCTGCCTTTACCACGGATGGACAGACCAAATGTGGGGAGAGTGGTAGTTCTCAGACGTGAGCTGCCGACTCACCGGGGACTTGGGGGCCTGTGGAAACACAGGCTGGCCGAAACCAGTTTGGCTCAGTGGTAGAGCGTCGGTCTGCGGACTGAAAGGTCCCGGGTTCGATTCCGGTCAAGGGCATGTACATTGGTTGTGGGCGCATCCCCAGTGGGGGGTGTGCAGGAGGCAGCTGGCCGATGTTTCTCTCTCATCGATGTTTCTAGCTCTCTATCTCTTCCTTCCTCTCTGTAAAATATCAATAATATATATATATTTTTTAAAAAAACAAGGCTGCCGGGTCCCATCCCAGGGTGTGTCAGGGGGTCCTGAGTGGTTCGCATCTCCCGGGGAATGCTGATGCTGCTGGCGGTGGTGATGAGTCGCTCACAGTTCACGCTCACTTGATAGTCTGTGTCTCTCTGGGCGGGGTCTGGAAGGCTCTTCGTTGCCAGAGTTAAAGTTATTTTTCTCCATCCAGAATGGCTTGGGGAAAAAAACATCAAGGACTGACACAAGAGTTATGCTACCACATCAAGCCACACGGGGGGAGGGGTGTGTGTGTGTGTGTGTGTGTGTGTGTGTGTGTGTATGCTGGAGAGGTTGGCGTGGTGTGCCAGCTGCACAACTGCGTCCCTCCTGAGACTTTGTAGATGCTTCCCCCCTGCGATCACGGAGGGAACAGTAGCAGCCCAGGCACAGGGCTGACGACGAGGAGAATTAAGAGCTCTCCTTGACCGCTCATCTGAAGCATGGTGGCCCTCCACCTTGCATACCCATTTTCCCGTCCCCTGCCCGCTGCCCCAACATGAGTACACGGGGATTACTGGTGAAGTCCCAGGACCGTGTCTCCCTGGCTGAGACATATACGGGGGAGGCTGATTCCCTGTGGCAGGTGCTACAGAATTCCATCTTTCTTTTTCACTCGTATATTAATACCATTTATGTATTTATTGTTAATCCTCACGAGGATATTTCTTCCATTTGATTTTTAGAGACTGGAAGGGAGCTAGGAAGAGAGGGAGGGAGGGAGGGAGGGAGGGGGAGAGAGAGACAGACAGACAGACATTGATGTGAGCGAGACACAGATTGGTTGCCTCCCGTATATGCCCCCAATCAGGACCTGCAACCCAGGTATGTGCCTTGACCGGGGGTCAAACCTGAGACCCTTCGGTGCACAGGCCCACACTCTACCACTGAGCCACACTGGCCAGGGCATAACAACATTTATTAAGCTTACTATTGTGTCTTTCTCCTTTCTAATTATCGTCAAAGTTTGTTTGGGGTCTTTTCTAGCTCAATATCCTAGTATTTATCCACTACATGTCCTCATGAGACACCTACTGGTTTAACCTTTCTGTTGTATTTAGGACTCTATCGATCCTTCAGTGTGTACTCTGCCTATTCTTTTCTAAAATTCCTCCTCATCAGCATCAACGGTGGAGGGTAACAGACATGCAGTGGCTCCATGGAACTGCACCCCCATCTTTGGAATGTCAACCCACTTGTGAAGGTTACTCACCACGCACTGAACTAAGGCAGGCCCTGAAGTAGCTTGTCGTGCTGGCATGGTGTTGCCAGTGAAGGAGCTTTGTAAGCTGTTCAGTAGATACAAACCATAGCATAGCTATTGCCATCATCAATTTGGAAGGCGAACAAGTCCATTTACACTGGGTCTTGTAAAGAAGCTGTGTCTGTCTGTCTGTCAGGCTCTGTAACCAGACATGCACACAGATTCATCAGCACATCAACCCTGCCCCCTTGTGGTTGAAAACAGAGGTGTTTGTTTGTTTTCTAGCTTAACATGAAACCCTATTTCAAAACACTGATACAGTGCAGTTATTGTTACTTGGTGGACAGGAAGAAAGGTCCTCTTTATACTGGTGCCCAACGGGCAGCCAAAGGACATCTTTGTTTGTGGGTGATGGGAGCAAACGCCTCCTTCTTGGGATTGTTCTGGTTTCAGGAAATTGTTGATATTTGTCAGTCACATTACTGGTACAGTTTCGCCACTTGCTGAGTAAGATGCCTCAGATTTTTGATTTTTTATTTTATTGATTTTTTTTTTTTACAGAAAGGAAGGGAGAGGGATAGAGAGCTAGAAACATGGACCAGCTGCCTCCTGCACACCCCCACCGGGGATATGCCCGCAACCAAGGTACATGCCCTTGACCAGAATCAAACCTGGGACCTTTCAGTCCGCAGACCGACACTCTACCACTGAGCCAAGCCGGTTTCGGTAGATGCCTCAGAGTTTGGCCGGCCGGAAGTCTCTGGCCTGTCTTGCTGTAATGGAGGGGACATTACAGGGACTAAAGGACAGGAAGGTCCACGCTGTTCTGTCATCTGCCCATACCAAACCTTGAGCAGGCCACTTGTCCACACGGCAGCTTCAGTCACCTGCTGGGCTCTCTGCCTACTCCAGTGACCTGTGTATCCGTTATGTCATGTTGATTTGATTATGATACCTTCCTGGTACAGTTTGAGATCAGGAAGCGAGATCCCTCTCACTTTTTTTCCTCAAGGCTTTTTTGTCTATTCAGGGTCTTCCATGATCCCATATACATTTTAGGATCAGTTCTAGTTGAGAAGAATGCCGTTAGTATTTTAATAGGGATTGCAGACCTCAAGGCCAAGGTAACAAAAGAGGGCGAGTCTGGTTCTAGGGGCCAATGTTGCCTGTTGCTGTCCTCTCTCCTCAAAGCAGATCTGAACCCTGAGGTTTGGGGGATGGCCCACTGCACCCAGAAACCTAAGCAATCTGTCCTAAAGAGCATCATCTGGTACATGCTGAGTTCCAGAAGCTGGTGGGTCACAGATAGAAACCTGTCAATCTGTCGTCCGATGCAGAATAGGTGGCAACTGTGGTCATTGGGTGGGGACAGGGAGTGGACACGCCGTCTCTGAGTACCAACCGGCGTGGACTCTGCTTCCCGGACGCAGAATTCCAGTTCTTGCCAGACACGGGCCTTTCATTCGCGAAGCTGATACATTTCCAAGGGAGCGAGAGCTTGACATTTCTCTACCTAGTTTTCAGGTGGGCCCACAAAATTTAAGTCTCAGGTCTTATTCTCCTTTGTGTATTATCTGAGCTTTTTTTCCCAAAATTTTACTTTTTTCTTCCCCTGATGTAATAGTACCAGCTCTTTCTGCATCTCTTTGGAGCTACTGGTCTTTTTCCAATGTTTCAATTTCAACATATAAAAATAAATTGTGTCTTCGGGTAAAGCAATTACTCCCCCTCCAAATGAAAGGTTTGATGGTGCCCGGACAGAATGTTGTCCAGGCATGTAAGGTACGAGGACAGCTTTTATTTGGCGGATGTATGGGGTTTCCCTCCACTAGAGGTGTTTGTCCAGCAACAGTGACATTTACATTTCCCAGCCTGCCCTAGCTTAAAGAGCTGTCTCCAGGTCTGGAATGTGAAATGAGAAGAGTTTAAAATGAAAAATGGCCTTTTATTAACTAACCATAGTTCTAAAATCTTGAGGTAAGGTTCAGTATGGGCTCTGGAGACTAGCATGGACTCACAGCTAAGCTGTGCCACGTAGTTGGTTATGTGAGCTGGAGAAGATTATTGAATAATCCAATGCCAGTTTCTTCACCGTGTAAAGCTGTGGTAATAACATTGCCTACCTCATACAGTTGATGTGAGGATTCAATGAAAAAAAGCACATTAAACACATAGTATAGAACCTGAAATATGCTAACTAATCAATAAACATTCAGTTATTAGTAATGAATGATAAGACTCCATCAATTGATTCCATGAACCCCATGTAGTTTGCCTGACCGCAAGACAGACAACACTATTGAATCCCTTGCATAGATAATTACCCTGTTGTAAAGTAATACATTGGTATTCTTGAGTTTTGTTTATGATTTTATGGAGTCCACCTGTGGTAGTCACAGTGCAGTTTGGTGACTGAAAATGACAGGAATAGATTTAGTATTTTATGCTTTTTGGTATAACATACTTAACCTATAAATCAGATTGGTAGCTTGATTGTATTTTAATTACATTAAACATAAGTTTACCAAGTTCTGGATCAAGATGGTAATGTAGGAGGATCCTGAACTCGCCTCCTCCCACAGACACCAAATCTACAGCCACATATGAAACAGATTCCTCTGAAAGAAACTCAAAAACTACCTGACAGACTCCTACATATTGAACGAATGAGGAAAAAACAAAAACAAAAAACGATATTGAAACTATTGGAGAGGCTGAGACACGATCTCACCATAAATCTTATTCCAAATACAGCACCCACAATCAGGAAGGAACTCACAACTCTGTTCCCTGAAGTGTGGAGGGTTTGAACCCTACATCTAGCACCCCATCTTTTAAGAACTGCACTCGAGAGATGAGCCCCCAAAACATCTAACTTTGAAAGGTGTGGGCCTTGCATCCATGAAACCCACAAGGATATAGAAAATGAAGAAACAGTTCTTAGAGGGCTCGCAAGACTCACCTAGCTATCCCCCCGCAGAGATAGGCAACTGAGAAATGCCCAGTCTTTCTTTGAAAGAAGCCTGTTTGCTTATCTTAGAGTTTCAACACGAGGGGCAGGCCTCTAATTTACCCACATCTAGGTACCTACTGAAATAGTCTCCATAGATGGAGACCGGCAGGCACTGTCATTCCACCTCTCTCCTAGTTACCGGTATCTCCACACACCTCTACACACACACACACACACACACACACACACACCAAAAAAATGTGACTAAAACATAGGCAGAGGATATGAATAGAGGTTTTTCCAAAGAAGAATAATAGCTAACAGTACATGAAAAGGTGCACAACATCAATAATCATCAGAGAAAAGCAAATCAAAACCACAATGAATGAAGTGTTTTGCCTCACACCTGTTAGAATGGCTATTACCAAAAAGACAAAAAATAACAAGTGTTGGCGAGGATGTGGAGGAAAAGGAACCCTTTTACACCGTTTGTGGGGATGTAAACTGGTACAGTCTCTGTGTAAAAGCACCATGGGGGACCTCAAAAAGTTAAAGTAGTTTTGTTGATGGTTTCTTGGAGCAGAAGCTTTTTATTTTGATGTAGTCCCATTTGTTTATTTTCTCTTTGGTTTCAATTGCCCTAGGAGCTGTATCAGTAAAGATATTGCTATGACAAATGTCTGCTATTTTGCTGCCTATGGCTTCTTCTAAGATTTTTATGGTTTCCCATTTTACTTTTAAGTCCTTTATCCATTTTGAGCTTATTTTTGTATATGATGTAAGTTGATGGTCTAGTTTCATTTTTTTGCAAGTATCTGTCCAGTTTTCCCAACACCATTTATTGAAGAGACTGTCTTGTCTCCATTGTATGCTCGTGCCTCCTTTGTCAAATATTCATTGAGTTTAATGGTTTGGGTTGATATCTGGGGTCTCTGTTGTGTTCCATTGGTCTGCATGTCTGTTCTTGTGCCAGTACCAGGCAGTTTTGAGAACAGTAGCTTTGTAGTATAGCATGGGAGAACATATTTGCCAATGTTATCACCAATAAGGGTTTAATCTCCAATGTTTACAAGGAACTCATACAATTTAACAAAAGGAAGATAAACAATCCAATTTAAAAAATGGGCAAAGGACCTAAATAGACACTTTTCGAAAGAGGACATTCAGAAAATCAAGAGACACATGCTCAAAGTCACTAATCATTCGAGAGATGCGAATCAAAATGACAATGCAGTACCATCTCACACCCGTCAGAACAGCTATCATCAACAAATGACAAGTGCTGGAGAGGATGCGGAGAAAAAAGAACCCTTATCACTGCTGGTGGGAATGCAGACTGGTGCAGCCACTGTGGAGAACAGTATGGTGTTTCCTCAAAAAATTAAAATGAAACTGCCAATGTGACCCAGTAATACCACTTCCAGGAATATATCCCAAGAAACCAGAAACACCAATCAGAAAGGATACATGCACCCCTATGTTCATAGCAGCACGATTCACCATAGCTAAGATTTGGAAACAGCCTAAATGCCCATCAGCAGATGAGTGGATTAGAAAACTGGTACATCTACACAATGGAATACTATGCTGCCGTAAAAAAGAAGGAATTCTTACCATTTACAACAGCATGGATGGATCTGGAGAGCATTATGCTAAGTGAAATAAGCCAGTCAATGAAAGATAAATACCACATGATCTCACTCATTTATGGACAATAAAAAACATTACGAATTGTAGTTCAAAAATAGAGGCAAAGAAGCATCAAACAGACTCAAACTACAACAGGAAGGTAGGGGAGGGTTGGGAGGATAGGAAATCAACCCAAGGACTTGCATGGATGCATATAAGCACAACCAACAGACTCAAGACACTGGGGGCAGGGCAAGACCGAGCGGGGTGGGGGTGTCAATAGGGGAAAAAAAAAAAAAGAGAGACATATGTACTACTCTTTAAAATACCTTAAACAGTAAAAATAAAACATAGTTAAAATAGGGTCATCTCCCCGTGCCGCCGCTGCAGTTTGGTCCGCGCGGAGCCAAGGGGAGGGAGCGATGACCGGCTCCCGGGCGGTGCACAGGTCGCTCTGGCCCGGTGCACGGGCTCGGCATGTTCCACCTGGACCGAACGCAGAGCGCAGGTGGGCCCGTTCCCTGCCGCCCGGTTCAAGAAGTCTGCCAGCGAGGAGGAGGCCTGGGCCTTCGTCAGGAGCCCTGGTTCGAAAGGGCAGGAAGACAAGCTCGTGCCCGAATCCCAGGTGAAAGCCAGCAAGCGATGCCGGAGCCCCCGGCTGACGGGGAGGAGAACGGGGAGCCGTGTGCCAGACACGAGAGGCAGGGCGGGGGGCAGCCCCTCCCTCCGGTGGGCAAAGACACGTTCTCTCACGTGCCACCCTCTGAATGTGGGCATGAGACTTCCTGGGTGACAAACCCACCAAAGAGCAGAAATTCACGCAGCCTGCAAAGCCAAGGCCCAGAGCATCGGCCGCTGGCTCTGTACACGGCGTGTTCGCCGTCAGCGGCAGCACCGGCTGGGTCCAGGGCTGGGAGGAGGACGGGCGGAGGCCGGGCCCGGGAAGGCAGTGGCCAACAAGGAGGACTTCGTGGAGCTGGACAGGCTCGTCCAGGGCGAGGGCGCGCAGTGGAGGCACGTTCCTGGCCGCTCGGGGTTTGCAGGCAGCGAGGCGGCCGACAGGCTGGCGCGGGAGGGAGCCCGGCCGGCGAGGGGCTGCGCGGGTCCTCCGGGACCTCGGCCTCTTCCCCCGGGAGCGGGGACTGCGCGAGGTGGAGAGGCCCTCCTCGCCCCTCGGGAGCCAGGGGTGTCCTGTGACCCCGCGGTGAACTGGACAGTCCCGGGTTCGAGATGGAAAGCTCACCGGAGACCCAGCGTTAGGCTTTATTGGGCGTGCTGCGCTCCTGTTGATTTCCTAAGGACGTGCTAGGAAATGTTGGTACGCAGTGCAAAATAAAAATAATAATAATAATAATAAAAAGTTAAAATGGAACTACTATATGATCCCGCAATTCTACTTCAGGGGGGAAACACCAACTCGAAGAGATCTCTACACCCCCCATGTTCACTGCAGCATTACTTACAATAGCCAAGACATAGAAGCAAACTAAGTGTCCATCAATGGATGAATAAAGAAAATGTGGTATATATTTACAATGGAATAGTATCCAGTCATAGAAAAAGGATGAGTCGAGACCGGTTTGGCTCAGTGGATAGAGCTTTGGTCTGTGAACTGAAAGGTCCCAGTTCGATTCCGGTCAAGGGCATGTACCTTGGTTGTGGGCACATCCCCAGTAGGGGGTGTGCAAGAGGCAGCTGGTTGATGTTTCTCTCTCATCGATGTTTCTAACTCTCTGTCTCTCTACCTTCCTCTCTGTGAAAAAATCAATAAAATGTATTTTTTTTAAAAGAAAGAAAGAAAAAGGATGAAATCTTGCTACATGGATTGACCTTGAAGGTATAATGCTAAGTGAAAAAAGTCAGATAAGAGAAAGATACCAAGAACACCTTGGTAGGTGCCAGAGGTGGGGGGGGGGGGGAATGTGTTGTCAAAAGGTTCAAAAATAAGCTGAGTCCTGCAGATGTAATGTCCAGTGTGGTAAATATAATTAAAAATACTGTATTATAATTTGAAATCTGCTAAGAGAGTAAAAGTTCTTATCATAAGAAAAAAATATATAACTATGTTAACTAAACATATTGTGATCATTTCACAATATATTCATATATCAAATCATTATGTTGCATACCTGAAACTAATATGCTATATGTCAATGATATCTCAAATTTATTTAAAAGTTTTTTTCTCAAACATTTTATTAACTCAACACAGCTCATAAATATTGGGCATATTTTAAGTAATTACAAGAAATTTTTTTCATATGCCATAATACATGGTATTAACATTTAATTCTTATTTTGTCTTATAGGTATAAAAGGTCAAGTTTTTGATCAAAAGGGAAATCCATTACCAAATGTAATTGTAGAAGTCCAAGACAGAAAACATGCCTGCCCCTATAAAACCAACAAATTTGGAGAATATTACCTCCTTCTCTTGCCTGGGTCATATACGTTAAATGTAAGTACACAGTTCTAGTTATTGGTATAAAATACTACAAAATTCACAATACTTACTCACCTAAAAGAAAAATAAAATTCTAGAGGCCCGGTGCACGAAATTCGTGCATGGGGGTGCATGTCCCTCAGCCCAGCCTGCACCCTCTTCAATTTGAGACCCTTTGGTAGGATCAGACCTAAATGGGCAGTCAGACATCCTTCTCACAATCCAGTTCTGCTGGCTCCCAACTGCTCACCTACCTGCCTTCCTGATTGGCCCTAGCCACTTCTGCCTGCCAGCCTGATCACCCCCTAACCACTGCCCTACTAGCATCATTGATGCCTAACTGCTCTCCTGCCAACCTGATTATTCCTAATTGCCCTCCCCTGCAGGCCTGGGTCCTGCCCAACTGCCCTTCCCTGCAGGCCTGGTCTCCCCCAACTTCCCTCCTCTGCCAGCCTGGTCACCCCTAACTGCCCTCCCCTGCAGGCTTGATTGCCCCTAACCTACCTCCCTTGAAGGCCTACTCCCTCCCAACTGCCTTCCCCTGCTGGCCATCTTGTGGTGGTCATCTTGTTTCCACATGGGGGCAGCCATCTTTGACCACATGGGGGCAGCCATCTTGTGTGTTGGAGTGATGGTCAATTTGCATATTACTCTTTTATTAGATAGTATATCTGGCAAGTCCAAAGTTTATTATGTGAGGACAAAGGAAAAGACAATGTCAGACTTGCCTGTGCCAGGGACTGAGAGAGGTGAGCATGATCAGAACAAACCAAAAAAACCTTGTTTTTTTCTGGCAGTTAATATCCTACCTAATAAAAGCATAATATGCAGATTGACCATCACTCCAACACAAAATATGGATGCCCGCATGTGGTCAGAGATCCTGCCCCCATGTGGACACAAGATGGCCCAGCAGGGGAGGACAGATGGACCAGGCCTGCAAGGAAGGGCAGTTGTGGGTGATCAGGCAAGTAGGGGAGGTCAGTTGGGAGGCACCAGGCCTGCAAGAAGCAGTTAGGGGCAATCAGGAAGGCAGGCGAGCAGTTGGGAGATAGCAGTCCTGGATTGTGAAAGGGACATCTGACTGCCCATTTGGCCCGATCTCACCGGACATCCCTCAAGGGGCCCCAGATTGGAAAGGGTGCAGGCTGGGCTGAGGGACAACCCCCCCCCCTCCTGCCTCTGTACACAAATTTTGTGCACTGGGCCTCTAGTTTTTAATAAAGGCTAAACCCTATTTCTTGTTATACTTTTTATTATAAAAAAAGAAGAAACCCTTATTAATAATAAATAATGTAGCTAGAGTACTTGCAAGCTTTATGAAATACCATTTTAATGCCCATTTCATGAAACATAATTTCTGCTATTAAAAAATAGATTTGGCCTGGCTGTATTGCTCAGTTGTTAAGTGTCAACCTATGAACCAGGAGGTCAGTTGATTCCCCATCAGGGCACATGCCTGGGCTGTGAGCTCCATCCCCAGCAGGGGGTTTGCAGCAAGCAGCCAATCAATAATTCTCTCTCATCATTAATCTCTCTCTCTCTCTCTCTCTCTCTCTCTCTCTCTCTCTCTCTTTCTCTCCCGCTCCCTCCCTCCCTCTCCCTTAATTGTGAAATCAATGAAAATATACTTTAAAAAAATTTTTTTTGGCGCCAAAACTGGTTTGGCTCAGTGGATAGAGCGTTGGCCTGCAGACTGGAAAGACCCGGGTTCGATTCCGGTCAAGGGCATGTACCTTGGTTGTGGGCACATCCCCGATAGAGGGCATGCAGGAGGCAGCTGGTCGATGTTTCTCTCTCATCAATGTTTCTAGCTCTCTATCCCTCTCCCTTCCTCTCTGTAAAAAAATCAATAAAAAAATTTTTTTTAATTTTTTTTGGCCCTGACCGGTTTGGCTCAGTGGATGGAGGGTCAGCCTGCGGACTGAAGGGTCCTGGGTTCAATTCTGGTCTAGGGCATGTAACTTGGTTGCAGGCACTTCCCCGGTAGGAGGTGTACAGGAGGGAACTGATCAATGTTTCTCTCTCATCGATGTTTCTCTCTATCCCTCTCCCTTCTTTCCTCTCTGTAAAAAATCAATAAAATATATTTTGGAAAGAAAAAGAAAAAGAAAACAAATTTTTAGACACTATTTCCTTAAGATTCATTATAAGTAAAATTTGATGCACAAAATTTAGCACTATATTTAATGATAGACATATTTTTGCAGTCCTTTCAAAAGCAAATAATGTTTTCCAACCAATGCAAGTAAAATTTCAGGTTTTAATTTTAATTTAAGATGCATGTTTCTGAGTCACTTCTCCCTGGTAGCAAGCATGGACTGGCATGAGCTCAGGTAAGCATATGTAAATGAACTAAATGAATAGGTATCTGATTTAGTTGTCCAGATTGTGTCTCAAGTAAATCAAAGCTTTATAAGGAAGCAGCAAATTTGTACACTTGGATCAGGTGCAGGGAAATGGAACAAATTAAGAAAATAATCCCACTTATAAAGGATCTTAATGCCCAATCAGGATATTAAGTATAGACTTGGGACAAGAGAAACAGCTCTTTACCTTTAATCTCCATGGAAATGATGGGCAGGATCAGTCTGCTGCTTCCTCCTCCTGACTTACACCTCTAGATAAAGGACCTGCATTTATTTCTCTCTGTAATTCTTGGCAACAGCATTCACAACTATTGTCCACATCCACAGACATTGGGTAACTCTTTCAATGAGCAGAACTGAAGTGGTTACTATCCTGGGAGGCCTGGCAGGTTGTTCCATGTGTTTCATAAAGGCTGCATTTTGGCAGTGGATGTTAGTGTTTGCACCACAGAACATCTGAAATCATTCAGATAATTGTTTCTTGTTTCTTAGGTTACAGTCCCTGGACAAGAGCCATACCTCACAAAGGTGAATATCCCAAAAATATCCCAGGACTTCAGTGCTCTTAAAAAGGATATTGTATTTCCACTCAGAGGGCAATTGGATTCTACCCTACTATCAAATCCTTCATGCCCTATGATTCCTCTATACAGTATTTTGCCAAGCCACTCGGCTGCAACAAAGCCTAGTCTGTTCTTGTTTTTAGTGACTCTTTTCCACATATTGTTCAAGTGAATCAAAATGTGAAACTCAGCCCCATCACCACCTGGAATCAGGGATTACTCATGCCAGGTTACTGCAAATCTCACTCCCTCTGTGAGACAACTGGACAAACTCCAACATCCTTCCCCAAGAAGACAAATGGTTCAGTCCTGTAACGAGAAATGTGTGGTGATATAACGAAAGGAATTATTTAGCTTTGAGGATGGAAAGAAGACACCCACCTATCAAGTACTGCCCACTCACACTTAATTTTAAACACATCTTAGAAATTGGTAAGAAGTTAAACTTGAGGAGCAAAAATGAAGTTCCTGCCAGAAGAAAAGAAAAAAAAAAAGCTAAATCTGTAAATCTGTGTACAGAGAGACAGGTGAATATAAGCAATGAACGTGGACATTTATTGATCACCTATCATATACAAGTGATCGCTTGCTATGAGTGCTATATATGAAGAGATAGTGCCATATATTGTTAGGTCTCAGGGCAGGGAAAAATGATAACAAGACTGGGCATATTTAGCTTTGCAAATGTCCTAAGGAAATAGGAGAGACAATAGGCAACCATGTCTCAGCGGCCCAAGAAAATATGGTCATGATAGTATGACAAGGTGGTGCCTACAGAGTCCCAAAATAACGGGTCGTGTAAGTGTCCCTGCCGTTCTCACCTGGATGCCAGCAGTCCTCTGCCGTGCTGATGACCCCAAGTGTGTGATGCTAGCCTGTTGCCTGAGCTTCATTCAGACTCACATCCAACTGCCCCCCCGGATATGTATCCACCTGGATGTGACCCAGAGGTACCTCAAACTCATGCGAAAACGCAACTCTTCCTAGAGCTGCTCTTCCTCCTGTATCCTGCCTCAGTTCCTGGTCCCACCAAACCTGGGGGTTGTCCTTAATACTTCCTCCTCTGTCTCCCCCTGTATCCCCTCAATCACTAAAGACTATAAATATCTACCCTCCTTCCAGGACTACCAACACTGCCAAGCTCCAGCTGTCACAGCTCACCTGCACCACTGCAACCGCTGTACCGCCTGTCCCTTGCTCCCAGCTTCCTCCACACAGCACTGGGGAAGGGGTTCTCTTTAAAAACAAAACCCAACAACCTACTGACACCCATGTCCTGCTGTGTCCCTGTGTCTGGAATGCCCTTCTGACCCACATTTTCTTTCTCCTCCCTCTTTTACAACTCCGTTCAGGCCTCGACTCCTCCAGGAAGCCTTTGCTGACCATCATTCCATTCTTTCCACTTCACCTCCTCCCAGTCAATCTGGGGACCTTCCTCTTTGCTCCCCAAATAGAACAGGTTACTTCTACTATTGGATTTACAACACTGTATTATAATCTTCTACTGCCAGGTGTGAGTTTTCTCTGGTAGAGTGAGCTCTTTGGGACCAATGGGCTAATTTGTTTGAAAAGTGCATTTTTATGTCCTCAGAAAACATATTAGAAATTGAATGAATGAACAAATCTAGGAATCTGCTACTCCCAATGCCTTCCAGAAATTGTGCAGGGCTTTGAGTTAAACTAGATCCCATGCCTTGGTAATTTCTGGTTCCCAGTAATGCTGATAGAAGAGTATTTTCATATATGTATCAGGAAATAAATTCAAGTACGGTGCTTTTACTGGACTTTGCATTTATCCTAACCTTCATAGTAAAGGTATTATGTTACCTATTAACTTCTAAGGCTACTTTTATTTTATTGGAAAACAAAGTTTTTATTGTTAGTACTCAATATGAAGCAATTATTCTCCACTATAATGACAGTTAACCTAACTTAGAACATTATGTAAGGAGAAGTATCAAACAAAATGAAACTATACTTGGCTTGGTACATGTTGAATGCTTGAGAACCATACATGAATGGGAGATACATGGCATTTAGGACCTATTTTTAAAAAAATATTTTATTGATTTTTTTACAGAGAGGAAGGGAAAAGGATAGAGAGCTAGAAACACCAATGAGAGAGAAACATTGACCAGCTGCCTCTTGTACACCCCCCACTGGGGATGTGCCCGCAACCAAGGTACATGCCCTTGACCGGAATCGAACCTGGGACCCTTCAGTCCACAGGCCAACGCTCTATTCACTGAGCCAAACCGGTCGTGGCAGGACCTATTCTTGTGCCAAACTTATTCTATCTATACAAAATCATTCATGTTTAATATAAATAACATTTATAATGTTTTAATCACTTCTTTAAAATCTGGCAATAAGCTAAATATCTTGATCATTTTCATTTAAATAACTTATACGTGAAAGTGTATGTTAATATATTATAGAAAATTATTTGGTATATTATATATAAAAGTATATGAAATTTGGCTTGATTTGCCATTAAACTCTAAAGAATTTTTCAATCAGGCATTCTGAATTCTAACTTTTCCTTTCCCAAGACAGCAATTTTTTTTCCTTTTTAATATTTTTTTACTCTTTTACTGTTAATTTTTAAATTAAATTTATTAGGGTTACATTGATTAATAAAATCATGGTAGTGATTTTTGAAGAAACATGAGAACCAAAATCTGAATTGGGTTCATGAGCCATAATGTTAAGGAAATGTTTTTAAAACCAGAAATTTTATCAGAATCAAAATTATTTACAGATGAGCAAAAAATTAAAATCTCCAAACAAAATCCACGCCCAACCTGAACTTAATTCTGAGCAGGTTTGGGGTATATATTTTCAGCAATGCCCTACGGTTTGTAGCAAGAGTTAGTAAGCAGAGCTACACCCTCCACTAATCCAGTGAAGTGTCCAAGAGGAGAAACGCTATGGAATTCCGACCAGATCCCCACATCTCCCTGCAGGACATTCCTCAGGTTCTAAGTTCAGATATAACTCCTTTCATAGAGAAACCAATATGGTAATGGTTTTCAAGACAGAAGAAAAGGTAGCATGAGGCAGTAAAATGATGCTTAGGTAAGAGCCCTGGGTTCAGGCCCGCCCCGTATTCAGTTTCCTTTCCTGTAACATGAAGGCTCTGCTTGCCTGATTCTGTGACTGTCAAAAGGGAGTGTGACAGTTTTTGGTGCTGTTTTTGGTGCTTGCCCAGGTGAAGGAAGGATAATTAACACGCAAGTGGTCAATATTTTAAAGGCCGTGTAACTTATCCAGGACCAAATCTTTTGCCTCAGATACAAACAATTGATCTGAAAACAAGTGAGACATTGGTTAGCTAGAATGATCATTTAATTACACTTAAGGAAACTTGCATGAAGCCAACAGTTTTTCTGATGTACGTACTCGAATTATGTGAACATGAGCAAACCTTTAAAGAAATGTTGCTACATCCCTGCAGGTGTCAGTGCGAATTTTGGTGCCTCATTTACCACACTCAGACTTGAGTTGTTGCATGTACTTGGTGTTTTGTTCCAGAAGCAAGTTTGCATGTTCTACCTGCAGAACGTGAAGACATCTGGCACTTGATTGGAAATATATTTTCCTTGGAAATCCAGAAACATGGGCCTAGCATATTGTCTCATGGCAACAGGATGAGTTGCTCCCTGAGAAGTTTGATTCTTACTGTACACAGTGAAAATACAGTTCATGTCTATGTTATGACAAATCCCTTATATCTTCCTCATGACTTTAGATTGGGAGAGAGAGAGAAACTGGGTAAAGAGAAACAAAAAAAAAAGTTAACACCTAAAACAGAAGTTTGGGGAAAGTCCAACTTCATTATACACTTTGTATCACCAACAAGCAGGTATTGTACGGTATTACTTACGAACTTGTATCATGCTTTAGCATATTAACTATTCCACGGCCTTTTATTAGATGTTTCTCGATGATTTTTGCTTGTTTTCTCAGTGACTTTCTAATTAAGAACTTTAAGTGTACAAATTAAGAATGTAAACTTTTATTGGGTATAGGCCATGACTACCTCTGAACTCAGTAAACCTAAAGTGTATCTTATTCTCAATAAATTAATATTCATCATGTAAATGATACGGTGCTGTTTCTTTCCATTGTGTTACCTTGAAAACCATTACACAAGTGTAATAAAGTCCACATACTAGAGAACCAATATCCACTGAATAAAGCCTGGTAAAGGCCAGACTTAATGAGCCTTTATGAGTCAATACTATAACAGCTCTTCAAAGCCCTTTATGAAATACTAGAGGCCCAGTGCATGAAATTCGATCAGGACCGATCTGTGGGGGTGACCAGGGGGTCCCCATTGGCACCAGCTTTGGCCAGCCTGTCACCACCCACTCACCAGCCCTGTCCATCCCCACCTGCCAGTTCTTTCCCTCGGGGGAAATCGGGGAGAGTGGGGGCCCTGCTGGCACTTGCCTTGGCTGGCCTAGGGCCTGCGGGCTGGGGGCAACTCCTGCATTGAGTGTCTGTCATGTGCAAGTCATGTGACTAGTCCGCCACTCGATTCATTTGCATATTAGGCTTTTATTATATAGGATACTCATCCTAATGTTATATTCCAAATTAATTTGTACCATGGGGTAGATAATGAAAAGTCTGCTTTTTAGTCAAAACAAAATAAACAAAAAACCTGGAAAATTCACAATACACATTAATGTAGTTAAAGGGTCTAAGAAATGATGCAACAAAGAAATAGGATTTCCCAAACATACCATAGAACCATTCATAAATAATTTAGTCAGGAACTAACTTTCCTAGATTTCTAAACACACTTTGGGAAATGTTGATATAGAGAGAAGTCTTTAGTCCTAATTGCTATATAAATAAATGTCCTAAATAACAAAGTACTTTTGAAACACAGAACATACTTATAACTTGCCTGATACAGGAATTGGAAAATAGCCCTTACCCTATGTCCATGTAATCTGGTACAAATTTCTAGTCACAGAGAAATTGGGCTTGAGTATGTCTGCCCTCAGAAACATGCTAAAAAAAGTTAAGTTTAAATGAGAAAAGGCCAGTAGGAAACAGCTAATTTACAGGCACCAATTTCTAAAAGTGAATGCTTTCCATTTAGAAAATGAATTGGGAACAGTTTTCCTATTTCCAAAAGAGAATTCATTGGCAGAAATTTTCTGGTATATTTTAGATAGACTTCGATATTTAAATTTGCAACTCAGAGCATCCATTACTTCCTATCCTGACTCCACCCAAAAAAACAAGGCATAATCTTTTTCAAAATGTTTCAAGATCATCATGCTTTTATTTTTATTGTTGAAAGTGTTACAGATGTCCTATTTCCCCTCCACTCCACCCTCACCTCCAGGCTTTCACTGCACTATTGTCTGTGTTCATGGGCTATGCATATAAGCATATAAATTCTTTGGTTAGTCTCTCCATCCCCACCCACATCTTCCCTCAGACCTGTGGTCAGCAAACTGGTTCGTGAGCCACATGCGCTCTTTGGCCCCTTGTGTGGCTCTTCCACAAAATACCACAACCTGGGCGAGTCTATTTTGAAGAAGTGGTGTTAGAAGAAGTTTAAGTTTAAAAAAAAATTGTCTCTCAAAGGAAATTTCAATTGTTGTACTGTTGATATTTGGCTCTGTTTTCTGACCACTGCCTCAGACTCACCAATCTGCTCCATGCTTTTATGTCCCTAGATCTACTTTGTTCATCACTTTATTTTGTTCATTAGATTCCACATCAGAGTGAGATCTTTCTCTTGGCTTAGTCCACTTAGCATAATACTCTCCAGGTCCCTCCTGGAGACAAGCTATCTCAAAGAGTAAGAAATCCCTCTTTTTTACTGCTGTATAGTATTCCATGGTGTAAATATACCACAGCTTTTTTATCCACTCATCTACTGATGGGCACTTGGGCTATTTCCAGATCCTAGCTATTGCAAATTGCCCTACTATGAACATAGGAGTGCATATTTTTTCTTTTTGTTTTAAAAACTCTTTTATGTACATATAAACAGCTATTTAAATGTTGAAAAATGAGTTTTGCACTTACAGAAAAAACATACCTGTAGAACTTTAGGTTGGCCATGGGAAATCATCATAGTACATCATCTCAACTTTCTACAAGAAGTTTTTTTCTCTCTTTATTTATTAAGGTATTACATATGTGTCCTTAGCCCCCCATTCTCCACACACACACACACACACACACACACCATATATTCTTTCTGATTGGTGTTTCGGGTTTCTTAGGATATATGCCTAGAAGCAGTATCACTGGGTCAAATGGGAGTTCCATTTTTAATTTTTTGAGGAAACTAGTGTTTTCTACAGTGGCTACAGCAGTCTGCATTACCATCAGTAGTGAACTAGGGTTTTCTTTTCTCCACATCCTCACCAGCACTTGCTATTTGTTGATGGTAGCCATTCTGACAGGTGTGACATAATACCTCATTTTAATTTGCATCTTTTGATGATTGCTGACTTTGAGCATTTTTTCATGCCTCTTGGCCATCTGTATGTCCACATTGGAGAAGTATTTGTTAGGTCCTTTGCCCATTTTTTAATTGGATTTTCCTCCTTTTGTTAAATTGTATGAGTTCCTTATAAACTTTGGATATTAACCCCTTATCAGATGTATTATTGGCAAATATGTTCTCCCATGCAGTGGGTTTCCTTTTCATTTTGTTGACAGTTTCTTTTGCTGTGCAGAGCTTTTTATTTTGATGTAGTGCCATTTGTTTATTTTCTCCTTAGTTTCCCTTGCCCTGGAAGATATTTCAGCAAACATATTGCTACAAGAGATGTCTGATATTTTGCTGCTTAATTTCTTCCAGGATTTTTATGGTTTCATGACTTACATTTGTCTTTAATCCATTTTGAGTTTATTCTTGTGTATGGTGTTTGTTATTGGTCTAGTTTCAATTTTTTTCATGTAAAAACAAGGTACAATTTTTCAATCAACTACATTTTAAAATATTAAACATAGTAGAAAAGGTAAAAGAAAATTAAGTATAAACAAGTGATTAGTTTATTTGTTAAAAACTTCTATTTACTAGTTTTATAATGAAGAGCAACTGATTTAAAGAACGGAACCCCAAATTTTAGAAGCACCAGTTTATACAATCACTACACCTTCTTACATATTCACTTAAGATTTGTACTAGAGATTAACTTAAGTCAAAGTTGGTAAATTTTCTAATTAATCTAAAGCATAGTACTTTTATGCATCATAAGTGTCTCATGAAACTCTGAAGGATAAACAGTGAAGGATTTCAGGACTAATATGTGAAGCTTGCTTTACCTGGGAACAGAATTCTCATCATTTCTTTTCTTATTTTTAAGTTTATTTTTAAATATATGTTTTATTTCAGAGAGGAAGGGAGATAGAGAGGGAGATAGAAACATCAATGATGAGAGAGAATAATTTGATCAGCTGCCTCTTGCAACTGGGGATCAAGCCTGCAATCTGGGCATTTGTCCTTGACTGGAATCAAACCCAGGACCCTTCAGTTCACAGGCTGACACTCTATCCACTGAGCCAAACCTGCCAGGGCTCATCATTTCTTTTCTCTCTAGCTCAGCAATCTCTCTCCTGGAGTAATATACCCATAGTTAGGTCTACCTCTGAATGTCTTTAGAGAACCCAATGTGGTGCTTCCACCATGATTTAAAGCATGTGTAACTAAAAAGACTTGGTTTTCTCGTGCCACTAAAAAAAATGATTGTGATAGAAGATGGAAAGTTTTTAATTTCAGAGGGATGTTTGTTTTTTAAGGAAAGCTTTCCCGAATCAAAACAGGACAAGAAGAAACAAGATGGTGGCACAGGTAATGCCTGGAATCGCAGCCTCCCACATCAAAATTACAACTAAAATACAGAACAGAACAACCATCATTTGGAACCACCTGAAAGCTGACTGGATGCAAGTCCTACAACTAGAGAAGTAAAAAAGAAAGCATTTTAGACTGGTGGTAGGAGTAGAGGTGCAGAATGGACTGGCCTAACAGCCAGGTGTGCTATATTTTTCATCAGGAGGGAGACTGTCTCTGCAGAGGCCGCCTGTGAGAAGCAGGGGTCCAGACGCATACCGGATCCCCTGGACAGGGTGCCAGAGCTGGGAAGAGAAGACCCCACAACTACAGGCTATAAAAAACGGCGGGGATTGACGGAAGCTGTTGGAGACTCAGCTGTTCCTTTCAAAGAGCCAGTGTATGAGCTTACATGGTCTCGTTTCTTCCAAGGGACCCAGACACATACAGGGAAAACCTGAATTGTCTGACATAAGGGCAGAAACTAGGGGGAGGCTTTCTCCCAGACTGGAGTGCTCTCTGGGGTTATTGCTTCTGGGCTGGCACTTACCCTGTCACAGGGCTGACTGGCAGCCATATCTGAGTTTCCATCAGCTTGGCTCACACTGTCTGCCTGGGGATTCCCTGAGCCCACACCCTATCCAATTTGAAGCCCCGCCCAAGCTGTTTACAGCAGCTTGTCCATATCCTGGCTCAGGCTTCACACTTTTCCATATCCCGGCTCAGGCTTCACACTTTTCCATATCCTGGCTCAGGCTTCACACTTTGCTAAAATCTCTCAAATAAGCTGTAGCTGGGAACAACGTGCCCCAAGCCTACCAATAAAACGCCCACGCCCCGGCAGGTTTGGCCCAGTGAATGGAGCATTGGTCCATGGACTGAAGGGTCCTGGGTTCGATCCTAGACGAGGGCATGTACCTCTGTTGCAAGTGTGTACAGGAGGCAACCAATCCATGTGTCTCTCTCACATCGATGTTTCTCTCTATCCCTTCCCCTTCCACTCTCTCTAAAAATCAATGGAAAATTATTCTCAGGTGAGGATTAACAAAAAATAGTAATGATGTTTTTAAAAATGGGAAGGGTTTATATTTTTTTAAATTAAAATATAAATAAATAAATAAATAAATAAATAAATAAATAAATGGTCCCCAAGAACCTGGCACTAGCACCAGACTACCTTGCTTCACAGCTGGGCCTCATCGGGGCACCTTCAAGCCCAATACAAATAGCAAGTAGCAGCCATATGCAGATCCCTCTGTAGCTCCTACCGGTGGCCTCAGGCAGTGGCTGACTTTGCACCTCCCTGGAAGCCCTAAAGCTAGTGCACTCAATGGACAGCTTCAGCCCATAGCAGATTACAAATCTACGTAGCCATGACTGATACACTCGAGAGGCAGACTCGGAGAGCACCAAAGCACCAGGGAAGCAAGTCCTGCTCCATCGGGTGTTTCCTGCACAGCAGCTCTCCCACTGTGGTCGCAGCTGGCCCTCACAGACAACTGACCTGAAGGTTGACACCTCCTAGTGATGCCAACAGCCATCAAAGATCAACTACAAAAAGACTGCACACAACCCACACAAGGGCACACCTAGAGTGCACAGCTTAGGTGACTGGGGGGACTGAGCCACTGGACCCTACAAGATACCTACTACATAAGGCCACTCTACCAAATCCAGGACACATAGAAGCTCTACCTAATACATAGAAACGAACACAAAGAAACAGCCAAAATGCAAAAACCAAAGGAACATGTCACAAATGAAAGAAATGGAAGCAAGCAAACTACTAGATACAGTTAAAAATCATGGTTATAAGGTTACTCAAGGATCTGCATGAGACTTTCAAGGATCTTAGTGAGAATGTCAAAGACATGAAAAAAGACCAGTCAGAAATTAAGCATACACTAACTGAAATAAAGAATAATTTACAGAGATTCAACAGTAGAGGAGTCCAAGAATCAAATCAACAATTTGAAACATGAGGAAGCAAAAAATAGCCAATCAGAAGAGCAAAAAGAAAAAAGAATCCAAAAATATGAAGTGTAAGGTTCCTCTGAGACAATTTCCAACATACCAACATTCACATTATGGGGATGCCAGAAGGAAAAGAGAGAGAACAAGTTATTGAAATAATGACAGAAAACTTCCCCTATCTGGTAAAAGAAAGAGATTTACAAGTCCAGGAAGCACAGAAAGTCCCAAACAAGAGAAATCCAAAGAGGACCACACCAAGACACATCATACTTAAAACTCCAAGGACTAAAGACAAAGAGAGAAAAGCAGTTACCTATAAGGGAGCGCCCATACAACTGTCAGCTGATTTCTCGACAGAAACTTTGCAGGCCCGAAGGGAGTGGTAAGAAAATATTCAAATTGAGTAGTAAGTACTTACAACCAAGATTACTCTACCTGGCTAAGCTCTCATTTAGAATTGAGATTCAGATAAAGAGCTTCACAAACAAGGAAAAGTTAAAGGAGTTCATCACCACCAAACATAAAATGTTGAAGGGTATTCTTTAAGTAGAAGATGAAGATAAAAAAAAAAATGTGAGCAAAATGGCAACAAATACATATCAACAATTAAATCTAAAATCAAATGAACAAGAAATTTAATGAACAAAATAAACTGGTGAATAAAATGAAAGCATAGAACAGACTGATGAATCTCAGAGGAGAGGGGGCTGCAGGTGGGCAGGTGGGGGGGGGGGGTAATGTGGGAAGAGATTAACCAAAGATCTTACCTATGGACACAGACAGTAGAGTGGTGAAGGCCTAGGGTTGGGTAGGAACCAAGTGAAGGAGGGCACTGGAGGGAAAAGGGAGATAGTTGAATACTATCAACAATAAAGATTTAAAGTTGAAAAGAAAAGCTTTCTCAATTGTTACAAATCTGACACCATACCAACTTTTAAAGATTACTGTTTCCAGCTTCGTGTTTGAGCTTTGACCCATGTACCAGGAGGTCACAGTTCAATTCCCCAGCAGGGTACATGCCTGGATTGTAGGCTCGATCCCCAGTAGGGGGTGTGCAGCAGGCAGCCAATCAATGATTTATCATTGATGTTTCTATCTCTTCCTCTCTGAAATCAATAAAAATATATTTAGCCCTAACTGGTTTGGCTTAGTGGATAGAGCATCAGCTTGCAGACTGAAGGGTCCCGGGTTCAATTCCAGTTGGGCAAGTACCTTGGTTGCAGGCACATCCCCAGTATGTGTGCAGGAGGGAGCTGATTGATGTTTCTCTCATCAATGTTTCTGACTCACTATCCCTCTCCCTTCCTCTCTGTAAAAGAAAATCAATAAAATATTTAAAAATAAAAATATATTTAAAAAATAAGAGTTTTCAGAGAGAAACCAAGATGGAGGCATAGGTAAAAGCCTAACTGCAGCCTCACACAACAATTTCAAAAAAATACAACTAAAATACAAAATGGACATTATCCAAAACTACAGGAAAGTTGACTGACTAGAAATTCTACAACTAGAAGGAAAGAGAAAACCAGAAGGAAAATCAGAGGAGCTGTAAAAGCCTAGGTACAGAAACAAGATGCGTATGTGGGGAGGACTGAGCTGGAGAGGAGGGGCGGCTGAGTGCCTGGCTGGCGTTCCCTAGCGGGAAGGAGACAAAAGCTCCGGACTGTGCTGAGCCCCAGTTCCGACTGCACTGAACCCCAGTTCTAGGCCAGACCCTGGGGACCCAGGCTCATATAGAGGGAATCTGGGCTGTAAAGCAGAAACTCAGGGGAGCAGCAAAAGGCAGAGTCCCGGAGACGCGCACATTGCAAACAGAGGACTGACTATTGACTGCCGCTGGATTGCCCTAGTGGGAAGGAGACATAAGCTCTGGACTGCTCTTAACCCCACTTCCAACTGCACTGAACCCCAGTTCCGGGCTCATTGGGGGAGAGATTAGACTATCTGGTAGCAGGTGAAACTCGAGAGCACCTTTCTCTCAGAGGTGCTTGCAGCGAGTATCAAAGCAGTGAGTACCTAAGGACACTGAGGAACATTGAGCCTCAGGAACCTCATAGGGCAGGGTGACCGGAAGCCAAGGCTGTAGGCTCCATCCTGAAACTCCACCCCATCCAAGTTGAGCACAGAGGATTTTGGGGTTTTCCAAGTCTAGTCAAATAATGCTGTCTCTCGACAAAAACACAGCTGATCCTCACAGCCAATTGGCCTGGTGGTCAGTTCCTCCCAGTGATACCAACAACAATCAAGACTTAACTACAACAAGGCTGTACACACAGTTCACAAAGGGGTGGACCAAGAGTGTCCACCTCAGATAACTGGGAGGCTGACCCACTGAACCATATAGGACACCTTAGCACACAAAGCCACCCTACCAACTCAGGGAAGCTGTGAAAATGCTGAGACAAGGAAACAGATCACAAAGGAAAGAAATGGAGGACAAGCGACTGGATATAGAGTTCAAAACCATGCTTATAAGGTTTTTCAAGAATTTCCTAGAAAAGGCCGAAAAAATAAACAAGACCTATGAGGATATGAAAAGGGATCAACTAGAAATAAAAAGGGATCAACTAGAAATAAAGAATACATCGTCTAAATATATATATTATGCAGAGTCCTAAAAACAGAATGGAAGATCACAAGAATCAAGTCAAAGATTTGGAACATAGCCGAGACCGGTTTGGCTCAGTGGATAGAGCGTCAGCGTGCAGACTGGAAGGTCCCAGGTTTGATTCCGGTCAAGGGCATGTACCTTGGTTGCGGGCACATCCCCAGTAGGGGGTGTACAAGAGGCAGCTGGTCGATGATTCTCTCTCATCGATGTTTCTAACTCTCTATCCCTCTCTCTTCCTCTCTGTAAAAAATCAATAAAATACATTTTAAAAAAAGATTTGGAACATAAAGAGCTAGAAGACACTCCTCCGCAGAAGCAAGAAGACAAGAAAATCCAGAAAGTTGAAGATAGTGTAAGAAACCTCTGGGACAACTTCAAGCAAACCAACATCAGAATTATAGGGGTCCCAGAAGAAGAGAGAGAGCAAAATACCAAAAACATATTTGAAGAAACAGTGACAGAAAACTTCCCCCACCTAGTGAAAGAATTAGACTTAAAAGTCCAGGAAGCCCACAGAACCCCAAACAAAAGGAATCCAAAGAGGACCACACCAAGACACATCATAATTAAAATCCCAAGAGCAAACGACAAAGAGAGAATATTAAAAGCAGCAAGACAAAAGCAGGTAGTTACTTATAAAGGGGCACCCATACGACTGTCAGCTGATTTCTCAACAGAAACCATGCAGGCCAGACGGGAATGGCAAGAAATATTCAAGGTGATGAATATCAAGAACCTACAGCCAAAAATACTCTACCCAGCAAAGCTATCACTCAGAATCGAAGGCCAGATAAAGAGCTTCACAAATAAATTTAAGCTAAAGGAATTCATCACTGCCAAGCCAGAATTATATGAATTGCTAAAAGGGGTTCTTTAGGAAGAGGAAGAAAATAAAGATAAAAATTATGAACAAACACGTAACTATCAACAAGTGAGTCTAAAAACCAAGGGAAGTAAAAATCATGATGAACAATATTAACTGGTGAATATAATAGAATCAGAGGTATGGAAGGGGAGTGGACTGATGATTCTCGGGGAAATGGGGAGTGGGGCGGGGCGGGAAGAGACTGAACATAAACTGCACCTATGGATGAGGACAATGGGGGATGGGGAAAGGGCAGAGAATTGAATAGAAACTTGGTGTAGGGGAGCAATGGGGGGGGGGGAATGAGGAACATTTGTAATAATATGAACAATAAAGATTTATTTTTTTAAAAATGGGCAATGGACCTAAATAGAATCCTCTCAAAAGAAGACAGAAGGAAGGTCAAGAGGCACATGAAAACATGCTCAAAGTCACTAATTATCTGAGAGATGCAAATCAAAACGACAATGCGGTACCATCTCACACCTGTCAGAATGGCCAACATCAACAAATCAACAAATGACAAATGTTGGCGAGGTTGTGGAGAAAAAGGAACCCTCCTGCACTGCTGGTGGGATTGCAGGCTGGTGCAACCACTGTGGAGAACAGTATGGAGCTTCCTCAAAAAACTGAAAATGGAACTCCCATTTGACCCAGTAATTCCACTACTAGGAATATATCCCAAGAAAATAGGAGCACCAATCAGAAAGGATATATGCACCCCTATGTTCACAGCAGCACAATTTACAATAGCTAGGATTTGGAAACAGCCTAGGTGCCCGTCAGCAATGATTGGATCATAAAACTATGGTATATCTACACAATGGAATAATATGCTGCCATAAAAAAGAAGGAATTCTCATCATTTGCAGCAACCTGGATAGTATTGGAGAACATCATGCATGCTGAGTGAAATAAGCCAGTCAATGAAAGAGGAACACCACATGACCTCACGCATTTATGGATAATAAAGAACATTATAAATTAATGAACAGAAAGATATAGTGACAGTAAAGCAACAAGCAGACTGTCAAATGACAGCAGAGAGGGTAGGGTGATCTGGGAGAGATAAGAGATCAACCGAAGGACTGGTATGCATGCATATAAGTACAACCAATGGACACAAAACTCTGGGGAGGGAGGGCATGTATGAGAGGGGGGGGGGAGAGCAATGGTAAGCTACGTACACATATAATACCTTAATAAATAAAAATAAATAAATATTTTTTTTTAAAAAGATCATTTTCTACAGTAAAAAAAACTCTACCCAGCAAATCTATCACTCAGAATCGAAGGCCAGATAAAGAGCTTCACAAATAAAAAATAAATAAAAAAACCTAAAGGAAATCACCACTGCCAAACCAGAATTATATGAATTGCTAAAGGGGGTTCTTTAGGAAGAGGAAGAAAATAAAGATAAAATTTATGAACAACAAATACGGAATTATCAACAAGTGAATCTAAAAACCAAGGGAATTAAAAAATCTGATATACAATATTAACTGGTGAATATAATAGAATCAGAGATATGGAAGGGGAGTGAACTGATGATTCTTGGGGAAAGGGGGAGGGGGGATGCAGGAAGAGACTGAACATAAACGGTGCACCTATGGATGAGGACAATGGGGGGGTGGGGAAAGGGCAGAGGGTGGGGTGGAAACCTGGTGGAGGGGAGTAATGGAGGGGGAAAATGAGGAACATTTGTAATAATTTGAACAACAAAAATTTATTGAAATAAAGAAAGAAAATAAAAAAATAAAGATCACTGTTTATTTTCAGGAATTTTTGTAAACTGCCTTTTTTTTTCTCTCCCTAGTGTAAACTAGGAAAAACTGCTTAGTGGCTTTCCTTGCCAATCAGTATTCTTTAATGAGTGCCTACTATCACACAATGCATAGACTAGGCACCTGGGGAAGGTAACATGAAAGGATGTTACATTTGTACTCTGCTGTGGGAGAGTACAAAGCAACATGTCAGCAAATGTGACAAGCACTGAGCTGAGACAAATCAGGGGAAAAAAGATAGGGTTAACTCAGCTGAGTTTTGGAAATAGTGGTCATGAATGGATGCAATGCAATTAAACAACTGTGATTTATTGGAAGTCCTAACTACCTGCCAGACCCCATCCTAGGATTTATTGTACACTTATTGTCTCTAATTCTGAGGGCACTGAGCAAAGTATCAGAACTGCTATTAGAACTTACTTCTTCCCACTCTACAGAATGAAAATTAAAACTCTTGGGAGAGTCAGGATGCAAATGAACTTTGTTGTACTAAAAATGGTGATTATGGTGAAAAGCACCTGTTTCATAGAACTCTACAAGTCTAAAATGATCAGGCATAACATTTGAGATAATACCCATCAAGCAATGAAATTAAAGGTTTTTTTTTCTCCATAAATGAACCAAAAAATGGGGGAGAACAAAGGAAGTAGTAAATTTATACAGATATTACTGTATTCTTAAAGAAAGGCCTAATTTGAGGGTGACCTGGGTTCGGGTATGAATGAAAAATACACAAGAGTACTAAAATTGAGCCTAAACTAGGAAATGAATAAAATTGACCTAACATGACAGTGATGGAAAAACTGAACAACTATTATGGTTCTCTTATCCCAAATAGCATTATTCTCACAATATTCTTAAAGCTATCATTCCAAGTACATTACCTACATGGGGTTTTCTACCTGCCTGTCACTTCACACTGCTCTTGTTTCGTTTTCTGTGTTTATTAGATCCTGTTTATAGTCCGTTTTACAATTTAACATATTCGACACTCCTGAGTACTAATGCTCTTGGATATTTATCCTTGTAAAGCATCACATGTAAATATTTTTTAAAATTCCCTACTATATATAAGTTGGCAATATCCTAGACCAGTGTTTCTCAACCTTTCTAATGCCTCGACTCTTTAATACAGTTCCTTATGTTGTGGTGACCCCCAACCATAAAATTATTTTCGTTGCTACTTCGTAACTGTAATTTTGCTACTGTTATGAATCATAATGTAAATATCTGTGTTTTCTGATGGTCTTAGGCTACCCTGCTAGCAGTTCGACCCACAGGTTGAGAACTGCTGCTGTGGAGCCTTAAAGAAAGCACATTGAGACTGGTAGGAGGTGCGGAGTCCTGGAACCGGCTGGCACCCAGGTGTGCTGCTTTTTTAATTGGGAGATACAAGCTCCCGCTTGCTCTGAACTCCAGCTCTGGGCAAGCCTCTGGGGGCCCCAGACTCACATGGGGAGAAACTGGACTGTTTGGCATGGGGGCATGAACACGAGGACGGCTTTCTTTCAGATGGAGGTGCTCACGGCGGTCATTGTTCCTGCACTACGACCACTCTGGGCAGGGCTGACTGGCAATCATTGCTGTTTGCTCTGCCTTAGTGATTCCCTGAGACTCTGCCGCACCCAACTTACCACCTCACCTAAGCTGTGCTGAAATAAAGAATAATACACAGAGATTCAACAGTAGACTAGAAGATCCCAAGAGTCAAGTCAAACATTTGAAATATGAGAAAACAAAAAACACTCACTGGAAGAGCAAAAAGAAAAATCCAAAAATATGAAGATAGTGTAAAGAGCCTCTGGGACAACTTCAAGTGTGCCAACATCCAAATTATGGGGGTGCCAGAAGAGAGAGCAAGATATTGAAAACCTATTTGAAGAAATAATAACAGAAAACTTCCTCTACCTGCTGAAAGAATAGACTTACAAGTCCAGGAAGCACAGAGAACCCCAAACAAGAGAAATTCAAAGAGAACCACACCAAGACACATCATAATTAAAATGCAAAGAGCAAAAGACAAAGAGAATCTTAAAAGCAGCAAGAGAAAAAGTTACCTACAAGGGAATACCCACAGGACTGTCAGCTCATTTCTCAACAGAAACTATGCAGGCCAGAAGGGAGTGACAATACATATTCAAAGTGATGAATAGCAAGAATGTACAATCAAGATTACCCTACCCAGGGTAATCATTTAGAATTGAAGGTCAGATAAAGAGCTTCACGGACAAAAAAAAGCTAAAGGAGTTCAACAGAACCAAATCAGTATTATATGAAATGTTGAAGGATATTCCTTAAGAGGAGGAAGAGGAAAAAGAAAAAGGTAGTCAGCCAACCAGATCTGAAATACCATGGCTGACATGTACACATAAGGAACTGTTTGACATTGAAATGGGGACTCAAAGAAATGTTGTCCCAGAAAGGAACTCACTATAGACTGATTCATTTGCCACTCAGCATAACCATTATGGCTTGTCTCAGTTTCAGTCCTTATAAAGGAAATCCTTGTATCACATGATCTAACTCATCTAGGGAAAATAATGACAACATAAATTGATTAACAGAAACAGACCGGGAGACAGAGAAGCAGTGATCAGACTGTCGGGCCTCAGAGGGAAGGTAGGGAAGGATACGAGCAAAGGGACGATATCAACCAAAGGACTGTGTGCATGCATATAAGCCTAACCAGGGGCCATGGATAACAGGGGGTGGGCATACATGGGGAGGGGTTTGGGATGGAAATGGGGGGATGAGGACAATTATGTGACACCATAATCAATAAAGAAATTTAAAAAAAAAGAAAAAGGTAAAGATAAAAAATTATGAACAAAGGGACAACAAATACATATCTATCAACAAGTGAATCTAAAAAACAAATGAATAAAAATCTGATGAACAAACTGGTGAATTTAATATAATCAGGAGCATGGAAAGGGAACAGACTGACAACTCTTGGGGGGTAAAGAGGTGTGGGGGTACAGGAAGAGAATGGACAAAGATCTTACACCTATGGACAAAGACAGTGCAGGGGCGAGGGCCTGGGGTGGGGTGGGAACCGGGTAGAAGGGAACATCTGTAATAATCTGAACAATAAAGATTAATAAATAAATAAATTCTTACTGAGCACCTATAAGTGTATCCCAGTTAAGAGGTCCTTGGCCTCAGGAATGTAGTTTTGTAGATAACACAAAAAAAATTACGATAGGGACTTTTCATGCCGACAAATGGCATGTGGCTAGTTAGCCTTAACTCTCCTACTTGCCCAGACTACATCCCTTCCAGGACAATTTACTATTTCTAATTCAGAAACTTCTCATTTAAGAGAAAGCAGAAATTATTAAAATGAAAGCCCAGGGTAAAGAATGAACTATATATTCAATTAAAATTACATTAAAACTTAAATATAAAATATAAACAGAAGTGAAATTTTTCCACTTGCAAAGTACAGAAATTACACAAAACAAATCTACATGTACTATAAAATTTCTTGTTTTTATACATGTAAAAAAATAGTATTTCACTCTTAAGTTTTTAGTTATATAGTTAGAATTATACTAGTGGTCCTGTGCACAAATCCATGCATGAGTAGCTCGCTGCTTCTTGCCTCAGCTGGCCGTCCGGCCCACCACCGCTCATAGCTCTCCACCACACGAAGCTCACTGCCTCGTCCTCCTGTAGCTCTCCACGCTTGTAGCTTACTGCCCTGCGTTACGGCGTAATGACCATTAGCATATTACTTCTTTATTATATAGCATAATTCTACTTTTATAGGTAGGTCAACTAGGAGAAATAAGTTAGCACAATCATTTGAATTGGTTGTCTACACACTGGACAGGGCTTATTTCTTTTTTTTAGCTTTTTTGCACATGTAAAGCATGCCATGAGATGTCCTGTTTTGCCATGGACGATGCAACCATTTTTAGGTCGGCCTTGGCAAATCACACAAGGTTCGATGGCATTATTGGGAAAATTAGATTCCACACTTTCTTTGTCTTGTGTTTCTTCCCTCTCATACTCTTTGACATCTTCTTGGCTGCTATAAATGATGCTACCAGAAGTTGATGGCTGAGAGTAGTCCTCACTTTCTTGGGATTGGGAGGCTTGTGTGATCTCTTCATGAGTTTCCTCAACACATGATTCTTGGGAATCATTCACTGTACTTTTTTTACAATCAGGGACATCAAAGCCCTCTTCTACTTGTGTTGAGTTTTCTAGTTTGATTTCCTCAGCCATGCTTCCTTTTCCTTTTTCTTTCCCTTTGTCCTCAGGAAGCCAATTCTCACGAAGGGCCCAACATCTGTTGCAATGTGATGGCAGGGGAGGATTCATCTCATTGCATGAAGTACACTTCCAATAGTCCTTCAATGAAATAAGACAGTTAGTCTCTGTTGCCCTCTAATGACTATGTATATTAACACTAACTTTAATATATCTAGGTAAAATATACCAGAAGGCCTAATTTTCAGCATTTCATGTTTTATAGAAAACATTCAATATTTAAACGGTCTTTCCTCAAGTATGAGATTTTAAGTATTTTTTTCCCCCAGCTAACCGCTTAGCCATGCATCTAAATTATCTGTTGGAGGACACAGATACACAGTTGGTTCTGAGTTGAAACAAGTGCCATGGCATCAACTACCATCTGTAAACGAGACCTGTAATCACTCCACTCCCTTAAAGGCTCAATCCAGGATACTGTGCCAGAGTCCACCCATCAATCTAGATGAAACTCTCTCTCAATCTGCCATGGACTCCCTCAGCAGTGCTCTAAAACTCAGGGCTCAGCTGAGTGTTCCCTAACTTCACCCACAAAAGCAATGTGGAAACATTCTTCAATAATCACTGTTAGCTAAAATCTGTCATCATTGTCACTGCCCAACATGTATGCCCTTTACTTGTTTATCCTTTCCTGTGTGCTCACTCTGTAACTGCTTTTCCTGTATCCTAACTTATTTCCCAAAACTTTCCACCATCTCCAGCCTCTTCACTAAACCTATCCTTATCTCCCTATCTTAACTGAAGCATGGTTTTCCCGGAGGATCCTGTACATATAACACTTGCCACCAAAGGTCCTGCCTATCTTGCCATGAATAATGTACCATTTCTAAATTGCCTAACAAATGACATAATACATTAGCAAGAAGGGTGAAGAATGTTCATTCTCCCACCTTGGTTCTTTCAAGTTGTTAAAGTAGGATACTTATAACTGATAAAACCAAAGACAAATGTTTTATAATATCAGGGGTTGAGATGCTTCAAAAAGTCCAAAAATTTGCAAGATCTATGTCTGAAACATTTTACTCAACTTGATATCAAACGTGTATGAATTCATGCACCAGTGGGGTCCCACAGACTGGCCTGCAGGATCAGGCCAAAACCGGTTCTCCAACATCCCCTGAGGGGTCCCAGATTGCAAGAGGGTGCAGGCCAGGCTGAGGGATCCCACCAGTGTACAATCAGGCCAGGGAGGAATGCAGGAAGTTGGCCAATCGGGGAGGGACTGTGGGAGAGTTCCAGGGCGTGTCTGGCCCCAATCAGCCAGAACCCAGAAGCAAGCTAACCTACGGGTGTGAACATCTGCCCCCTGGTGGTCAGTGCATGTCACACTGACTGGTCAACTGTCTATCCCTGGTGGTCAGTGCACATTATAGCGAGTGGTTGAATGGCCTTACCATATCATTAGCATATTACGCTTTGATTGAACAGATGACCAGTCAACTGGACACTTAGCATATTAGGCTTTTATAGAATATAGCAAAAAAACTTTACTTTTGCGTCTGGGTAATTGTTTCAACCCAGAAAAGAAAAATGAGATTTCCTATTCAAACAGAAAAGGTAACATTAACAGAAATTAAAGCAAATATTCAGTTAAAAATACCTCAGGAACTCAGTAAAGCATGCAATATTTAAGTCCTGATTTCTTCTTTCCAGAAAATATATTTTTATTGATTTCAGAAAGGAAGGGAGAGGGATAGAAACATCAATGATGAAAGTCACTGATCAGCTGCCTCCCACACACCCACACGGGGGATCGAGCCCGCAACTTGGGCATGTGCTCTGACCAGGAATCAAACCTGGTTCAAAGACTAACACTCAACCACTGAGCCATGCCAGCCAGGCAAGTCCTGATTTTTTTTAATGCATATCCTACTACATTCTAATACCAAAATGTTTATATTCAACAAGATTGGCAAAATGTTGGTAACTATTAGAAGTTGGTGATAAGTACACTTGAGATATTTTGTATGCTGTACATACTTAAAATTTTTCCACAATAGTGTCCTTTTGCTGCTCTGACTGGGTGTTTTCTTCTGGCTTTGATCCTCTTCATCATCCAACCTGTTTATTTCTTCTAGTGTATTCTTCATTTCATTTCTAACTGGTTCTTTTTTATGGTTTCTATGTGCCTTTTTATATTTACTATCTTTTAGATTAAGTCCTAATTGATTTCATCATTCTTCTAAGTCTCTTGTGCATTCTTTTAGCCATTTTGAACTCTGATCTGATAAATTGCTTGCCTCCATTTAGCTTTTTTCTGGGGACTTCTTCTGTTCTTTCATTTGGGGCATATTTGTATCCCCATTATGGCTGCTACTTTGTGTTAGCTTCTACATATTAGGTAGACTTGCTGACTCTGTGTTGGTAGGGTGGCCTTCTCTGTGTTGGTAGATGTCCTTGATCACCTGAGCTGGGTGCTCCAGAAATGTCCCTTGTATGGATTACATGGGCCCTCCTGTTGTAAATGTCTCTTGATTGATCTATTCATGTGTGGGGTCAACTCTTAGGCTGGCTGTGAGGATCAATCCTGACCACAGAACATGAGCTGCTATGCAGGTGCTGACCACTCAGAGTGGAATTTGCCTCAGTAGAATCTGGTACCTGCTGAGATCGTTCTTGGATATGCTACTTGTGAAGCTAACTGGATCCTGCTCTGATGTTGTCTGACATTGGCCACTGGGTCTACTGGATCTGGGGCCTTTTGACACAGACTCTGGTACAGGTCAATGTCAGACGCTGCCAATGACTGGCTCAGGGCAACCTGTTTAAAGCAGTAAAGTGATTCAGAATTTGTGGCTGGGCTTAGGCGTGCTCGGGAAGGATTAAGCTGTACACCAAGGCTTACTTATACCAGCACTGTACCTAGGGGCCAGTCAGCATAAGTCCCTAGGAACCTCCAGGTCTTCCTGTTAGGCTCAGTCATTGAAAGGGCCTCTAGCAGTACTCGAGTTGCATGCAACAGGTTCTTAGTGGGTGACAATGTGAGAGGTGTTCTCCATATCTACATGCCTCCAATCGTGGTGCCAGAGCTGGGTCTAAGAACTCAGCAAATGTCCCAGGGTATACCGAGTCTAGCTGCACCTGCTGGGTGCTTGCACACCTTCATGGTGGGCAGAGCTCAGGGAGTCATCAGGGTGAGGCCAGCAACATTTATCAGGCCTAAACAAGACAAGATGTGGCCCTGTGGAAGGAAGGCTCTGCACCTGTTGGATCTGAGGAAAACATTTCCCCTGTCCGAGAGCCATGCAACAAAATTTGCCTATTTCTAGTGGAATCCTGTCTCTCCCTAGCAGACAGAAATCCCGCTGCTTTTCACAGCCAGATGTTATATGGGCAGCTCTTCCAGGCTCTGGTGCTCTGGGCTGGGGAGCCTGGCTTGGGCTTAAGAACCCAAACTTGCCGAAACCAGTTTGGCTCAGTAGCTAGAGCATTGGCCTGAGGACTGAAAGGTCCCAGGTTCAAGGGCATGTACCTTGGTTGCGGGCACATCCCCATTAGGGGGTGTGCAAGAGGCAGCTGATCGATGTCTCTCTCTCATCAATGTTTCTAACTCTCTATGCCTCTCTCCTTCCTCTCTGTAAAAAATCAATAAAATATATTAAAAAAACAAAAAAACAAAAATAAACATTAAAAAAAAAAAAAGAACTCAAAGTTATCAGGGAATTCCCCTGCAGCTGAGACACTCCCCGGGGACCTCAACTGCCGCCTGTGGGAGCAGGGTCAGTCCTTTTGCTCTCCGCACTTCCTACGAGTCGCAAGTCTTAATGTGGACTCTTCTGTAAATCCCTGGTTATAAGACTTATCTTCAGCTGGTCTTCAGTTGGTTATATAGGTTGATTGCTCTATATTTTAACTGTTTGGTCCTGGGAGGAGGTGGGTGTACTTATTCCACCACCATCTTGGATCACCTTTCATAATAATATTCTTTAAAAATTTCAGCTCAAAAAGCTAAAAAAAAATATGTAGTAACATACCCCAACCCAACAAATAAAAGAACAAAACACTTTAGATAACTAAAATTCTAAAGACTTTAACTTTATAAAAATTGCCTCATCAGGAAGTAGACTAGATATCTAATCTTGATTTCAATGTTATTTTTGACACAATGTGCTAATAGTGTAAAATAGATGTATACTTACAGCTAAGGAAATTTCAGGATCATCTTCAAATGAGTCTGTATCACTCTCCCCTGCATGATACACAGTAACTTGATATACCTAATAAAAGAAATCCATAATTTTTTTAATCAGAAAGGTTTCTCAATGGTAAGTCCTAAATGAATAGAATGTGCTACTATATATTAGAAATTCTGAGACAAAGGTCAAATGGAATGAGTGAGTGTAAAGGGGGAGAAATGGAGATCAGTGAAATCCTAAGCCAATATGGTAAAAATTCAGATAAAATATATATAAAATGAATGAAGGAAAATATGCAGTACAAGCATCTTATTTTATAAATATGGAGGAATTAAATAACAATGAAACAGCTAAAAATGTAAGACAACAGATCTAGAGATACTATGTGACTTTATATAACTGCATGCATGCATCACTTTTATAAAAAGTAAATTAATAATAGAGAAGAACTGAGTTAAATATTTTGTTTGTTTGTCTTTGTTTTTTTTATTAAGGTATTGTATGTGTACATAGCTTACCATTGCCCCCCCTCCACCTCCCATTCATGCCCTCCCTCCCCAGAGTTCTGTGTTCATTGGTTGTACTTATATTCATGCATACCAGTCCTTCAGTTGTTCTCTTATCTCCCCCCAAGTTTCCTTCCACTCCCCGCTGTCATTTGACAATCTGCTTGTTTTATGGTGACTATCTCAGGACCACATGAATAGAATCCGCTCCTCATTTGGCAGTCTGCTTGTTTTATGGTGACTATCTCAGGACCACATGAATAGAGTCTGCTCCTCCTCTGGTTCACACCGCCCCTCCCCCCGGATCCCACTGCTTCCCCTGGGACACACGGCTCACCCGGGGCACACGGCCCCCTGGGACACACAGCTCACCCGGGGCACACGGCCCCCAGGACACACGGCTCACACAGGGCACAAGGCCCCCTGGGACTGAGTTAAATATTTTAAATGAGCAGACTATTGTAACTATGCTCATTAAGGCCTACATACTTCTTGGCATATTTATAAAAATATAAATCAGATAAGGAACTAAAACACCTCAATTCCACATAACAATATTCCAGTATAAGTAAATCAAGCTCATGTATTTCAAGTGAATTCTGAATACATTCTTTCAATCTCATCAGTCAACAAATGAAAAAAAATTTAGAATATAATTAGAGGAAATATAACTACCTCATCATCTTCATCTGAGAGTTCTTGTGCTTCTTCACTGAGGTTATAATCTTCTGAATTGAAAGACTCAACTTCAAATTCTACACTGAATCGATCTGAAACTGAATCTTGATCCAACCAATCACCTGATTGTTCACTTACACCAGCATCAAGGTCCTAAAATCAGGGGGGGAGGGGGTGACATTGTACATTACTTGTTGGTTGTTGGCCTCTATAACAGCTTCCTAAATCTTCCCTATGCCCCTAACTTTTCCTTAATTCTATTCTGCACACTGACACTAAATTAAGATTCTGGATCCCTCAGCCAGTGGAGTTTAGCAATTGAGTGTTGGCCCAGGAACCAAGACGGTCTTTCTCCCCATGAGGACAGGAATCATATCTACCTTGACTACTATATCTCTAGTGCCAAATAAAACCTGGAATAGAAGACACTTAAATATCTACTGAATAAACTTGTTCTACTCATGCCATCTAGTGGCCTACATAAGTAACAGCTCTTTTAAATAATAACTGTAAAGTTCACATCTGTATCCATAAAATCACTGCTTTGGAAAAGAGAAACAAATACAAGCAACAAGAATAGGGTTAATATCATAATTGGATCAGTCCCTTACATATTCTAAAGAACTAAAAAATGATTATTTGGATCCAGAAGAGTGATCATGAGGCACTGTCATATAAAAAATAAATATTCTAATTTTAATTACATTTTAAAGACCATGTTAAATGACAAGAAAGAAAATACTCCATTTTTCAAGTACTATTGCTAACAAAAACTTCTTTACAAAACTTCAGTGACATCTCTTAAGAATTTTATTCTTGGCTAATACTTTGGAATTTTTATCAATCAAAATTTACCGATATATGTCATCCATGCAATATTACACCTATTTCATAACATTTGTATCAGACCTTCTTGATGTCTCTAGACTTACATATCCCAAATGTAAAATTAAGACTCTACCAATTTACTTGCTGACAACTATAGTAAAAAAAAAAAAAATTTATTCTAAATATTTAACACAAGTTTGTCTTAGAATACTAAAATATCTAACTGATTCAAATTTCCATTTTTGTTCCCTTACTTTAATTTTTATTTTTTTGATTTCAGAAAGGTCGGGAGAGGAAGAGAGACAGAAACATAGAAACTTCAATGATGAGAGAAAGCCCTAGCTGATTTGGCTCAGTGGATAGAGCGTCAGCCTGCAGACTGAAGGGTCCTGGGTTTGATTCCGGTCTAAATCATATGTCCAGGTTGCAGGCTAGAACCTCAGTAGAGGGCATGCAGGAGGCAGCCAATCAATGATTCTCTCTTAACATTGATGTTTCTATTTCTCTTTCCCTCTGCCTTCCTCTCTGAATACATATTTTTTTAAAATGATGAGAGAGAATTATTGATCAGCTGCCTGCTGCATGCCCCACACTAGGGATCGAGCCCACAACCTGGACATGTGCCCTGACTGGACATCGAACTGTGACCTCCTGGTTCATAGGTTGATACTCAACCACTGGGCCACACCAGCCAGGTTGTTTCCATATTTTTAAAAAATTCTAAATTCTCAGACTACCCCATATTCCAATTTATTTGAACTTACTATTGGTGTAGTGGCCTACAAGATTCTCTAATATATAAGATGACATTAATAACTATTAATATTGGTACTAATTTTATCAACACACCTCAATGCTATTCTGCTATCTTACACCACTCTCCCTAAACCTGGTGTTGGGGTGGGGAAGATCTATACTTGTTTATTTGAAGGGAAAAAAAAACTTACTGGGGGCATTTGAGATCTTGCTCCCTGGCATATGTCACCAGTTTGGCTTAAACAAACTCATAAAAATTAAAAATAAATAAATTACCACTGTATAGTAGTAATCGTGTATCATACATGTACATCCCACCTGAAAGCTTATTAGAACTGCCAGAATAAGATTTAAAAACCAGTCTTATTAAGTCATTTTTTACGTAAGCAAGGTTACCGGATTTGATGAAGTCCCTGTTGATTCACTGCTACTGCTTCTTTCACAGCGTATCTCCCTTATTACACACAGAGCCAGGCTTTCGTCAAAGGAAAAGGAAATACTATCAGATCTGTGGCGCTTTCTTTGACGTTCACCAGATAATTCATCTGAGTTTTCTTCTGGATATGTAAGGAAAAACAAGTTAATTAGATTGCTACACAGTTTATTTAGAAATTGAGCTGTCATGAGTACCTATTTGTACTGAAATTTGGTTCCTCTGAAATTTAATCTGTTTCAACAGTTAACATTTTCATTGGATCTGTCCAGAATAATAAAATAGTATTTTTAAAAGCTTCTTAAGCTTCTTTCAGAATGTTATCACCATTAAATCACAATTTAATCTATCCCTAGCTTGTATTGAACAATCTAGGACTTCTCTGTCATAAGTTAATATACTTAGAAGGTACATCTGGAATTCACTTCAGCATAAATTAATACAAATATAAACTGATTCTCTCCCCCCAAAATAAGTAACTTTTTGTTCCAGTCCCATGTATTTAATGACTCCTCTGCCCTTATTACGCTCACATACAAGATTTTAATCTGGGCTTAACTATTTCATTGATTCTCTTTCACCTGGTTCATATACTTTTGGTCATAATGACTTTTGATTAGGCAACAGCCTCCTCCTCCATTATCTTTTAGCTGCAAAACTGTTGAGCTATTTTATTTACCTTGTTTTTATTTCTAAGATGCTATTTACCATTTTAAAACTCACTTATTAAAAACAATTAAAATACTTTAACTGCTAAGATGACTAAGAATAATGAGTAAAACAGAGTTTATATATTTGTCCTTTATTATCTTGAATAGAAAACTGGCTAACTATAAAATCCAGGGGGGCAAAGAAAACTGCGTCTGCAGTAAACCAGAAAAATTTTGCTCAGAAAGCAATTTTTTAAATCAAATAAATCACATAACACTGAGACTAAAACTCAGAAATTAATTCATCTAAACCAAAAAAGCACAATGTCATTAAGCCTAAATGAATTAATTTCCTAAGAAAATGAGCACTAAAAAGCTGTTTGAAAATGTCAAATATTCACATATACCTGTCTCACTAATTGTTCTCCTTCTAGATGAGGTAGATGGTCTAGAAACCAAATCTGAAGATGAAGGTTTCTCTTCCTGCAGTTCTTGAACAGAGTCCTAAGAATTCAAGGGGAAAAGACCCACAAACTTAACTTGTAACACCAGAGAGCTAATTCCCCACTGTAATAAACTTTCCTATTTTCAAGAATTATACTAGAATGAGTTAATTTCAAAATTACCTTTTGATCACTCCCACCTTCAAGGTGATTTCTGTTTTCACTCACAGATGTGCCTGAATCTGATGGTTCTGGTGGAAAATAAAAATAGAAAAACACAAACTAAGAAAGGGCTACTCAATGTATAGTCCAGGACAAAATGCTCACACAATTTAACCTTTCAACAAATATTAATCATGTGTCTCCCAGCCTGGCTGGCATGGCTCGGTGGTTGAGAGTCAACCTATAAACCTGGTCATGGTTCGATTCCCGGTCAAGGCACATGCCCAGATTTTGGGCTCAACCCGTAGTGGGGATAAATAAAAAAATATACATATTAAAAACTAAAAAATATTTTTAAAAACTGACTTGCTAGTGCACAACAAGTATTTTATCTGGCAAGCAATAAGGAACCCTTCCCCCCTAAATGGTCTTTTTATAATTTTTTTAATTTTTATTGACTTCAGAAAGGAAGGAAAAGGGAGGGAGGGAGAGACAGAAACATCAATTATGAGAGAGAATCATTGATTGGCTGCCTCCTGCACACCCCACACTGGGGATCAAGCCCACAATCCAGGCATATGTCCCTCCCACCCCACTGAGAATCAAACAGTGACCTCTGGTTATAGTTCAACAACTGAGCAATAGTCTTCTTATGCACAGGAGTGACAAATCACTCTGACAAATATAAGGAAAAGAGAGCAGAGGCAAGAAAACCAGTATTGGACAGCAACTACAATAATACGTATAAATAAGTATTAAAATCTAAACTAAGCCATGGAAAAAAGATTAATACCAGAGAAATTAAAAAGGTGAGAACCAGGGTGTCTGACACACAAGGCAAAGGGAGAAAGGAGTTAAGGATTCCAAGATTCTACCCTGGGTGGATAAATGGGTGGTACCATTCACCAAGACAGAAACTGCAGAAGATGAATAGATTTGGATGGGAAGACAGTGCACTAAAGGGGATGAAACTCACTGAGGTAGGTAAGTTTAGTTTTTAATTGGTGCTCAAAAAGTCAGTTTCAGTTACAGAAATTACCAAACATCATAATCAAATGCACTTTACTGCTCCCTGAGAAATGTTCACCTTAGTAGGGAAGTCAGGCCTGAGCATTAACAATTTGAAATTATATACAATGTCATAACAGTTTATTTCTTCTTTATATTATGAGCAAGGTATTATACTTAAGTTGTACATGTACATTTTATATTTTTAGTATAACAGGCATTACAAAGCAGATGTAATAAAAAAGGAAGCACTATAAATGACAAGGTTTAGAACACTGAGTTCTAAAGCTAATGCCACTAAAATGAAACCTGAAACAAACTCAGAGTGGAAATAATATAAGAAACTTACAAATTACTATCTCATTAACAAGATTTTGCTAGTAATCCACCAAGGTTTATTTACTTTTTGTTCTTTTCAAAATTCTACCAAGGCTAATTAATATATATATATATATATATATATATATATATATATATATATATATATTTTTTTTTTTTTTTTTTTTTTTTTTTTTTTTTCCCAGAGATGAAGGAGAGATAGAAACATCAATGATGACAGAGAACCATTGGTCAGCTGCCTCCTGCATGCCCCCTACTGGGGGTTGAACCTGCAAACCGGGCATGTGCCTGAATTAAGAATCCACTGACATCCTGCTTCACAGATGGAAGCTCAACCACTGAACCACAATGGCTAGGCCTAACAAGATTAATTTACATGAATGAATACATCAGAGACAATACTTCAGAAAACTGAAAACACTACCTTTAGTTGTTTATTTGCCTTCATTTGATTTCATAAAGAGCTTTGTAAAACAATAGTCACCAGACTACTAATCACCTCTATTCAAGATAGGATAGATGGTGATGCCCTTTTCTGGGTCTTAAGTCCTAACTCTGGAAGAATAAGTATTCAACACATTTACTAAACACCATATTAATAAAACACTGTACTGTGTGTGATGCAGAATGTAGACCTGAACAGGACATAAGAAAGCAATATAAATAATTGTTAAAAGCAACATATCAATAAAATTTAAGTATCAATACCCATCCTTTCAAATACCCATCCTTTCAAATGGTCCTACCTAGACATATATATGTATTACTTCCCAAAGCCTTTCAATACATTTCAGGTTTGATCACATCTCTACTAAGCAGTAACTTTTGAAATTATCTACCTTTCAAAACAAATACTAACCCTCACATCCCAAGGCCTAAACAGAGGTAACAAGACATTTAAGCTTACATATCATAAGTCTGCACTAGATCCTTAGTGTTACGTTGTTTAGTTCAGCGGTTCATAACCAGTGGCCCGAGGACCACTGGTGGTCCGTGAGGTCCGAAGGTTGGGAACTGCTGTTTTAGTTCATATGTAGTTCTTCCCATTAAATTTATCACATTCTTTTATTACAATTAAACATATCACTAAAGCAACTTTTAAAGAGAATCACAATTACAAAATGACTAAACATACACAAAATGTCTGAAAATATTTTCATGGTATATGTTTATGGTATCCAAAAATTAACTTACCCGGCTGACTGACTATTACCAAGTTTCTGTAGATCATTGTGTATATGTTCCTTGTAGGGAGAAAAAATAAGAAACATATTTATCAAACTGGCCTTAACCAGGCTTTTAATAGATTATTATATTTAAGTGCACGAAGACAAAACTTTAAATCACTGAATTCATATTATATTAATGTTCTAGGTCTTAAAAAGCACATAATTAGTTGTAGAATGATTACATACAGCTACCTTTTACGATCACTAAAGTCTCTGTGTTTGAAAGATTTTATGATTTCATCTCTTGAAATGTGCCTTGCTTGGACTTTACCAAACAATCCCAGAGAATAGGTATAAATGCAAAAAGTGGGTTAACATATGTATTTATTTTTAAAGAGAAAATTTCTGGCTCTGTGTTTAGAAATAGACTACCTAAAAAAAAAGTGGTGTTATAAAAAGCCCACTCTAGGAACTTGATTATAATTTTGACTTTCATCAACCCTTGACCAGTCATCTAATGGCTTTTCTTTCTTGACCTTAAAATGTGTTGAAGATAAAACATTATTCATTCATTTCATAAATACAGACTGAGACCCTATTATGTACCAATCACTGTTCTAGAAACTGGAAGGAAAGAATACAAAAAAACCCCAACAAATCTCTGCTCTCACTGAATTTATATCTTAATAGGAAGACAATTCACTTATTCCAGTCTTCACTTATAATTCACTTATTCCAGTGCTTTTTTTAAACCAAAGATTTTAGAGAATGTTTTTGGTCAAAAGACATCATTTCTAATTCTCAAGGTTAAGAGAAAAGTGCCAAATCCAACTATTTCTTTTTACCCTTCTGACAATGATACAGCTCCTTAAACTCACAAGTCAACATCCTTTTCCATATTCTTTTTTCTAAGTCAGCAATTTCCCCAGTATGTAGCCTCTCAAAATATCAGAATTCAAGTCAAAGATAACTTTAATACCAGAAATTACATCTCAAATAATAATACAAGAATAAACTGTGTTTATTGTACTCACAACTATAAACCAACTTTTTTTGTCCCACCCTATATGCTATACTAGAGACCCGGTGCACAAAATTCATGAACTCAGGGTGTGGGGGATCCTCCACCCTGGCCTGTGCCCTGTCACAGTGCAAGAGCCCCACAATCAATCACCCCAAAGAGGTAGGCTGGAGCCAGGGGTCAGAGCTCCATGCAGCCCAAAGCTGGGAGGCAGGACCCCCGACAGGCCTTGCCAGATGCCCAGACAAGTCTCGCCTCGTGAAGACAGGACTCCCAGGTAGGCACTGTGCCGTGCACGCAGCATCAAGCCCAGCCCCACCCACCTGCGCATGCCTGCTATGTACGAGCCATCTTGTGACAGCGTGAGGGCATCATGGTGTGATGACGACTTAGGCTCTTATTAGTAAGGATTGCTAAGAAATTAAAATTTAACATCTTTTATACATAACTAAATGCCCGATGAACGAAGATTCATGCAAGAATGGGCCTTCCTTCCAGGAGCTCCAGTGGCGCAATCAGCGCATGGTAGTTTTAAGAATGGACCTTCCTTCCCCTGGCTGCCAGTACCGCCTTTGCTCTGGCCTGGAGCTGCCTTTCCGCCTTCCCATGCTGCCCAGAGGCCCGGAGTGGCTGGGGCAGGGTGGAACGCCTGCATTGTCACCATGGCCGCTCGGTGCCTGTGTATGCAAATTGATTAACCAGCTCTGTTAAGTTAATTTGCATACTCACTGCTAACTGGCTGGTGGGCATCACAAAGGTATGGTCAATTTGCATCTTTCTTTTTTATTAGTGTAGATAATTTTTCTCTGGCAAAAAGGAGTGAGGGTGCAGGTGAACTGAAACATTTACCCAGCTTTTTTTTTCTTCTTCTTCTTCTTTTTATACAATAGACAAAACTGAAAAATTTACCTGTGTTCTTTCACAGAGAAACTTGGCACTCCAAACAAATCCCCTAGAAGGTCATTTGAACAATATACAATATGCTGTTGCTTCTCATCATACAATCGCTTCTTCATAATATACTGGCCAAGATAAAATATAACCTGAAATAGAAATATGATTTCTGAGAATTAATAAAAATTAAATGTTAGTTTCAAATACATTCAATATCATATTTATCTGAAGAGAGTTAAACCAGCAACCACATTCACAGCCATTGAAAATAACAACCCTATAAAAAATTGCTTTTAAATATTTTCCTTTTAATTTGATGGATGCAGAGATATTGCTTTTGATTTAGTTAAATAAAACTTTACAATATATATATTTTTTTCAGACCTTAACTGCCCAAATATCTAGGTACAACACATTAGGAAATGAAAAGGCAGCAAAATGCTAGTAAGATATTGGTTAACTCTTAGTTCAGCTTACCTCTTTCATAGTATAAGTGTCTTTTTGTGCACCAACAGATTTTAACAACTTCAAAAGCAATGGCTTTGGTCTAACCTATGAAAAAAAAAGTTGCTATTATACTTCCAAATTTATTACAGAACTATAAGCCCCACTGCAAACATGTCCATAATTTCAATCAAGGTAGCAGACACTAAATTTAACAATCTCACGAGGTTATACTTCAAAAAACAAGCTATAATGTTTTCACTAAATGTAACAGACTATTTAAACTGAATACCAGACTGTCTCAGGAGTTTGAAAAAAAATGCTGGGACCCAATTATTACACAGTCAGACTTCTCAACTCTTATCAGTTGTCATCAAAATAGGTATCCATGCCAATGCAGGGAAAATTATGTTTTTTCTCTCCAGCTATTTCTGCCATCTGTTTATTATCTTACAAACTCAGCCATAAATGAAATACCCCTATGAGCTTACTGTAAACCTAATTACAAAATCCAAGAAAAATAAATAAACCTTTAGTGTGGGGCCTTTTACCAATCTTTTCCGTCTACAGATTAGGTTCCTGAAGAATGGAGAATTTAAATAACCAAACCAAGGTGACAAGGTAATTAAGAGCAGATCTGAGACTGCCACTTATGCCCCTCAATTACAAGCCTCCACTTTCTTCCAACTATATCATGCTGCCTCTTAGTTGGTCTCCATTTCAATTATCTACTTTATAAATATTTACAGAGTTTCTACCATGCACCAAACAGTGACAGGTATTGGCTTAAAAAAAAAAAAAAGGAAAACATATGACCTGTATTCCAGGGGCCAGTCAACTACACTGAAGGGAACCAAAATGTTGCTACCCTGGAGCTGCTTTTTGGGATACTAGTCAAAAGACTAGAATTTTCCGTTGTGACTTTCTTCATTTCTGCCAATGCATGAATTACTTTTGTGACTCCTAGGAACCACTTAAAAAAAGTTAACTACTAATGAGTCAAAACAGAAAAAAACCCTCTGTCACGTAAGAAACGTCAGCACCCGTGCCTAACTCATGCCATGGAACTCACCTTTACATGCAGGGTGGTAAAGAGCAAAGAAAAGACTGTTTCTTACAGAAACTCTGACTCCATACAGCGCGATGCCCACGCAGCAGAAGGTAAGCTACGTACACAGAATTCCACTCTTAAAGGGTCATGCTATGATCGGGTGGGGGGTATCAACATAATTTAGCTGATCACATCATAAAGCAAAAATATTCTCAAAAAGTTCCACTTTGAGACAAAATACCAACCAGGGTTTCTTGCTCAGAAGCTGGGATCTGTGAGGTGCTCACGGCACCATCGGTGGACACCGACATGCTGGTGTTGCACATCTGCCTGGAGAGGAGGGGAAAAAAAAGATAAAACCCCATACATGCTTAAAACAATACCTTTCGGTAGCGATGCGTTTACCAAAAAAAAAAAAAAAAGAAAAAAGGTAAAGGCATCTGCAAGTGGGTCCTTACCTGGATCTCTGGAGAGCGAGCGAGCGCTGGTGCGAGCCTGATGCCAAAGTGAGCGCAGCTGGCAGAGGTCACGGTTTAAATCCCCGGCTGGCTGCAGACAAGTCGGGGCTTAGCTCCCGGGACGGCGGCCGCGGAACGTGTCCCAACTTGACCAGCCCCGGCCAACAGCTGAGTCAACCGGCCCGCCCGAGACCCGGCCCACTCGCGCCCAGGCTCCGCGCCGCTTCCGGCGGGCCCGGCCCCGGCACCTGTCAGACTCCCACCCCGGCCCGGCGGCCCGGCGGCCCCGTGCCGCAGCGCCCCCCGCCCCCCGCCCACGTGACCTCCGCCCTCCGCCCGCGCAGCCCCCGCCCACGTGACCTCCGCCCGCCGCCCGCGCAGCCCCCGCCCACGTGACCTCCGCCCGCCGCCCGCGCAGCCCCCCGCCCACGTGACCTCCGCCCCGCCGCCCGCCGGGAGCGCGCGCGGCCCGACACCCAGGTGGCAGCCAGTTCGCCCGCCTCCTCCCAGCAGCACCTCCGCGAGCCCGCGCGCTCCGCGCCCCCCGCCACAAAATGCACAAAAGATGCACACGGCCTGCGTGCCAGCGCGGAGGCTGGCCGCGACAGCACCCCGACCCGTCGCGGCGCCGGCCCACAGCGGCCCGCGCGCTCCCCGGCTGAGCCCTGCTCCCCGCCAAGCCGGCTCTCCCGCGCCTGGAGGGGTGGTGCGGTGCGGGCCTCCCCAGGGTGACCCGGCGGCCCTCCCCGGGCGCGTGGCAGCCCTGCACCCAGGGCGCCCACTCGCGGGCCCGGCCGCTGACCTTACTGTGTGCGGAGGAGGAGGAGGCTCCTGACGGCGGAAGCGGCAGGGCCTCGGCCGGAGGGCTCAGGGCTGCCCCTCGGGCTCGGCTTCCGGCTCCATTTTCCTCCTGGAAGCGCAAGCCCGCACATGCCCCAGGAGGGGCGAAGCTGGACCCGGGGCCCCGAAACGGCGACCCCTACCGCCCGAGGGCACCGCGCCGGAAGCCGCGGCCCATCCGGGCCTTTCGGCGGCGCGCGTCCCGGGCCCGCCGCCTCCGCCAATGGGGGCCGCGGCGGGGCGGGGCCTCCGCGCGGGCCGGCGGCGGTCTGTGCGCGCCCCCGGCAGGTGGGGAAGGGGCGCGGGGCGCCCGCAAACCGCACCCCGGGACCCTTATTTCCGCTGCCGCCCGGGTGGGTGCTCGGCGCTCGGGACGTATTTGTGGTGCTATTTTTTTGTGCTTTTTTTTTTTTGTATTTTTTCTGTTTACCCCGTCCCGACCGGGGTGGAAACTCCAGGCCAATGCGTAGCTTTTAGGGCCGCTACCAGAAAAGAAACCGGAATGAACAGCTGGCCGCGCTATATTAAGCCTTCACCGCCAGCCGCCGGAGCCGTAGACAAAGGAGTTATCTGGAGACTTGCGTGTTTTGTTTTTTTTTTTCTCAAAAGTGCGACTAAAATTGGCACAATGTGGGCTTGCACCACGGAGGCGTACAAACGTTCTAGCTGCAGAAATAGGAGGCCGGCGGGATGAGGAAGAGCGGTTACTTCTCGTTTTATGCTTCCATCTAGACTATTTGGCTTTGTGTATATAATATGTGCGTTCATGCCCGTTAAAAATATAAATGTGTTCAGCACTCCATACTGACCCACCGAGCTGCCCCTTTGGGGCACGCTGACGTAGCGATCTCAAACAGGAACAAGGACATAAAAACTGAATGGGTTCAACCTGCAAAGCAGGACCATTGGCAAAAAGACCCGCTTCTTCTTTGGCCAGAACAAGGACCTTTTATATCTTTCCCTTCTGCCACGCCCTAGCTTTCTAGAAAAGAATCTTCCTTAAACACAGTGGCCACTCAGTTGATTTCATCAGCATTATTCAAGGATGATTTGGTTTGTTTTGTTAAAAAAAAAAAAAAAAAAAAACTAGAATAAAAATAAACAGAGACCCAGCCGGTTGCTTAGTTGGTTGGAACATGTCCCAGACACCAGAAAGGTTGCGGCTGGACTCCAGGTCAGGGCACATACCTAGGGTGTCAGTCCCGTCCTTGGTCCGGGCATGTACTGGAGGCAGCCAATCTCTCTGTCTCTTGTCTGTCTCTCCCTTTCATCAATAAAAAAAAATATTCTCAGTCTGTCCGGTTTGGCTCAGTGGCTAGAGCCTCGGCCTGCAGACTGAAGGGTCCCAGGTTCGATTCTGGTCAGGGGCATGTACCTTGGTTGCAGGCATATCCCCAGTGGGGAGTGTGCAGGAAGCAGCTGACCGATGTTCCTGGCTCTCTATCCCTCTCCCTTCCTCTCTGTAAAAAAATCAACAAAATATATATTTTTTTAAAAACACAATCTCAGATGAGGATAAAATAAAAATAAACAATAAATGAATAAACAAACCAAACTCATACAAGGAACAAATGGGTAGTCCCCAGATTGGGGAGTGTGTGTGAAAAAGAGGAAAGGGATTAAGAAGTACAGATTATCCGTTATTAAAACAGTCATAAGGATATATAGTACAGCATACGGAATATAGTCAATATTGTTGTGATAACTTTGTATAATGTCAGATGGGGATTAGACTTCCCGGGCTGATAGCTTCATAAGTCTAATCACTATATGGTTTACCAGAAACCAAGGTAATATTGTATGTCAACTGTAATTGAAAAATAAGTTATTTTTAAAGCTTGTTTATTAAAAAAAATTACAAACTTGAGAAAATAAACAAATGGGACTACATCAAAATTAAAGGCTTCTAGCCGAAACCGGTTTGGCTCAGTGGTAGAGTGTCAGTCTGCGGACTGAAAGGTCCGGGGTTCGATTCCGGTCAAGGGCATGTACATTGGCTGCGGGCACAACCCCGGTGGGGGTGTGTGCTAGAGGCAGCTGGTCGATGTTTCTCTCTCATCGACGTTTCTAGTTCTCTATCTCTCTCCCTTCCTCTCTGTAAAATATCAATAAAATATATTTTTAAAAAATTAAAGGCTTCTACACAGCAAAAGAAACTATCAACAAAACAACAAGAAAGCCAACTGCATGGGAGAACAAATTTGTCAATGTTATTTCCAATAAGGGTTTAATCTTCAACATTTACCAACAAAATACCAACCAGGGCCCTCATACAACTTAACAAAAGAAGATAAACAATCCAATCAAAAAATGGGCAAAGGACCTAAATAGACACTTTTCAAAACAGGACAAACAGAAAGCCAAGAGACACATGAAAACATGCTCAAAGTCACTAATCGTCTGAGAGATACAAATCAAAACAACAATATGATACCATCTCTCTCACACCTGTCAGAATGGCTGTCATCAACAAATCAACAAACAACAAGTGATGTCAAGGATGTGGAGAAAAAGGAACCCTCCTGCACTGGTAGGGAATGCAAACTGGTGCAGCCACTGTGGAGAACAGTATGGAGTTTCCTCAAAAAACTAAAAATGGAACTCCCATTTGATTCAGTAATCCCACTCCTAGAAATATATTCCAAGAAATCAGAAGCACCAATCAGAAAGGATATATGCACCCCTATGTTCATAGCAGCACAATTTACCACAGCTAGGATTTGGAAACAGCCTAAGTGCCCATCACCAGATGAGTGGATTAAAAAATTGTGGTACATCTACACAATGAAATACTATGATAAAAAAGAAGGAATTCTTATTTGCAACAGCATGGATGGAACTGGAGAACATTATGTTAAAGGAAATAAGCCAGTCAGAGAAAGATATATATCATGTGATCTCAATGTATATATACTTTACTTGGATTAATATATATAATAATTCAGCCATCACAAAGGATGAAGTCTTGCCATTTGTGACATGGATGAATCTTGAGGGCATTGTGTTAATTGAAACAAGTCAGACTGCCCAGCTGGTGTGGCTTAGTTGGTTGATCCATGCACTGAGAGGTTGCCAGTTCAATTCTTGGTCAGGACACACACTCTGTTTTGGGGTTGATTCCTAGTAGGGGGCGTGCAGGAGGTGGCCGATGGGTGTTTCTTTCTCACATCTGATGTTCATGCTCCCCTGTGGGAACCATGCCAGAGTACGGCCAATGGCCAAGGCCAATTAGAATATGAAGGCCTTGTTCAAAGTACTCTGGATGTCCAAGGCCACTCTGAGCATGGAAAACTTAATCAGGAACTATATATATGCAGGTGCAAGGATGCAACGGTCTCATGGCACACTGTGCAGGCATGCCCTTCTATAACCCAAAATATTGATGTCATTATTTGCAAGAAGCCTCTTTTGTCTAAGTAGTATAATACATGTTATGACCAGCCAGGGTGCTGGAGAGTCTGAGAATGTAAGCTCAACGTGGCTAGTATGAGAGGCTATGAGTCCAGAGACAGTGCATGGCTGCTCAGATAATGGCTGTGGTGACAGAAGCTGCTGTTGTTACCTAGCCAGTGTACGGATACCTACTGTATGGGACTTTTCTTTGGAGAACTGTTTTATCTAATGGCTCATTGTTAGCAATGGCTACATGGCCACTAGCTTCTACAATAAAGACTTTTCTATACACTTATGACTTCTCATGGCTTCTCCGTCTACCACCCTGCATCCAATAAGGTCCAGTCCCTAGCAGAGGAGCTCAGACTCAACAGTTGGCATAGTAGGGCAGGATCACCACCTGTGCTCCCACACTTGGGATTAGTAGGTAGGATGGAGCAGTGAGTGCTTCTAACACTTAGTATAGCAAGCAAGGTTCAAGGAGGAACTTGACCTCACATCCCCTCACTTTCTCTCTCCCTTCCTCTCTCTCCAAAATCAATAAAACATAGCCTTGGGTGAGGACTTAAAAAAAATCAAGTTGTCTTTTCCTTTCTTATATCTTATTTCATTTTCTTTTCTTACAACCATTAGGACAAAGATTATTTTGTGGAATAGTAGCAATGATAGTGGGCATCGTTGTTATAAAAGATACTAGGCATCTTTAATAAAAATGCTTTTAAAGTTTCATGTTTGCTGTAGGTTTTTGGTAGATGCCTTTTATTATATTACTAGAAGCCCAGTGCATGAAAATCCATGCACTGGTGGGGGTCCTTCATCCCAGCCTTCCCCCTCCCACAGTCTGGGGGCCCTCGGGAGTGGAAAGCGACTCAGCGATCATGGGAAGGTAATGCCCCATCACACCTCTGCTGCTGCTGCTACTGACAGCAACACAAACCTCAGCTGGCCCTAGTTACCTGAGCCTCGGGTGGCCCTGGGTGGTGGGGAAGCTGACATCCAAGCCTTGACTGTGCCTCAGGCCGGCCTTGAGTAGCTGGGGGGGCTGAGTGGACTGGGGGACTCCAGAGGCAGGCGCATAGAGTGGCTGGACCTGCCTGGGGGTGGGCCCGGCCATGCTATACCCCTGCCACCCCGGTGGGCTGAGGGGACTGGGCACTGTCATCTTATGGCTGTGGGTGTCGCCATATTTGAGGGCGCGGCAGTCAATTAGCATATTCCCTCCTTATTGGCTGTGGGTGTCACCATCTTTGTGAAGGCGTGATGGTCAATTAGCATATTCCCTCTTTGTTAGATAGGATATAAGTTCCCTTATATTCCTATTTCTTTGAAATTTTAAAAATATAAGTAAGTGTTCAGTTTTATCTAATGCTTTTTTTACGCATGTGGAGATGTTCGCCTGGCTTTTCTCCTTAATCTGTTAATATCCTAAGATTATAATGACAGGTTTTGTAATATTGAACCATCCTGTATTTACTGTAATAAACTCTACTTAGTTATAATGAGTGGGTTTATTTTTTTAAGATACTGATGAATCAAATTTTTAACAGAATAAGGTAATAAATGATATGGAGCATAATTGATATTATATCCTATTCTTAGAGGTTACCAAATATTTCAGGGATTTTTGGGGGGGATATTGTCCTGTTGACAACAGTAACTCTATTCTTCAAAATTAAGTTAAAATAAAGCCAAATTCTTGATCTGACACTCTGGTTCCCACAAGGGTACTATAAACTCAACCAGTTTGGTAACTTTTACCATGGAAAGTTTTAAGGGAGGACCAGGAGCAATATAGGCCACCTTTTGGAGGAATAAGGAGTTTATAGCCTCCACCTCCCCCATCCAAATCTGACATTTGTAATTATGTAACCTTAGAACCAGCTCAAATGTTGCTATTCTGTTTAATGAAACACTGAGTTGCTCTTTGGGAACAACAGACCAAAACTTCAAGCCATGCAGCTAACGCATCTGCAGGGGAGAGACCTTTAATCTCCAGCAGCCAGGAACCAAAGACTTGCTTCACCACCCTTCACCTCACCCCCTGCACCTCCACACATGGAACCAAAGGGCCAGGGCATAACTGGACCTTGAACACCAGAACGCTTTCAGAAGCAGAGGGTCTGGTTGCCCAGGAAGATCCTGTGTTGGTGCTCCTTACCATAAATGGCCAAGCTCCGATAAAACTTGCCTCACCAATGCTTCCGCATATCATAGTGTTCCACTGAAACGCTTTACATTCCTGCCCAAACCCTGGACCAGAGAGTTTGGACTTTGAGCATCAGCTTCCTTTTCTCCTGAGTGGTGCCATCTCTATATAAAAGCCTAAGCAACCATTATGGCCAAATGACTGAAACGACCGGAAGGACCACATGACCAGCTGGTAGCTATGACGCACACTGACCCAGACCTTATTGCTGGGGCCCTGACAGCCCCAAAATCTGGTTCACCCACACCCCAGACCCAGACAGGAGGGAGGAGGAAGCCCAATTCCTTGTGAAATTGGCTGTTGGTTAGCTTGCTGCTGAGGCCAACCTCCCATGATTCCTTTCCCCGGCAGGCGAGCCCCACCCCCCTCATCAGCCTCGATCTCTGGCCAGGCTGAGAGACCCCACCTGTGCATGAATTCATGCACTGGGCTTCTAGTTCATAATAAAATAACCAACCTTTCTCCACTGCAGTTCTTAGTGTTTACTGTTTGGCTTTGCTAGCGTGAGATGAATGAACTCTTTCTGTTCTATAACAATCCTAGCTTGTATGAAAGTTGCTGAGCTCATTAACTGGCAGAAAAGACAAGCCTCCACCCTCCTTCAGTGGAGAGAGGTTGCTAGAGTTTCCTGCAGAAAATGGCAAGGGTTTAAGGAATTTCGCTGGTAGTCCCAAAGAGGGCCACTGCTTTGGTAATAGAATCTTGGCGGCAGCAGTAGTTCTGTCTGGTCATGGCATTGGAATGTCTATTGGTGGGATGTTCTGAGTTGAGGTATAATTTCAGCTCCATTCAGACCCCTGTTTTCCCTCCTTCTCACCTTCCCACCCCTGCTCCATTCCTCTTCCCTCCTGACAATAAAGAAAATGTAATACAGACATGCTTGGTCAATTTTCTATCTCTGACTTTTGTTATACTTGATAGAGACTATAAGCTCCACAAGGGCTAGATCTGGCCTGTTTCTGCTCACCTTTGTACCCCCAGGTCAGACCCAGTTCCTGGCAGGCAGTATGTTTTCAAGGATTGTCTGTTGAATGATTGGATGCTTCAATGAGTAGTTTAACTGGACACATGAACACAGACATATGTGTAGCAAAAAAATTATTTATTCACTGGGTTTTTAAAATATATATATTTTATTGATATTTTACAGAGATGAAGGGAGAGAGATAGAGAGCTAGAGACGTCGATGAGAGAGAAACATCGACCAGCTGCCTCTTTCACACCCCCTACCGGGAATGTGCCCGCAACCAATGTACATGCCCTTGACCGGAATCGAACCGGGACCCTTCAGTCTGCAGACCAACGCTCTACCACTGAGCCAAACCGGTTTCGGCTTCACTTGGTTTTTTTATTCACTCTCCACAAATATTTACTGAGCACTTATTATGACAGATACTCAGTCAGATACTAGGAGTACAAAACCCCTGGGTGAAATAATCTAACCAAGGGGTCTTTCCCAACTCAGTAAAGTCAAAGACATAGTTCTTTATTCAGGGGGTAGAATGACTCGAGTCCTCTGCACATAACTGTCCTAACCCCAGAGAAATGGAAAGAAATGGAATACATTTCCTTTCATCACAGAATCCTCAATCCGAAGTCCAGAGACCACTGCCGGGTGCACAATACTAAACTGTCGTGCAATGACACATTCGTGAACTAGAAAATATTAATATACCAACAGCTGAATCAAAACACTGAAGCTCTCTGAGTAATTCAGTGATCATTACTCATTACGTGTCTGTCAGAGTTTCCGTCTGCCCACCACGCTCACCCCATCCTCTGCCACGATAACGCCTCCCATGCTGAGCTAACGGAGTCTGTGTCTGTATCTGTGTCTGCATGCTCCTGTTAGTCTCTCTTCCAAGAACCCAGTTCTTTTCTTCCTGGAAAAACAACAACACACAAACTGCATTTCCTTCGGAAAAATACAATTTGCAATTACATATTTTTTGTTTGTTTGTTTCTAGTCTTTCTACTTCACTAAACTACAAGCTCCAAAAACAGGAAGACTTTGTTTTGCTCGGTCTGTCAATTGCCTTGCACTGTGCCAATAAATATTTGTTGACGCTATGAATGAAGGATCACAGCCAGATCTGCAGCTGGCCCGGCTCCGTTCTGGGAAACCCAGTGCCCCGCCAGGAGCGCGCACTCCTTGGCTCTCGGGTCATCATCTTCACCACTTTCTGGGCCTCATCAGCATCCACCACCGAGAGGTCATCACCATGCTGGTGGCCACCGCTGTCTGCTGTTACCTCTTCTGGCTCATGGCCATGCTGGCAGCTGAACCCCCTGTTTGGGCTGCAGCTGAGGAACAGACCATCTGGTACGTGCGCTTCCTGTGGGAGTGACCCCTGCCACTGCAGCCCAGGTGCCCCAGCTCTCTGGGTGAGCTCAGCTCAATTGTCCCTGAAGACCCCTTTGTTGCCACCCCCACAGCTGTGCCCTGGTCCCTCGGTGCTCCCTCACCCAGGGCCTGCTGCCTGGTTGGTTCCCAGAGATACCCCCTTCCCCAGCCAATCGGCCTGAGCTCAGAGTCAGGCTGGAGCAGTCGAGAGCTGCCCTCACCCTTTCGCAGCCCCTTTCCAAGCAGCACCTGCCCAGGAGTTGACAAGCCTGGGACCTGCCCTGAGCAACAGGGAGCCCATGGAAGGCCATGTGTCCTTAGAGAAGGGCCACCTGCCCAGGGAGGTCTGAGCCGGGGTGGCCAGGCCAGAGAGGAAGGAAGCTCTGGGTGGGAGGGGGTGGGGAGTGGGGAGAATCACAGGAAGCTCTGCCCCCTCCGCCTCCAGGCCTCCTTACCTGAGCAGTGGAGGGAGGGGCTCCTTACAGGTAGCAAAGACCTTTCTTTGGAATTCTTGAACTTTCTGACACAGGCAGATGTGAAATTTCTGAAAATGTTGAAGTAATGGAGACACCTTCACACCAAGAACGCCATAGTAATTTGGCTCCGGATCAAAACTTGTATGTTTAATATCCTTTATAGTTGTAAAGTCGCTTAAATTGGCCTGCTCAGAAAGTTGTACCTCCTCAGAATAGCTTGTCCCATTCTCCTCTCGCACCTGTCCGCCCCCCTCTGGGGATAAGCACCTTCCCAAGAGACTCAGAAACAGGGCAGCTCCTGCACCTGGGGAGGGGGTAGGTGGTGGGGGAGGGAAAGAATCACAGCCATAGTCCTGCTTTAGAAGATACCTGTCTGAGAAGACTGCAGGGGTATTGCAAGAAACTCCCGATGTGACGGGTCACACAGGATTTATCCTTCTACATTGAGCTAAATGACTGTCTTCACCTGTGCTGGGCAAAGACATCTTATTTGTTTGTTTGTTTGTTTGTTTATAATTGTGATAGACTCTAGTTTGCTTTTCAAAATTGGTATTTAAATTTTAAATGATTTATTTCCACATTTAAGTGATATTGGCTTTACTAAAATTTTAGAAAAAAAATTTTAAAGATCCACTGACTTAGAAAACATATTGCAAATTATAAATTTATATATTAGATATAATTATTTTTTTTAACTTTTCTTTTTATTGAGATGTAAATGACATATAACATTGTGTGAGTTTAAGGTATACAATGTTTAACAAATTTATATATTGCAATATGATGACCAACATAGTGTTGGCTAGCCATCGCCTCACATAATTATCTTTTTTTGTATGTGTGTGTGTGATGTGAACAGTGAATATCAAGTCTCTTAGCAACTTTGAAGTACATAATACAGTATTGTTGATTGCAATCACTGTGCTGTGCCTTCGAGCTCCAGAACTTATTCATCTTCTAACTGCAAGTTCTTATCCTTTGACCAACTCTCCAATGGCCCCAGTCCTACTTTAAAAAAACCACCATCATTTAAATTAAAAAACAACCCCATTAATTTTTGTTCCTATTTTAATGTGGTGTATTTGTGGGTTTATGTCTTTAAATAACTTACATATGATGAGGACACTAGAGGGTAAAGGTAGAGAAAACATCTAGTCTTTACTGAGATTTTTAAAACAGACCACAGACTCCAAGCTTGAAAACAAAAACCACAGTTAGATTGCGCCATATTCTGGTCTTTAGAGGGAGCCATTGCTACCACTGGCTTTCTAAATCTTACTTATTTGTACAGAAAAGTCTCTTTTCTTAAAACCAAAGCCTCTTTAAGGTATGTAACTGAGATTTTAGCTCAGTGACTTCCTTTAAATGGCAACAGTCCTAAGACGTAGGAAGAAATAAAAAAAAAAGTGGTCGATTGACTAACATTGTAAAATACAGGAACGCTGCCTATTAGAATTTGAGTTTATTTTTAGATTTTTTCAGAGAGGTCTAAGGGTCTTGCTGTGTTCACTAACAAGACATACCACCCATTAGCAAATGAGGGAGAGGACCTTTCAAAAGAAGGATGACTAACCTCTCAGGGTCAGAGGCTTAAGTTTGTGGTAAATTAGCAAATTGCAACACACGGATTTTCCCCTAAAAAAAACAACACATACACACACCACAAAGAAACATTCTGTACTGATTTCTCATTTTGGCCCCAGTCATTACTTCTCAGCCTATAATTGTGCTTGCCCTTTAATTCCCTCCTCTGATGATAAAGGAAGCTGCAGTTGCTAAACGTTTGAGTTGAAAACATCAAACAGGACAATTACACAAGAAACTGGACAAGCCTGGGCAGAGACGAGGACAGGAGTCTATGCCCTTTTGTTCCTCCATTATCCTTTCTCCTGCCCTTTTGCCATCATTTCTTACCATATTATCTTTTTTTCTTAACATTTTCTGCCATTCTTTTTCCCTTCTGTCACACCTTAAGTTCACCAGTTAAAGCACTGGTGAACACTTTCTACTTGGACCCCAGTGGTAACTACAATATAATTGAAAGCACATTCTTTTCACTAGAAACATAACCCACAAGTTTTTCTGTCTAAAATAGCCCTGAAATGGGAATTTTTAAACCATAAAATTGTTAAACATTTTGTTTTATTTTTCATGAAAACCTATACACCCATATCTTTCCAATTTAGTATACCCAAGGGTATGGTAAAACAAGTAAGCCCTTACATCAATTGTAGCTGATTGTACTGTAAATTGGCATTCTCTTTCTTTGATGGAGAGAACCCACTGGTAGGAAGGAGTTGGTTGTAGGGAAGTTAAGATGTACACAAGGTTTTATGCCCAGGGAAGTTTATCCCAGAACTATTGATAACAGCAAAAAATTGGAAATCACCTAACTGTCCAATCGTTCTTGGTCCAGTAATCTTTGTGGTTCCCCAGCTTTCTGGAAAGGCCTGGGGTTTTTACTTTGTACTTAACACCTGACGCTCAGTCGGTTAGGCGAAACCCTGGAGGTCTTACACCTCGCCAGTTAATGACTGCTGGTCTTCTCCTATTTCTGAGGACAGATGGCTTGGTTTTCCCCTCCTTTTAGACCTCCTGCTTAGAACTTCCAAATACTTGCAATTTTAACCCCACTACTAATATAAAAAGCTATTTCTTTCAAGCCACAGAAAAGCCTGGGAATTTTTATGTATTTCTCTTGTGAATTGATTATTCCCGTGCCAGACAATCCTGATCAAAGTCTTACTATTTAATTTCCCTTTTTACATACTTCCTGGATATAAACATAACCCACCTTTACTATATGTTATTCTATACAGGCTCTAAAATAACAGTTACAATTTTCATTTTAAAGACACATCCTGCTCACTTAGATAAATCTGGGGTATTTGTCTAATTTCAGCACTCTGTGTGTGTGCCCTTTCTGAGTGGGGGATTCCTGAAGAGGGCTAGTTCACCCAAGTTAGGGAAATATTCACAATTCAGTAAATGGTATTGGAACAACTGATCATTTGTTTGGTAAAAATAAAGTTAGATTCTCTACCTAACACTGCTCCAAAAATAAATGCTGAAAAGATTAAAGACCCAGACATAAAGTACAAAATCCTAAATATATCAGAAAAAATATATAGGAGACTATATTTATGGCTTTGAGAAACTCGAAGTCATTATAAGTCAGACCCTAAATGCAAAAGACATAAAGGAATTAGATAAGTTTGACTCCATTGAGACTGATATATGTGAACAGCATGTAACACTCCTCTACTACAAAAGGCATCATAAGCAAAGTTACTAGACTGATAAATTTCAACAATACAAACAACATGTTTAAGCAAAGTTAAAAGACAAGTGACAAGTGATAGATTAAGAGATAATATTTGCCACATGTATAATACAGAAAGGATTAGTATTTAGATCTATAAAGCACTCTTATAAAACAAAAAAAGAAAAAAACTCAAACCAATGGAAATATGGAAAAATAGTAGACGTTATTTATAGAAAAATAAATACAATTGGCCAATGAAAAATGAACATATGATAGCTTATCCTTACCAATTATCAAGAAAATTGATTGATTATATATTTTTAAATGCTTATTTATTGATTTTGAGAGAAAGAGAGAGAAAGGTGGGGAGAGAGAAACATTGATGCGTTGTTCCACTTACTTATGCATTCATTGATTGATTCTTGTATGTGGCCTGATTGGGGGTCAAACCTGAAACCATAGAGTAGGGAGACAATACTCTAACCAACTGAGCTACCCTGCCAGGGAAAAAATGATTATATTTAGAACACTGAGGTAATTTTCAACCATTAGATTGGCAAAAATGAAACACATCAATAAAATATTGACATGGGTGTGGGAAAGTATGCACACACTGCTAATGGGAATATAAAATTGATATAGCCATGTTGAAGGGCAATTAGCAATATTGAGTAAAACAAAAGTACAAGTAGATTATGATCCAGCAATTCCAGATATCAGTGTCTACTTTTGAAAAACACCAACATTTTGCAGAAGAAAACATGTACAAGCATGTCCATTGCAGAGTTTCTCCTAAGGAGAAACAGGAAGAACTGAATCACGAATAGACGAATGACTAAGAAAGGATGCATTCAAACTACGTATGAAGTGGAATGAGGAGTCAAAAGAATGTGGTAGGCCTGTGTCAAACTGGATAGCTCTTCATAGCAGCCAGCGGGGCAAAAAAGCAAGTTATGGTTATATTACTTTCTATGTAAAAATAAAATAAAGGACACCACAGAATGAAATTACATATTTCCTAAGGGACACATGTAAATATATGTAAATGTTGAAAAAAGCACTGAGAGGATGCTAACCTAATTGACAACCCAGATTTCCTCTGGGGGAACAGGGTGGGGCTTGGAGGGGATTTGTCCTTAGCTATAATGTGAGGGGACTATAAAATATGAATACTTTTCCCCCCACCTTCTAGTTCTTCTGGCTGGACTAATATAAAATTAACAGAGACACACAAACAGGGGGAAATCTAGTATGCATGAGGAATTCACATAAGCACGAAAATGCCAAAGATAGTGAGGCAAAGATAATGGACGAAAGGGAAAGAGGTTTCAGAAGTGAGAATGGGCAATTTACAGGGAGTTGAGGAAGAACAGAACACACACGACAGAAAAGTTCTTCCTAGGAAACTCATAAATAATGGAACACAGGGATTATGTGAGGCCCCTGTGTGAAGCCCTCTATCTACCATACTTAATTCAAATTAGGCAAAGGGCACATCCTAAGGTCTCCTTCCTGAAGCAGGTTGCTCTGTCTGAATCTTTTAGTCAGGAAAGAGGAGAAGGGTTAGAGGTTTTTTCTGAGCCTTGTTCCTTAATAACTAGCTTAAAATCAATATCCCCAAAAGCAGCATCAGGATGGCAAAACTTGGGTCCCCTTCAAATGTAATTCTCCTTTTTCACAAGGAGAGTTTATGTATTACTTATTTAAAACTAGAGGCCCGGTGCACAAAATTCGTGTGCGGGTACGGTCCCTAGGCCTGGCCTGCCATCAGGGCCATCTTCCCCGGCCAACGGCAGCGGGCCCTGCCCCCGCCACCACCCACCTCCAGTTCCCCTTTTACCATAAGGCAATCAAGGACAGAGAGGTCAGCTGTTCCTGCACGATTGCCAGCCCCACCCCACCACGGGTCTCCCTCTGTGTGTGGGGTGACGGGCGGGGACCTTGGCCTGGTGCCACCCATGTCCTTTACCACCCACCCCCGGTTCCCTGTTCGCCATTGGGCGATGGAAGCCTGCTGTCCAGTGGAAGGGACCAAGAGGTGGTCAGTGTGCCTCATAGTGACTGGTCAAACGGTCATTCTGGTCCTTTGGCTGTTAGGGTCAATCTGCAGATTACCCTTTTATTATACAGGACAGTGGTCGGCAAACTCATTAGTCAACAGAGCCAAATATAACAGTACAATGACTGAAATTTCTTTTGAGAGCCAAATTTTTTTAAACTTAAACTTCTTCTAACACCACTTCTTCAAAATAGACTCACCCAGGTTGTGGTATTTTGTGGAAGAGCCACACTCAAGGGGCCAAAGAGCTGCATGTGGCTTGTGAGCCACAGTTTGCCAACCACTGATATAGGGTTTATTTGTTTAAGTCAATTTTCTGGTCAATAACTGGTATAAATGAAATATGTATACTTCCTTTAAACATATAAAGATGCAGACTAAAATGTCAAATAAAATTTAAATAGTATAAACTTATAAATCTAATTTAAATGTATACACATATACATGTATAGCATAACTTGAAATAGGTTTTTTCATTTTTATTTATTTTTTACTTCTTTTTCTTTGTTCTTGCTAATCCTAAACCGAGGATATTTTTTCATTAATTTTTAGGAAGAGTGGAAGAGAGAGAGAGAGAAACATTGATCTGAGAGAAACACATCAATTGGTTGCCTTCTGCTGAGCCCTGACCAGAGCCCAGGCCAAAGAGGAGCAGGCAACAACTGAATCCTGAACTCCTGGTTCATAGGCTGATCAATCAATGCTCAACTACTGAGCCATGCTGACCAGATTATATTTTTTTCTTTAAAAAAATTTTTTTTTTTAATTTTAGAATGAGAGGAAGGGAGAGAGAAACAACAATGTGAGAAAAGAAACACTGATGAGCTAACTTCTGCACACCCCATACTGGGGATCAAGCCCATAACCTGGGCATGTGCCCTGACCAGGAATTGAACCTGAGACCTTCTAGTGCATGGGATGACACTTGGCCAACTGAGCCACACCGTCCAGGGCTAGAGCTTTTCTTTTGTAGCAGAAATAAAAAGGGAATAGGATGAGACTTCATTAGTAGGGACTGGATAGTCACCTGTGGGCTGCGGCATCAGAAGCCAGCAGAGTGTGGATTAGCCAGGAGGACAAGGACCTCAGGCTGGAAAGGGGGTGAGAGCAGAATTGACAAAGAACAGCAAGCACATGGCTAAGAGCAACTCCCAACCCCAAATTCTAGAATAGCAACTTAGAAAACATTTCTTCCCATCTATCTACCTATTAAAAATCAGAACATTTATTGCACAGCTAGTTGTTAAAATCCTTAAGATGAACTGTTAAATATCACAAGCATCTATGAATCTTCCTATTTAAAAGAGACTGGGCATTGTCTAAATCAGTGTTTCCCAAACTTTTGACATATGTGTACCCCTTCTATAATTTTCGTAACGCTGAGTACCCGTCATTAAAAAAAAAAAAAAGGATGTATTTTAATAACAATCAAAATATATTTATTTTTTCTTTTCTTGGTACATACACAAAAAATAATAAACGAAAAATAAAATTATTCATAATAAAATATAAATAAAAGTTATATTATAAATAACATTTATTTGCACACCGGACCATCTCACACCTCACAAGACTGTCTTGACTTGACTCATGAGAAGGTAGAATTAAGCGCAGCTAAGCACGGTGCAGTGCATATCCCCACCAAACTCCGGTGCAATGCGTACCCCCACCAAACTCTTCCCGTACCCCTGGGGGTACGCGTACCACACTTTGGGAAACACTGGTCTAAATGGACTGTTTAAATTATCAGATCTAATCAGATTTAAATGATTAGTATTCTCTTAAGCTCTAGGTTCAGCCTCAGGAATAATTATAGACAAAATTAAAGTGTTATATTTTTATCTGCCTGAGTTGAATGAGTTGAATGTGCAACCCCACACAGTTTTCAGAAGCTCAGAGCAGGGCCCTGGGTGAGTGGGAACCAGGGCTAAGTACAGATGGCGAAACCCTGGGCTGAGATGAGTTTGTTAGGAAGGAGCCTGGCTCTGTTGCAATCCAGATGCCAGAACCAGGAACTAAGGCCAACCTTGAGTGATTACTTTCCGAGCGAGGTTTGATCCTTCACCCTGTGCCCGTGGTGGCACTCAAGAATGTGACAAGCGTAGTCTCACTGTCTTTGGGGGAAGGCTTCTCTTTCATACCAAAGCTGACAGTTGGGTCCTCTTACCTGTGGTCTAAGGTGAGGTTTGCTCCTAGAGAGGGAGTTACACAACCTTCTGCCTCCCTGCATGTGTTAGTGTAGGTAGCTAGTTAGTATTTATAAGAAGGAAAGGGAACCGGACATTAAACATCATAAACTAGGCACCTGAAGGGGACAGTAATCCTGCTTCACGAGGAAGTTGTAGCCCAGACCCTTGCATCCTCTGCCCTGGGGACCTAATCCCCAAGTGGGCGGTCATTAGCTGTGATTAGCTAGTGAGAAATAAAATGGCAGAGAAATTCCTCTGCTGGGCGCATGCTCAGGGGTGGGGAGAAAAGATTAACCAAAGAATTTATATGCATATATGCATAACCCGTGGACACAGACAGTGCAATGAATTCCTAAAAGGGGCTGGGGTGGGGTGTCACTTGGTGCAGGGGAGAGCGAGTCAATGGGGAAGTAGGGGGCTTATCTGTAATACGTTCAACAATAAAGAAGAGAAGATGTTTCTAAAGCAGTTTACTCCAGTTCACAGCACAGTTAGGGGAGTTTCTCCTTGCGATGACCGCTCCGCACACTTCGGTGTGCAGCAGAGTGCATTATGTGTACTTCCCGTTATATCACACAGAATGCTGGCAAGCTGGATAGTCAAGGGTCAAGGCTAAGGACAATGGATATGTTTGCTTCTTCAAGGGCATTCTTAATTGACTCAAGGGAAACTGTCTTTTTACGTTTTGTTTTTATATTTTTTTAATTGATTTTTTTTTACAGAGATGAAGGGAGATAGAGAGCTAGAAAGATTGATCACCACCCGCTGGGGATGCGCCCGCAACCAAGGTACGTGCCCTTGACCGGAATCGAACCTGAGACCCTTCAGTCCGCAGGCCGACGCTCTGACCACTGAGCCAAACGGGTTTCAGCCCGTTTTCCTTTTTTTACTGTGAGTGCGTGACTGTGAAGAATACTACAATGGCTTCTAGTAGAGCTGATGCCACAGCCTTGATTCATCCAAGGTGCCAAGCCTTCTCTACCCACCATCGGTGTAAATGTCAACAAGGTAAAAGGAAGCAAATAAAGTCTTAAAATTATTATGAAAACAACTTAGACTTTGCAGGAGCCTTTCAGGGAGTACCCAGACCACACTCTGAGAACCTCTGCCCTCAGCTTTCAGGGTGTCACAGTGAACAAAACGACAAAGTCCCAGGTGGAGCTCAAATCCCAGGGAAGGCAGACAATCAGCAAGCAGAGAAGTAACGAGATGATTTCAGAGGCAATGCATCCCGTGAAGAGAATAAACAAGGGCAGTGAGAGCCGGGGACTGGGAATGGGGAGGGGCTGCTTTTGTGAAGGCCTCCCGGGTGGCGGCCTCGGCCTCGGAGGGGAGAGCTCGGGGAGGAAAGGCTCTCCACCAGCAGGAGCATGTGGGAGAGATTTCTGGAGACAGGATACAGCCAGGCCCAAAGCCCCGTGGCAGGAACTGGCATTTGAAAGATGGAGGAAGGAAGACAGTCGGGTCTGGATAGGGGAGTATTTTTTTTATGGTCCTTAGCATTTCTTTGGGGGATGGATTTCATGTTATTATTCTGAAAAATGGTAACAGTATATGCATTAATTTTAGCAACAATCTTGTTATTATCCCCCATTTTACAGATGAGGAAACTGAGGCATGCAGAGAATAGGAACGTGGGTGTCAGAGCTAGCTAAACACTGAGGCAGTTTAGCCACAGAACCTACACTCATAACGTTTAGAGCAGGGGTGGGCAAACTTTTTGACTCGAGGGCCACAATGGGTTCTTAAACTGGACCCGAAGGCCGGAACAAAAGCAACCTGACCATGCTGGCACTCTCCTCTTGGGCTGCTGGTGAAGGAGCGGAGGGGAGAGCAAGAGAACCCTCCCTCTGCTCTTTCAGCTCCGCGGGCCGGATAGAACAGCGGAACGGGCCGGATCTGGCCCATGGGCCGTAGTTTGCCCATGGCTGGTTTAGAGACTCTTTTTGAGAAAACAAGCACTCACTAGGCTAAAAACTTCCTTGTTAGTGTGTATAAAAGCTACTGTGTGTGGGGGGGTTTGTACTGTATCCCTTTTCACATTGGGTCTGGGAACTGGAAACTCAATCACCTGAGGAGTAGCCAAAGTTTAGTGGAAAGGAGCTTCTCTGAATAATTACCCTGAAAGGTGTCTCAGTTTGAGCAGCCAGTCACCTTTGCATTGATTCTTTGAAGCGTTTGTCTTCTCTCTCTCTATATATATATAAAAGACTAATATGCAAATTGTCCCCACCGGAGTTTGACCGGGAGACCAATTGCTTGCTATGATGTGTGCTGGCCACCAGGGTGTGGTGTGGAACAAAGGAAGGTCCCTGCTGGCAGCTGAGGGGGCAATTTGCATAGTAGGCTTTTATTATATAGGATAGCCAAATTAAGTCTACTTTATTTATTGCATTCAGTCCAGTTTCAATTTGGCCTAATTATTTGCATAAACATAACAAGAATAGTAATTGATCATAAAGGCTCCCTTAAACCAGCTTTACTGCAATCTCACAAGGAACCTCCAGATTGAACTTTAGACTCTCAAGGCTAAGAAGTCAAGCCACATAGTTGCCATCAGGCTCTGCCTGAGATACCTGTAGATATTTAACTTGTCTAAATCTCTTGGGCAGGAAAGGGGGGAAGGTCAAAGGGTCTTTCTGAGTCTTTTGTTTCTTAATAAAACAGCTTAAAGTCAATATCTTAAAAAAAGCAACTTCATGGAGGCGGAAATTTGGTTTCTTCTCTACTTACACTAATACTTTAGGATTTTGCTTTTTCCCTTGAATAGAGAATTCTTGCTTATCCGAAGAATTTTCAACATGAGGGCATTTAGAATTAATTACAAAGTGGCAACACCACACAGATATTCCTAATTCTAAAGATTTTGTCAAATTTACAGTGAGAATGGCAATTAACTTTTCATGCCTCTGTACACGTATTGTCATATTCATACCCAAAGTCACTTAAGTTTATATTGCAATCACAAATCTTATACTTTTAAAAATAATGCTCTTAATAAATTCAACCTGAATTTTTCTTCCTCAAGGATGTTCACCGCAACCACAGTTTAAACAAGACTTTTCATTTTTATCCCTTCTGTGCTGTGAATGTGCATTCATTTTGGGTTAACCCAGGGTCCAGGTTTGTTCCCTCTGAATCAGGGCTCTGTCTGGGAGGTAGGTGCTACAGAAGACAAGCCTCCCTTTCATAGGCTGAGGGCAGCAAAATAAACTCCTTCAACCTTAGGTCTGATGGAGAAAGTTCTCCAAATTAAAGGAGAAGCAAGGCTTTCAGAATAACATACTAATTTTTATTTTACTTTAATAAAAGGTGTGACTTTAAAAAATTATGTATTGATATTTTAAAACAAAATTATAGGACTAATTTAAATAAAAAGTGTTAGCATAGAGGTAGCTAGACATTAATAAAGGAAGAGAGAAAGGGGAATCAGACATTATTAAGCACAATCAGCTAGGAGAATACGCTTCCCTAGGAATTCACAGCTTCATCCACTCCCCATGGAACCACTCACTGGTCCACTCCCCCAGATCACAGAAGGAAGGGACAGAACAATGAAGGGGGAGGTGAGCACATGTGCAGTAAGAACCAAGATGGCACCAGAGAGGCCTGGCAGTCTAGCATGGGAAAAGGATCAGATGGGATAAAAGAAACAACGCAGAAGAGCTAGGAAAAAAGACTTGTTAGGGGGTGGACCCATCAGACTTATGGAAGCTTGGGAAGTTGATAGGTTATTTTGAAAAAGCACCTGATTGCCTTGGCAAGTGTGGCTCAGTTGGGTGGGCACTGTCCCATGCCCCAGAAGGTTGCTGGAATGTCAATTTCAGATCAGGGTACATGCCCTGGTTGTGGACTTGATTCCTGGTGGGGGGTGTGCTGGAGGTAGCCGATTGATGTTCTGCTCTTGCATCAATGTTTCTCTCTCTCTCCCTCTCCCTTCCTCTCTTTCTAAAAATCATTTAAAAAGAACAAACTTTTTTTAATGCACCTGGTCCTTTCCAAGCCTGAGATAACATAATCCCAGTTAACAAAACACTTTTTTTTCTCTCTCACTCTGTAACTGGTGCTCATCCCATTTGTTTGCATGTCTTCTGTATAGTGGCCATGTGACCCTAGAAACCTCCTGGGGCCTACAGACACCACACAGGCTCCAAGTGAGGGCCTGACCCAGTGCCAGCCAGAGCACAGACTAAGCTAGGTGGATGGGGAGAAAGACTGGACTAGCCTTGGCATGGAATCTCTGGATACTGGCCCTATTTTTGGGCCTGATGAAGGCAAGCTTGGACTCTTTCCATGGTGAGACGGATGGAGATGGGGCATTGGAAACCCATGGAAACGCCTTTGATTTTGCATCTGGTGCCACAAGTAAATCTTACTCCCTAACCCCCACCCCCACCCCCACCCCTGCCAATGAGTCTCCTGGAATGCTTTCCTATGACACCACAATCCCACTTCCACCAGCCACAAAAGGAGGAGCTGATCTACAACAATCAGATGTCCTGCGTTAGAAATAATACTAGATACAGCCCTAAAGATTCACACAAAAAAACCCTATTAGGATTAATAAATGAATTCACTAAAATAGCAGGATACAAAATTAATATCCAGAAATTGGTTCTATTTTATACACCATAGTTCTGTAATGAACTATCAGAAAGAGAAATTAATAAAAATAATTCAATTTACAATTTCATAAAAATGAATAAAATATCTACAAATAGATTTAACCAAAATGGCAAAAGAGCTGTACTTAGAAAATTATAAGACTTTGAAGAAAGAAATAAAGAAGATATAAAAAATGTAAGCATAAGATGTGATTATGGATAGGAAAAATTAACATCATGATCATGTCCATACTACCCAAAGTAATCTACAGATTCAAGGCAATCTCTACCAAAACACCAGTGGCATTTTTCACAGAACAAATAACCCAAAAATTTATATGGAACCACAAAAGAGCCCCCAAAAGCCAAAGCAATATTGGGAAAGAAGAACAAAATTGGAGCTACCTGATATCAAACTATACTACAAGACTATAGTAAGCAAAACAGCATGGTACTGACATAAAAACAGACACACAGATCAATGAAAGATAAAAGAGAGCCCAGAAATAAACTCATGCTTATGTGGCCAACTAATCAATGACAAAGGAGGCCAGAATATACAATGGGTCAAAGACAGTCTCTTTAATAAATGCATTGGGGAAAATTGACAGATATTTGCAAAAAGAAAAAAATTAAACCAGACCACTGTCTTACACTATATCCAAGAATAAACTCAAAGTGGATGAAAGACTTAAATGTAAGACCTGAAACCATAAAATTCCTGGAAGAAAACAGGCAGTAAACTCTTTGACATCATTCTTAGCAATATTTTTTGTTTGTCTCTAGGCAAGGGAAATAAAAGATAAAATAAACACATAGTATTACATCAAACTGAAATGTTTTGCCCTAGCCAGTTTGGCTCAGTGAATACAGAGTTAGCCTTCGGACTGAAGGGTCCCAGGTTTGATTCTGGTCAAGGGCATGTACCTTAGTTGCAGGCACAATCTCTGGCCCCAGTTGAGGTGGGTGCGGGTGTGTCTCTCTCACATCTATCTCTCCCTCCCTTCCACTCTCTCTAAAAATGAAAAATAAAAATAAAAATCCTCAGGTGAGGATTGATGACAACAGAAAAGTCATGGAGATGCATAGGAAATATAGTTATTAATAAAGTAATAACTATGTATGGTGTCAAATACTAGACTTACTAGAGTACTTTGCAAGGTATATAAATGTCTAACTACTATGCTGTACACCTGAAAGTAATATAATATTGTGTGTCAACTGTAATTGAAAAATAAATTTTAAAAAAGGAAGAGAATTTTGACTCATACTACACCATGGATGAACCTTGAGGACATATGCTCAGGGAAATAAGACAAATAGTGGTGCAGCAAAGGAAATACAGAGCAGTCAGATTCATAGAGACAGAAAGTAGAATGGCCGTTGTCAGGAGCTGGGGTGAAGGGGGGAATGTGGCTGTTTATTGGATATAGTTTCTGTTTTACACGATGAAGTGCTAGAAATGGATGGTGGTGATTTTTGCACAATAATGCGAATGTACTTAATACCTCTGAATGTATACTTTGTGTTTTTTTAATATATATTTTATTGATTATTTTATTTTATTTATTGATTTTTTTTATTGATTTTTCACAGAGAGGAAGGTAGAGGGGCAAAGAGTTAGAAGCACCGATGAAAGAGAAACATCGACCAGCTGCCTCCTGCACACCCACCACTGGGGATGTGCCTGCAACCAATGTACATGCCCCCGACCGTAATTGAACCCGGGACCTTTTAGTCCGCAGACCGACGCTCTATCCACTGAGCCAAACAGGTTTCGGCTCTGAATGTATACTTTAAAGAATAGTTAAGATGTTAAATTTTATGTGTATTTCATTATAGTAAATTTTTTTAAATTAGATATTAGAAATTGGAGTCAGAGAAATGGCCCAAAATCTGCTTCTTAGTCACTCCCTGTGTGCTTAGCAGCAACCCAAATTTACGGTTGAACTTTGAACAGTGCAGAGGAGGGCGCGCCTCCCCTCCCCCCCACACAACGAAAATCCATGTATATAACCTTTGACTCCCCCCAAACTTTCTAATAGAATGTAAAAAAATATTTCCCCTACCTTTAAAATTATTTTAGCTGGGTTAATAATCAAATCAAGACAGACTAATAGAACACATCCAACATTTATTATGATTGTACATGTGGGGGTGCGATAAGAAGACTCTAAGTCCATTTGAACAGAGGAGAAGGGGGGCAGGGGTCTAGGATTTCCAAGGGAAGGTAGGCAATTCACAGGGAGATGAGAAAAGAGTAACATGTAATGAGCACATTTTGGCTGGGCTGCCCACAAACAGCGGCTCACAGAGGAAGTCCAGGAGGCAGACTCTGCTAGACTCGTCCCTGTCTGCCACGTTTCATTTATGTGATGCGAGGGTCGTGTTCCCTTCCTTTAAGCAGCTTTTTTTTTTTTTTCCTATCTAAATTCCTTTAGGCACATAAGGGGGAAGGTCCAAGTTCTTTTCTGAGTCTTTTGCTTCTTAATAAACAGCCTAAAGCCTGGCTGGCATGGCTCAGGGACTGAGTGTTGATCTATGAACCAGGAGGTTGTGGTTCGATTCTGGCTCGGGACACATGTCCGGGTTGGAGCTTCATCGCCAGTGTGGAGCATGCAGGAGGCAGCCGATCAATGCTTCTCTCTCATCGTTGATGTTTCTATCCCCCTTTATCTCCCCCTTCCTCTCTGAAATCAATAAAAATATATTTAAAACATAATAAATAAATAAATAAATAGCCTAAAACATCTTTTCCAAAAGGCAAAGTATTTGGGGGTGGCAAAAGTTTGGTTCCCCACACTGCCCACTGTTGACTAGACCTACCAATAACAAAAACAGCCGATTAACACATTTCTTGTGTGTTATATGTAGTATGTATTACTATGTTTTTACAATAACATAAGCTAGAGAAAAGAAAATGCTATTAAGAAAACCATGAGGAAAACATAATTACAGAATTTATTGGGAAAAAATCCTGAAACGCAATCATTCAATATTCTAGCACGTTCTCAACATCAAGTATCTTAAAACAGTAAAAGACGGTTTAAATAAGTTATTTTTATAATTGCACAGGAAACAAACAAAAAAAAACCTCTTCACTTAAACTTACCAACTTTATGATGCCATCTCCGCTCATCTTTACTGTTGTCAGTGTTCCAGACACCTGACATGATGTGTGCTTTTTGCTTGCTGAGTTGCAGGGTCCTCGACACAGCTTATTAGACAAGCTCACTAACGTCCAGGCTGTGCTTGCACTATCCATTTCTCTTTAAAAATATGTTTTTATTGATTTCAGAGAGGGAGAGAAACATCGATGAAGGAGAATCATTGCTTGGCTGCCTCCTGCACGCCTCCTACTGGGGATTGAACCCAAAAGCCAGGCATGTGCCCTGACCTGGAATCAAACTATCACCTCTTGGTTCATAGGTCAACACTCAACGACTGAGCCACACCGGCCAGGTTGCGTTATCAATTTATAATGGAGTTATGTTTAAAATCTCAATTTTTCTTTTAATTTTATTAGTTTGTTATGTTGCTCATGATTGTTTAGGTTCTTGGTGAATTGTCCTGTCCTTTGAGAAATGACCCTGGTGATCACGGTACCTCCCCTGCAGGTAAGTAGTCACCCCTGTTTCAGAGGTCCCAGGAGATCTTAAAAGGCTAATTTTTTTATTAGCTTCCCACCTCCTGGGTGAAGGTCCACCGGTCACACTCCTGCACCAAACGGCCAGCTGTAATTTTAAGAAAAGGAGAATTGAGAAAACAGGAAACTGACTTTTTTGGGAATGTAAGCACAAACAGGAAAAGGAAAAGGATGACATTTGGTTGATACAGATCATTTAGTTTTAAAAGGAAAAATAATCTCTTATGGGTAACGAAAAATTTCAAAATTTAGAAATGCATGTAAACCTAAAACTGCTCTTAAAAAATAAAGTCCTTGCCCAGCTGATGCGGTTCAGTGGTTGAGTGTTAACCTATGAACCAGGAGGTCACGGTTCAATTCCTGGACCAGGCTCATGCCTGGGTTTCAGGCTTGATCCCCAGTGTGGGGTGTGCAGGAGGCAGCCACTCGGTGATTCTCTCTCATCATTGACGTTATTATCTCTCCCTCTCCCTTCCTCTTTGAAATCAATAAGAATAAGCTACCTTTTGATGGCAGAAAACAAACAAACAAACAAACAAACAAAATAAAGTCCTTAAAAATGCATAGCTCTGGCCAAAACCGGTTTGGCTCAGTGGATAGAGCGTCAGCCTTCGGACTGAAAGGTCACAGGTTCGATTCAGGTCAAGGGCATGTACTTTGGTTGCAGGCACTTCCCCAGTAGGGGGTATGCAGGAGGCAGCTGATTGGTAATTCTCTCTCATTGATGTTTCTGACTCTCTATCCCTCTCTCTTCCTCTCTGTAAAAAAACAATAAAATATATTTTTTTAAATGCATAGCTCTGGCTGGTTAAATAATTATGCTGGCTTGTTCTTGTAGCATACATAGTATTTATGGGATATTTTAAATATATTTTACAGAGAGGAAGGGAGAGAGATAGAGAGCTAGAAACATCGATGAGAGAGAAACATCGACCAGCTGCCTCCTGCACACCCCCCACCGGGGATGTGCCCGCAACCAATGTACATGCCCTTGACCGGAATCGAACCCAGGACCCTTCAGTCCGCAGACCGATGCTCTATCCACTGAGCCAAACCGGTTTCGGCTTTATGGGCTATTTTTAAATAGAAAAATGTGAATTACTATGGTTTGGGTGATGTGCTATTTTCCATATTAAAGACAGCACAGCAAAAACCATACACAACTAGCTGGATGGCAATAATTCACCTCCCAATGACTTCATATGATGTGTGAAGCAGCTTGTCAAATGAATCAAAACATGTCTTCTAATATAAAAAAACATGAAAATAAGTCACATTCAATGTTTTGCACATACTTTCTAAAAACAGAACCCATGAGTAAAGAAATGCTCATGAACAAGAAAATCCTTATAAGGATGAAATAAATTCTTTCTCGTTTACTTAATCAAATCCACTCTCCATAAAAACAAATGAGAAATTATAAATTTAGTCTAAAAAGCAGAACCAGGGTGTTTTATAGCTAGAGGGCCCCTTGGAAATCATCAGGATCCAAGCTCTGACTTTATAGATGAAACAGAACTGAGAGGCAGGTGACTCGCCTAATGCCAAGGGTAGCCCAGTGCACGGCGGAATGTGGACTGGAAGCCACAGTCCTGATGTGCAGGACCGCCTCCCACCATGGCAACCGCTGTTCCCAGGCTGGCTAGAAACAAGAACATGTGTGACTGGATCAGCCCTCAGTGGTTCACAAGACTGTTTTTCCAAAGTATCTGCAGTTGGCAAAAGTAACTGTTGATTTTATTAATAGCAATCCATATGACAAGAATACATTCAGGAGCTCGGGAGCCAGAAATAAAACTTCTTTTCAGAGAAAAAGATCACCGCTGTCCCAGAAGCACCTGCACTGTGTCTAGGGGTACACAGGATATTGGGCACTTGACAACTTCAGTTCTCTAATGGTAAGTTACCGTTACAGTAAGTCTTAGGCTCACACTGAAGAGCCCCCAGTTCTTGTCAAGCAATTCAACCCTGCTTGTAACACTGCGTGTTATTAGCCACAGAACTGTCTATACCCTTGGACTCTATATCCTGACCTCTCACACACTAAGCCAATCCAATCTGCTTTTTTGCCTCCATCACTCCACCGAAGCAGCCTTACTAAGGTCAACAAACTGTCAATACAATTGCTATTTTTCTATCCATGTCAACCTTGACTTCTCGGCAATATCACAGTTGTCTACCCTCGCTCTCATTCCATCGTCATCCTCGCTTTCCTTCTCCCCTTCTCTTCCTTTTCAATTTCCTTTGCAGAATTAGCTTCCTCTACCAGTATATGCTGGAGTTCCCCAAGGTTTAGTAGACTTTTTGCTTTATACCAAGCTCATTCTGGTCTATGTTTTCATTCTTATTGAGTATACTCCAGCAACTCTCCAAGTTTTGTCTGCACTCTAAGCTAAACATTTCCTAACTCCTAGATCTGTATATCCAATTATTTGGTTAACATCTTTAGTCGAATGCCTGAAAATCCAGATGGCTGTGTGTGAACTCATCACCTTCCTCCGCCCTTGTGTTTCCTAAGAGAATGGCACCATTCTCTACCAAGCTGTGCAAATCAGACACATGGGTTATTGACTTCACCCTCTCCTGTGCCCTTCATTTCAGTTCATCTCAAGTCCATTGGATTCCATCGACTACATTCTCTTTAATGTATCCAATTCTATGAGTTGGTAGCTTGGAAGGGCCCCTTGGAAGCTACCCTCCCAAGCTACCACATCTTACTAGAGCAGCCGTGGGCAAACTACGGCCTGCGGGCCGGATCCAGCTTATTCGGCTGTTCTACCCGGCCCACGGAGCCTAAAGAGCGGAGGGTTCTCTTGCTCTCCCCTCCGCTCCTTCACCAGCAGCCCAAGATGAGAGTGCCAGCATGGTCAGGTTGCTTTTGTTCCGGCCCTCCGGTCCAGTTTAAGAACCCATTGTGGCCCTTGAGTCAAAAAGTTTGCTCACCCCTGTACTAGAGTCATCACCCAACTGGTCTCCTGGCATCTCTCTGGTTCTCCTTCTTTTGCTTCAAAACAATGGGGCTGCCTGTGCCATCTGTCAGAACGCCACTCCACTGAAGAACACCCCCTCTTGCTCTTCTTCGATTTCTCACATAGCCTACAAGATATTCTATGGTCTCAGGCCGTATATGCCATCCTTTTTGCCGTTCTTTACCCTCGTAATTCCTCCAACCAATGGGCCTTTTCATGTGCTGCGCCCTTTGCTTAGCTAACTTCTATGCATTCATCAGATTTCAGCTCAACCATCCTTTCTCCATGGATGCCTTCACTGACGCCAATCGTGGGCCAGATTATTTGGTTATCTGCTCCAGAGAACCATGTTCTCTTCAGCATAATACACTCACTTTGTTTTTATTTAATTAATGTCTATCTTTTCTGCTAGACAGATGTCTCTTGGGGACATAGGACTCTCTTTGCACAATGCCTAGCACATAGCACACATTCAGTAAAACCTTGTTGAGGGAATGAAATTATTGTGTTCCTAATGTTCGAAAGTATAATCCAGTTCAAGTTTGGAAACAGAAATGCAGAAGAGAATGTTTAATAAATCTGATTTCCACTCTTTTAATCAGACTTTCACCTTTGGCCATTCTGCATATTCACTCACTCGACAACTACTGACTGGCAGAGCCAATGTGGAGTGCTTGATTAATGCTGATGCTCTTAAATAATTAAATAAAGATGACTGACTAATAAGCTTGGCAGTGTGGCTCAGTGGTTGAGCATCAACTCATGAACCAGGAGGTCAGGGTTTAATACCCAGGCAGGGCCCATGCCCAGATTGCAGGCTTGATCCCTAGTAGGGGGAGTGCAGGAGGCAGCCGATCAATGATTCTCTGTCATCATTGATGTTTCTACATCTCTTTCCCTCTCCCTTCCTCTTTGAGATCAATAAAAATATTTTAAAATAATAAATATAGCAATGTTTAAAAAGTATTTTTTAAAATGAAACAAGAGCTGAAACCAGTTTGGCTCAGTGGATGGAGCGTTGGCCTGCAGACTGAAGGGTCCCAGGTTCGATTCAGGTCACGGGCATGTACCTTGGTTGCGGGCGCATCCCGGGTGTGGGGAGGGGAGTGTGTGTGCAAGAGGCAGCTGATTGATGTTTCTAGCTTTCTACCCCTCTCTCTTCCTCTCTGTAAAAACTCAATAAAATATATATATATATATATTTTAAAATGAAACAAGAGAAAGCTTGGTTCACTTTAGAGAGAGATTCCTCCTTTCTGTTATTTTTAAAGGGACAAGATTTTGCTTCATTACATTCTGCATATTTGGGAGCTGGACAGGCCAGCGTTCCCACTGCACAAACCACAGTGTGTGATGCTATCGTTCTCCCACTGGTTCTAATAGGCAACACGAAAGTAAAAACATCAAGTTCTCTTTATTTTACAGGTAAAAATTAAACTTCAGTCATGTAACATAGGATGAGAAACAAGTGCAATTACATCTGTAACAGGATGGCAGGTGTCCTCCACAGCACCGAGCTTCCGGCGTGCCTCCGGGCTGGTCCTGGTCAGCTGGAACATTTGCCCCAGAATTTCCTTCCTTGTGGATGGGAAGACCGTCCTCAGGGTCAAACCTGGTCACCAGCCTTTAGGTCCAGGAGCACATATTCCATTCACTGACATACTAGTATGTGGACCCCACCCTGCCCTACTCCAACTTTCTCACTGCGTTCCTACTGACATCAGTCATTCATTATAACCCTCCCCCAGCATTTACTACCCCCCCCCGACTTGTATTTACAATTTTGGAGAATTTGTACATGGCACACATTAACTCAGCTGCTAGTGCACAGACATCACATGACCTTCAGAGTGCTAGGATACTTTCCTCCAGCTTTGGGGAAATAATTATGTACACTGAGAACCGCAGTAGACAAACAAAGCTTTACGCTCATCTGCTAAAACAAATTGTTGTGTACTTCTTAGCACAGTAAAATATATTTTTAGAAACTGAGAACCAAAGATTATTTAAAACACAAGCGGAAAAATCACACATACCAATCATACAACAGATTGACTGATACATTGAAATTCTGTCAAAAATAGATTTTCCTTGAGGCTTTCTTTTCAAACAAGTCAGGGAAAAAAAAATCCTAAAAAACCCACATGGCTCTTTGTCCTCTTAAGAGTTGCTTTCTCATTTAAAGTTTAAAAATAATATTTAGGAAAAGAATTATCTATTACAAGAGGGTTTATCTGTCTGGGTCTACCTATTGTGAAAGGTTAACAACAATTGCTTTTAATGTGCTAATGTCAAGAAGTTGGAAGGCAGAAATGAATTTTGCAATTAAATACATGGCACTATGTATCTCCTAGGGTGGGACTTTTGTATTTCCCCTATAGCCTAATTAAAAAACAATTTTTTCTGTTCTGGCTGGTGTGGCTCAGTTAGTTAAGCATTGTGCTGTGCACCAAAAAAGTGGCAGTTCGATTCCTAGTCAGGGCACATATCGAGGTTCTGGGTTCGATTCCTGGACGGGGTGTGTATGGAAGGCAACTGATCAATGTTTCTCTGTCACAAAGATGTTTCTCTCTCCTCATTCCTCCCTTTAAAAATCAATAACATTTAAGAAAAAAATAAAAATTAAAAATTGGTTCCTTTAAAAGCTCATAGAACTAAACATTGATCCTTTTTCTACTTCTCTTTCAAATATTTTCTAACATTTTCACCAAGTTTTGGCTTCATGTTTGGATAGCATTTGCCATGACCTTTGTGTAAGAATTTCCTCAGCCACCTTCGGAAGGCTGGACAATTCACTCCAAATACTCAATGCCAAAGAAAGCCCCACTAATGCCTCCAGTGGGGGCCAGGGTGATCGGGGCAGTAGGAAGTAATAGCTCAGGGGTGATATTAAGAAATTGCTAACATGAGCCCACGCCAGGTAGCTCAGTTGGCTGGAGCATCATGCTGTGCAGAGGAAGGTTATGGGTTTGATTCCTGATCAGGGTACATACCTGGGTTGTAGTTCGGTCCCTGGGGCATATGGGAGGCAACCAATTGATGTTTCTCTTGTACATCAATGTTTCTCTCTCTCTCTCCTTCATCTCTAAAATCAATGAAAAACATATCCTTAGGTAAGGATTTAAAAAGAAGAAAGAAATTGCCAACATGAAAGGCTCAAAGAGGCCAGGAGAACAGTTACCAAGATAATAAGAAACCTGTCCAATTTCAACTATAGTCTTTTTTGGGGGCCATTTGAACATGGAACTATTTTGTCTTTTAACTTCACCTATCATTTGTAGAGTTCACTGAGAGCTCAAAAACAAGAGACTACAGGGTTGTTGTTTTTTAAATAATATATAACTTTTTACATCAATTTTCCACTGGAAAAACAGTACACTGGAATTCGATTTTGTTTTATGGTTTTCTGTCCTACACTTTGGTTTATATAAATTATATTTCATTTCTACAAATGAATTAAGCAGGAAGTTACACTAAACCAATTAAAACAGAAATGCTAGATTTAAATTCTGACTTGAAAGCTGGCCAAAATGATAAGCGAGCTCACGCTGGGGACCGTCCACAAGCAAGTAGAGAAGTCCTATGTGTCCTTCTTTGGAAAAGTATGAACACTTAAATATCAGGACACACCTGTAGTTTAGTGACATGAAGTCCTCTGTCACTGTTACAGAACTTTAATTAATTTCATGTACTTCATTTGATATAACCAAACCATCCTCTATACTTCATACAATCGTGACCTTTCAAAAGAGGCATGAGTTAAGTTCTTAAAAATAAAAGTACTCTATCTGAAAAAGTCATAAAAAAATTCCCTTTGTGTTACTTCTTGTAAACCATCATTCAATGAATTCTGCAATGTGATTCTTTTTCTTCCTTGAAAGCAACTTGCATGTTTAACATTTTTTAATCTTCTTGGGGTGATTTTCTTTTCTCCACAAAAACCCAATTAAGGACGTTGTACCAATTTACTCTTACTTCCTTCCTGTTCACTGAGCTTAAAGTGGGTATAGGCGAGGATGCCAAATAATGTACACAGCATGCCAAGACACTGATTAACTGACAGCGGATCCTTAAATAAAACATAGCCTCCAAATAAAGTGATGCAGAACTTGAAGTGTCCAAACATGTTGTAGCTGAGGTTTTTGGATAAGGATAAAAAGGAATAACAGGTAGGTGCTATATTCACTCACACACACACACACACACACACACACACACACACACGCAGAAAGAAATGCAGAACACACAGCAGGAACAGCTACCTGTCCACCCCTGAACCCCCGTCTAAAGGACAACAGGAGCTTCAGGGAAGAGCTGGGTCAATGCTAGTTCTACGGTAGGTTTCAGCAATTAGTGACAGGAGGCTGCTTCAGCTATTCCTGCTCACCTCTCCAAAGCGAAAAAAGGGGCTAACACAGGTTAGGAAAGGGATTCCGAGCGAGGTAGAGAGAAGACTTTTTGTACGGCAAGTTATGATTATTTTAAAGTGCCATTTCTAATAACTTCCCTTGGCAAGTGAGGTGAGATGAGATGTGTAAGATCCCGGAGAGCGGACTCAAGGTGAGTTCACGCAGCGTGCTTATTTAGGAGGGTGTGGGGAGGAAGCAATACTGAGCCCCAATGACATGGCAGGCACTAAGCACCATACGTGTTAGCTAGGAGAATAGTTACCAGCAGCAGTATTTATGCATAATAGACACCTGCCAGGTGGTGCTTGACACATATTCTCTCAAACAGTCAAAACAACCAACCACCATTTCACAGCTATTCCATTTCATAAGTGACGAGAGTGAGGTCTGAGAGCTCGTACAACTTGCTCAGGCCCATAGGTAGGGGCAGAGCCAGTGTATGAGCACCTGGATTTGCCTGGCCTCAAAGCCTAGGCTCTTTCCTCTGTTCTGGAAGTTCCTCTAGGCAGGAAAATGCTGGCGTGCCACAGGGTTGCTTGAGCTTGTCTGACCCACCAGAGACAGGATCTTCCCATGGATGATCATGAGAATATAACTATGCTGTTTCCAATGATGAGCTATCTTCAAGTGCACTGGTTCTAACACAGGCATTTCTTTATCCCCCAGCCTCTTTTAAGTAGATCATGATGAGGGAAGGCTAACTTAAAGCAATTCTTCAGTGAACCCTTCTGTCAATAAAAAAAAGGAGCAGCTATACTTGGCATTTACAAGTCCTCTCTCTAATTTCCATTTGTTAAACGTTCACTTCAGCACCCTGAAAGCTCTTCTCAAAACTGTCGGGACTCCACCTCGTGAAACCCCTCCAGGGGTTACCAGGCTCGCTCGCACCTTCTGGCAGGGGCATTCCTGCTCACTCGGTCTCTGCGGCACTCTCCTTCCTCTCCACCTCGGTCGCTCTTTCCCTGTCTCTTCCATTTAGCTCCTCTCGTCCCTCTGAACTCTAAACACCGAATGACTCAGGATTCAATCTTTGGACGCCTTTTCTTCTACTTGTTTGCTTGGCCATCTCAACCAGTCTCACCACTTTAAACCACTGGCTCTCTCTGGACCCTCCCCAGCTCAGATCCTGACCTTCCAGACTTGTTCACCCAAAACTGCACACATGCTCTTCCTCCCCCCCCCCAAACCTCAGGGCTGTCCCATCCCAGCCGATGGCAACTCCATTCTACCAGGGGCTCAGGACAAAACCAAATGAGTCAACCTTGTTTTCCCTCGTATTCTCCACATCCAGTTTGTCAAAAACCTGCTGGTTCTACTTAAATATATCCAGCTCTGGCCGGTGTGGCTCAGTTGGTTGGGCGTCTTCCCGTGCACTGGAAGGTCACTGGTTCAATTCCCAGTCAGGGCACATGCCCCCGTTGAGGACTCGATGCGTGGTAGGGGGTGTGCAGGAGGCAGTCAATTGGTATTCTGCTCTCACATCAATGTTTCTCCCTCTCCCTCTCCTTTCCTCTCTCTCCAGGAAAAACCAATAAAAATATTTAAAGAAATATCCAGAATCCAATAACTTTTCACAGTTACCATCCTGGAACCAAACCACTGTTATTTCCAAATTAGGATATTACAATGGCCTCAGCAATTTCCTTTCCTGCCTTGCTTCGTGTAGTCTAGTGGTTTGGCTGGAGGATGGAAGCAGTGGATCTAGTGAGGGGTGGATTCTGCCACCTAGACAAGGTCTGATCCATGACTGGGGACAGGGAGTGCTATTGGTATCTACAGAGGCCAGGGATGCTGCCAAACATTCTACGGTGTATAGGACAGGTAGGTCCCTGCAACAAAGAACTGTCTGGCCAAAAAGGTCAATAGCACTGATTTGGGAAACCCGGCTTTATTCTTGACCAGAGTGACTCACTCTGTATGTCTGTCTATCTGTCTATCTATCTATCTATCTATCTATCTATCTATCTATCTATTATCTATCTATCTATCTATCTATCTATCTATCTATCTATCTATCTTCCTACCTATCTATCTATCTATCTAAAAGCCTAATATGCTAAGTGTCCATCCGACCGTTTGAACAGTCGCTACGATGTGCACTGACCACCAAGGGGCAGATGCTCCGACCAGTAGGTTAGCTTGCTGCTGGGGTCCAGCTGATCGGGACTGGGTGAGACACAGGCCGGACATGCCCTGGAGCCCTCCCACGGTCCCTTCCCTGCTGGCCAATCTCCCACGGTCCCTCCCCAGCCTCTAAAAGATTTCTTCTAATTAATTTCCTTTCAATGTGCATGAATCTATGCACTGGGCCTCTAGCAAGAACGTAAATAAAATCATGTCATTTCTCTGCTCAAAACTCCAGTGGCTTCCCTTCTCACTCAGAGAGACAGTCCTCTGTAAGAGCTCTGCCCCACCTGGCTCCCTGGCTCCCCTCAGTCCTACCCCACATCTCCCTCTGCACTTCCTGCTCCAACCACAGGGGCTCCCTTGTTCCTTAGGGCTCCTCACCTGCCTTTCCTTAATTCTGGAATGCTATCCATCCTGATCTGCCTGGAGCAACCTCTTTCCCTTCAGGTCTTCACTCAAAAGTCCCCTTCTTACTGAGGCCTTCCTGACTTCTCTCCCTACAATTTCACTCTGCTACAACATTTCATATCCTCATCCCTGCTTTATTTTTTCCTCCCTGGCACTTAACACTATCTGACACAAATCTGTATATTATCTTTTTGTGTTTTGTAGCATGTATTTCATTATAGCTCCAGTGCCTGACATACAGTAGATATTCAATATATAAATATTAAGTCATTGAACAGTTTACAGTGGGTGTTCAATAAATGTCTGTTGAATGCATAAGGGCACACACTGGATTCTTTGACATGGCAGTATGGTGCAGGAGTTTGGGGACCAGACTGCATGGTTTGAAACTAGATGCAACACTTCTCGGCTACACGACCTCGGGTTATTGACACTCTCTGCACCTCAACTTCCTCCTCTGCAAAATAAAGTAACAGAATTTACCTCATAGAGCTGCTGTGAGAACTAAATACCTAACATACCCCAGGTGATTGGAAAAGTACCTGGCACAAAATAAACATTTATTAAGTGTTTATCTTTTAAAAAGTGATTATTATTGATGTTGTTTATTGATAGTTGGCAAGTAGGATGCTTTTTTACATTACTAAACTACCTCTCTGATGTAAAGAAATCCATTCTTTGCATTTGCCTAAGAGTGGAGCAATGTCTAATGAGAAAAGAAACAGAATGACAAGCAGAATGTTAAGAACTGGTAGTTGAGTTTGATTCAGACCTTCAGGGTATGACTTCATTTCTTAAATACTGACCAAGCCAGACACACCCATATCCACTTAAGCACAAAAACATATGATGGAATTCAGAGGTCACATGCCAATTTCAGAGGCCTGGTTATATTTTGTTATGTGTATATCCCCACCTCTACTTTATTACTATAGATAACTTAGAATTGACTGACCACCCAAATATCCATCCCATTATTCAACCACAAATATTTACTTAACCCCACTGTGCAAGAAATGGTTTTCTATGTTAATTTTTGATAAGGGAAATGGTCATCTATGACTTGAGAAAATGAAAAATGTTCATGTTACAGAAAGCTAATCCAATTTCCCAGTTCACATTTCTTTAAATTTCTATAAACTTTAGTGTGGAGATGATTAAAGATTAAAATAACTCACTCTACTCAATTCAGGCCATGCAGTAGTAATTGTCAGATTCAAGGAAGTTAATGTAATGGCATATTAGAAAACATAAACTACTATGCATTTGTAAGTCATTAGGAAAAGGATACGTGACTGGTGAAGTGTTCCCAATGATCCAATAAATTGATAAGTTCACCATGAAAGCTATTACTCCAGATAGAAGCACCATAAGCTATAAATAAAACAAAAGAATCATTAATTCAGCTTCAAGCATTATAATCTTCAAGGGAAAATACATTTCATTAGGCATTTCTAAAAACTCAAACATCAACCATTATGAACAAATTTTTTTAAAATAATCAATTTATACCCTGGCTGATGTAGCTCAGTTGGTTGGGCATTGTCCCTTCACCAGGAGGTTGCCAGTTTGATTCCTGGTCAAGGGCACATGCTTAGATTTGGGGGGGTGTAGGAGGCAGCTGATCATCGATGTTGTGCTCTTACATTGATCTTTCTATCTCCCTCTCCCTCCCTCTCTCTAAAAATCAATAAACTATTCTTTTTTTTAAAAGAATAAATTTGAAAGAAAACTAGAATTGAAGGTAAAAGAATAGAATGAATAATATTCAGAAATATAATTTTGTCTAAAAAAAACTCAAAGGAAAATTCTCCAATAATATCCTGCCTCTGAATGTGAAATCCAAGTTCATTTCTTATCTATCTGAAAAAAAATTACTTAAAAAATTTTATTATTATAAAAAAATCAAAAAATAAAGATATAAAATAATCCCTATAACTCCAACCATCAACCACTATTAATACTTTAGCATATATCCTTCCAGATCTTTCTTCTACTGAATTGCTCATATTTGTTTTATTTACATTAAATCAACATATATTCATTGGATATCTACAAAACGAGGCCACCCATTGTGAGGAACACAGTAAGTTCTTGTCCTCAAAGAGCTTAGAAAACACTTAAGGACACAAAGTCATGGTAATCATAGCTTACACTTACATAGTCATTATTACGTGCCAAGAATCGTTCTAAATGTTTTACATGTATTAACTCATTTAATTCCCACAAACCCTACGAGGTAGTAAAATTTCCCTTTTTATAGACAGAAAACAGAACACAGTGAAGTGAAGTAATCTGCCTGAGATCACACAGCCAAGAAGTGGCGGGGCTGAGGTTGAAACCCGGCAATCTGGTAATGGAAACTCTGCTCTTAGCCCACTCTGTTACACTACCTCTTAGCCACATGTCAGTGAGAGTGCAATGCAAGATTTCTGGCTCAGGCAATAAAAAAATATGAGCTACCTCATTTATAGGCAAACAGACAATATAAGTTATATAAGAATCTCTAGCCCAAACCGGGTTGGCTCAGTGGTAGAGCGTCGGTCTGCAGACTGAAAGGTCCCGGGTTCGATTCCAGTCAAGGGCATGTACATTGGTTGCAGGCACATCCCCGGTAGGGGGTGTGCAAGAGGCGGTTGGTCGATGTTACTCTCTCATCGTTGTTTCTAACTCTCTATCTCTCTCCCTTCCTCTCTGTAAAATATAAATAAAATATATTAAAAAAATAATCTCTAGGCAGGACACACCATTTTGGACTGGGATGATAAGAAAAGACTTTGGCCGAGACCGGTTTGGCTCAGTGGTAGAGCATCGGTCTACAGACTGAAGGGTCCCGGGTTTGATTCCGGTCAAGGGCACGTACGTTGGTTGCGGGCACATCCCCAGTGGGGAGTGTGCAAGAAGCAGCTGGTTGATGTATCTCTCTCATCGACGTTTCTAACTCTCTATCCCTCTCAATTCCTCTCTGTGTAAAATCAATAAAATATATTTAAAAAAAAAAAAGAAAGAAAAGACTTTGGATTTCAAGTGTACGTGTCCATTCAAGAAAAAAGAGGGGGCAGGATTTCAAGCAGAGGGAACAGTATGGGTCAAAGCATGGAGGCATGAAAACAAAATATACATCCATGGGATAGTGAATAAGACAGCTTGGCTCAGGCCTGGGGAACAAAGTAGGCTGACCCACTGTATACATATACAACATTCCGTTCAAATCTATCTCACAATTTTATTTTAAAAGTTATAAAGCCATTTGCTATTTCTAAAATAAGAGAGTTTAGATAAAATATCAGTTATGATTTTAATTAGTAAGGAGTTTACATTCCAGAGAGATGAGTAACTCATATTTGAAGATTCTTTTGTCCCATGTGGGTTTTTTCAGTTTCAGAGCAGCACAGTTATAAGAGGCCTAGTGGAGTTGGATTTGTATCTTATTTGGGCAAAGAGAGTAATCCATCATTTGTTTTACAAAAGTGAGGCCCATTACATTTTCTTTCTTTACTTTATCTTTTTTTTTTAAAATTGATTGTGGTGACACTGGTCATAAATTTTCAATTAAGAGAAACTTGCTCCTTAAATATTTTCAAAAATATATTTTATTGACTTTACAGAGAGAAAGGGAGAGGAACAGAGAGTTAAAAACATCAATGAGAGAGAAACATCAATCAGCTGCCTCCTATATGCCCCCTACTGGGGATTGAGCCCGCAACTAAGCCCTTGACCAGAATAGAACCCTGGACCTTTCAGTCTGAGGGCCAACATTCTATCCTCTGAGCCAAAATGGTTAGGGCAACTCCTTGAAGATTTTAAAAAAACTGTTGCTAGAAATATATCATTGTTAATTTTGAGTTTACAGAATGTTACATACCTGTTTTTAGTGACTTAGCATTAAAAATACAATTATAAGCTCTACTTTGAGGCAATGATGCCCTCTAGGGACATTAAAGAAGGAAGGTGACTTTCCCTTATTGAAATGGCCTTGGACTTGCTGTGCACTGTTTCTTTGACTTGCCCTTACGGCCTTTCTGCTGGGATATGCCTTCTTCTTTCAAATCTGTCAGAGGACCTATGGCAAAAAACCTCTCCCTTTCCGATGTAAGATGTCTAAGCTGCAATGGTTTGAAGACCAGACCACTAAGATGGTTAGAACTTTCATAAAATTAATAGGAAATTTTACAGTAATTTTTACTTTGGAAAAAAGGGTTTATGTCAGTGGGGCTTACTCGGGGTGGGAATGGCTGGGAAGGGGGGAATCAAGCGGGGGGGAAAAAGGAGACATGTAAAATTTTAGATAATAATTTAAAAAAGGATTTATGTCAAAGCACGTGAATTTAAGACAACTATCAATCTGCTTACAGGCAGCGCAGTGGATTGGTTAAGAATATGGACTTTGGAGCCAGAAAGCGATCCAAATTCTAGCTCTGCTTACTAGTGTAGGATCTCAAGTCAGTTACTTAACTCTATCTCTGTTTCCTCATGTCAATATAGGGAGAAAATAGCATGGATCCACACAATAACATTGTTGTAAGTTAGTATTTGCAAAGTGTTTAGAACAGAGCCTAAAATAGACTAAGGGTTATGTAAGTTTGATTAGTTAACACCACTAACAAAAATACATTCCTATTGACTGTGTTCCAAAGGTTCCATGGGAAGGAGACATTCCTTCCCTAAGTGGGGATTATACTTTCTAACTTAAAATGTCACCAAAGTACATATCCCTTTGATCTGCAACTCTACTCTTAAGATTCTATTTCATTAAAAAAGGTACCAGTTCACCCTAGCCAGTTTGGCTCAGTGGCTGGAGCATCGGCCTATGGACTGAAGGGTCCCCGGTTCTGATTCTGGTCAAGGGCACATGCCTGGGTTGCAGGCTCGATCCCCAGTAGGGGGCGTGCAGGAGGCAGCCAATCAATGATTCCCTATTATCATTGATGTTTTTATCTCTCTCTCTCCCTTCCTCTCTGAAATTAATAAAATATATATGCATTTTTTAAAAAGAGTTACTTTAAAAAAAAGATACTTTCATGAGATATTACGTGAGAAAAGTTATATACAGGAAATCATGTGATATAATGCCATTTTTGTAACAAAATAAATGTTTATTCACATATAAATACATGTGTGCTTTGTGTATGTTGATATATGGGTATGTATACCAAAGAGAAAAATATGCAAGAACAAATACTAAATGTTGACATTACTTATTTCAAGGAACAGGAATGGATGGGATAATGAGATGTGGAAGTGTGCATGGGTAGGAGTACTAGGGAAAAGGAATCCATGATAAAAAAATTTTTAAAAAAGCATATATGGTAAGGATTCATGCATATAAAATTATACATCCACACATACCAACACACATACATGTGTGTGTTTATCTGAAAAAATAGATACATGAAATAATCACAAAAATGATAAATGTGATTATCTTGGTTCTAGAGGACCTTTACTCTCTCTCTCTCTCTCTCTCTCTCTCTCTCTCTATATATATATATATATATATATATATATATATATATATATTTGTGTATATATATATACACAAATCTTTATTGTTCAGATTATTACAGGTGTTCCTCTCCCCGCCCCCCCCATAGCTCCCCTCCACCTGATTCCCAACACCACCCCATGCCCTTACCCCGCCACTGTCTTTATCCATAGGTGTAAGATTTATGTCCAATCTCTTCCCACACCCCTCAGACCCTCTTCCCCCTGAGAATTGTTAGTCCAATCCCTTTCTATGTCCCTGATTCTATTATATTCACCAGTCCATTTGGCTCTTCAGATTTTTTATTCACTTGATTTTTAGATTCCCTTGTTGGTAGGTATGTATTTGATGTCTTTTCGTTGTTCATAATTTTTACCTTTACCTTTTTCTTCTTCTTCCTCTTCTTAAAGAATACCCTCCAACATTTCATGTAATCCTGGTTTGGTGGTGATGAACTCCTTTAACTTTTTCTTGTCTGTGAAGCTCTTTATCTGACCTTCAATTCTGAATGACAGCTTTGTTGGGTAGAGTAATCTTGGTTGTAGGTTTTTGTTGTTCATCATTTTGAATATTTCTTGCCCCTCCCTTCTGGCCTGCATAGTTTCTGTTGAGAAATCAGCTGACAGTCATATGGGTACTCCCTTGTAGGTAACTAGCTGTTTTTCTCCTGTTGCTTGTAAGGTTTTCTCTTTGTCTTTTGCCTTTGGCATTTTAATTATGATGTGTCTTGGTGTAGTCCTCTTTGGATTCCTCTTGTTTGGGGTTCTGTGTGCTTCCTGAACTTGTAAGTCTATTTCTTTCACCAGGTAGGGAGAGTTTTCTGTCATTATTTCTTTCAATTTGCCTTCAATATCCTGCTCACTCTCTCCTTCTGGCACCCCAAAAATCCAGATGTTGGTATGCTTTAAGCCATCCTGGAGGCTCCTTACACTATCCTCACACTTTAAGATTCTTCTTTCTTTTTGCCTCTCTGGTTGGGTGATTTTTTCTTCCTTATATTCCAGATCTTTGTTTTGATTCTTGGGGCACAATGGTCTATAGTTGAGTTTCTGTATATTCTTTATTTCTAACATTAGAAATAAATGCTTAATTAAATGCTTAAATAAATGCTTAAATAAATTAAATGCTTAATTTCTGGCTGGTCCTTTTCCATTTTTTTTTTTTTTTTTTTTTTTTTTGTATTCTCATTAAGGTCCTTGAAGGTCTTACCAAACTTCTTGGAGGTCTCATCAAGTTTCTCAAAGGTTTTTAGAAGATTCTTGAGTAACCTTAGAAATGTGATTCTGAACTCTGTGTCGTCCAGTAGTTTATTTTCCTCTATCTCTCCCATTCATGATATGCTTCTGTGTTTCCTCATTTTGGCTGCCTCCATGTGTTGATGGAGTGGCTTTGTGTGGTCTGTGACCTATAGGAGCCAGTAGCTCAGCTTTCCCAATAACCTGGAGTAGTTGCTTTTGGTATATCCCTTTGTGGGCTGAGTGCAAAGTTTTGGTGTAATTAAGCCTTGATTGCTGATGGTACACTAGGAGGAACTGGCCTCCAGGCCACTTGTCTGTGAGGATCTGCTGTCTATAAAGGAAGAACTGCTGCGCTGGAGACAAGACTTGTTTCAGTGGGTATTTGGTGCTCACTGAGTCTGTCTCCCAAATTGGAGACAGACTTATGGATGTGAGGGATTGAAACTGGGAACTAGGAACGCTGGCTTCTGAGTCTCCAATGGGGTGTAGTTCAACTACTGTCTAGGCCACCCTGCAAGAGCTACAGCGAGAAACACAGTCCTTTCCTTCTCGGACTTTAACAGTTTGCTAGGTTAAACTGCAACAGAGAGGGCCATTCATATGCAAAAGCCGCTGCTTGGAGCTTGAGTGTGTTGTTTGTAGGTTGCGTGAGGTGGAGTCTCAGGGTGGTGTCTGAGGGCGTCACTAGGCTGGGGCATGGCTCACAGCAATGGCTGCCTGTCCAATCGAGTTCCCGCGTCTCCCGCTCCCACAGCAAACAAATATTCTTGTGCGGAGCTCTGCAAGCAAGCCACCCTCACTTTCCGACCCGATGGCAGACAGACTAGCCCAGCCGTGGGCAAACTATGGCCCGTTCGGTTGTTCTATGCAGCCCGAGGAGCCGAAAGAGCAGAGGGTTCTCTTGCTCTCCCCTCCGCTCCTTCACCAGCAGCCCAAGAAGAGAGTGCCAGCATGGTCAGGTTGCTTTTGTTCTGGCCCTCTGGTCCAGTTTAAGAACCCATTGTGGCCCTCGAGTCAAAAAGTTTGCCCACCCCTGGTCTAGCCTCTCCCCAGAAACTGGATTTCAGAGAGATCTGGAGCTTGTCTTTCTTCGGGTTGGAGAAAGCACCACCCTCCACCAGCCTGGATCCGCTGCCAGCCCGTATCGCGTCCTCGTCCCCCTACCTTAGTTTTTCAGCGCTTGTGCCCTGAATTCTCCTCTTTATCTTTCAGTCTAGTTGTAGGGCTTCCTCTCAGCCAGCTTTCCCTTGGGTTTTGGGTGATAGAATTTTATTTTTTAGTTTTATTTTTGAAATTGTTGTGTATTGTAGCAGATTAGATGTGTTTACCTACGCCGCCATCTTCGTTCCTCCACTTTATATTTTTATGCATGTTCAAAACCTATACAATGATGATGTACTATTTTATATTATCAAAACAAAGTCAAGCAGCAAGTGAAAGTTAACTATAAGGGAGGTCCCATAAGAGTGTCAGCTGATTTCTCAACAAAAACATTTCAGGCCAGAAGGGAATGACACAAAATATTCAAAGTGATGAAAAGTAAGGATGTACAACCAAGACTACTCCAACCAAGGCTATTGTTTATAATTGAAGAAGAAATAAAGAGCTTTCCAGATAAGAAAAAGTTAAAGGAGTTCATTACCACTAAACCAACATTATAAGAAATGTTAATGGACTTCTTTAAGAAGAAAGAAGATAAAACAAAAACAAAATCAATAAGCCTATATTTTCACTGTAAAAAAGGAAAATAAAAATAGATGCCTGAATTATTTGTGGGCTATGGCTTTGAGTGGTCAGAACAGTAGTAATCAGGAATCAGCAGACCTGAATTTTAGGCCTGGTTTTGTCACTATCTGTCTGACCCGAAGCAAATCCCTTAATCTTCATGCCTCAGTTTCTTCATCTAAAAAATAATCCTTAGTTTGCTTCCAAGAGGATAATGATGAATATTAAATGTGAGTATGGATCTGAAACAGTGCTCTGAACATTAAAATTGCATTAATAATGGAGGGATTGCTATCTTCTTGTTTCTTTGACACAAAAAACGATTAGAACTCACCAAAGCAGAAACTGACCAGGGGCTGAAGAGTCCTCCTTCTCCAAACAGTGGCTCAAAGAAGGGCACGGCCACCAGCAGCATGCCCGATGACATCGGAGCCTGGTAGTACAGCAGCTGCATTGAGTTAACTTGCAATTCATGCTGCTTGGCTCCTACCCACTGAAAATTAGGAGATAAAACCAGTTAGGCAGAAAAAAAATAGCATTACTCAGTATAAAGCAGAGATGCAACTCTAGCCACAAAGATGGGAATGTGGGGCACAGGGGAGGAAATGCCTGATTATTCTACACAATTCTAAAGGTCAATCACATATACAAATGTTCTTAAAGCACCTTGGATGAGAGGAATGTTATTAATTCAGTGTCTGATCATGTATTTTTTTTTCCCTAGAGAAAGTAAGGGACCTCGTTTATTAACACTAGTGGACTCCAGGAATTATTTTTCCCCCTCATTTTTGTCTTTCTTTCTTTCTTTCTTTCTTTCTTTCTTTCTTTCTTTCTTTCTTTCTTTCTTTCTTTCTCATTTTATTTTTCTTTCTTTCTTTCTTTATATATTTTATTGATTTTTTTACAGAGAGGAAAGGAGAGGGATAGAAAGCTAGAAACATCAATGAGAGAGAAACATCGACCAGCTGCCTCCTGCACACCCCCTACCGGGGATGTGCCCACAACCAATGTACATGCCCTTGACCGGAATCGAACCTGGGACCTTTCAGTCTGCAGACCGACGCTCTATCCACTGAGCCAAACCAGTTTCGGCTCTTTCTTTCTTTTGATCATCTATTTTCTTCTGAATTATAAAGAAGAAGAAAAAGAGCCCCTCTTTCCTCCTGATTCTAGTAAATGGGGAAGTACATGCATACATGAGCCCACAAGCATGAGATCTCAGGAAAATATGGCAGGAATGGAAATTTTAGTCATTAGTAGGAATACAGATGCAGTGTCTGACTTCATTTCTTTCTAAAATGCACCCCCCCTAAAACACACACACACACACACACACACGAAAAAAACTGGGGGACAGAGCAGACTAATTAGAGACGGAGGAACCTTAGTTACCCCAGGTGGCCGCCCATGTATGTGGCAGAAAGGTGTGTGAGGTCTTTCAATTCACATAAAAAAGCCCAGTCAGTGGTAAAAGGAATCTTTCTCTCTATGGATGACTTTTCTGCGGGTAATGTCCCGCTAATACACATCAAGAAGTGAGATGATCACCAACCCTAAACAACTATATCATTCAGCAGAACCAGCACTTCAAAGCCAAATCCCACCAGTCCTCTAAATGCTTCACAATTATAACTGTTTAAAGAAAGCTTGATGGGACGGTTTGAATAAGATCTGGCAAAAACAGCCAGGCCTTTGAATAACCGCTCCTACATAATTCTTTTTCCTGTTGGTCTGGGGATCCTATGGCATACACTCTAAGTCAGTGGTCGGCAAACTCATTAGTCAACAGATTAAATATCAACAGTACAACGATGGAAATTTTTTTTGAGAGCCAGATTTTTTAAACTTCAACTTCTTCTAATGCCACTTTTTCAAAATAGACTCGCCCAGGCCATGGTATTTTGTGGAAGAGCCGCACTCAAGGGGCTAAAGAGCTGCATGTGGCTAGTGAGCTGCAGTTTGCCGACCACGGCTCTACGTCTATAGAAATTCACCAACACAAAAATAAAAGAGCAGGAAACCTGACACATACTCCTGCCAGCCTTAACTAACAGTCTTCTGCGATGATGGACAAAGAATTGACTCTTGCTGCTGGCTCCTTGGGGCACCGCAGTGAGCAAAAGCGAATGCAGAGTGCGCCCTATCGCTCTCGCAGCCTCGCCAGGCAGCTGGGATCTCTGACACAGAACCGCCCGGTGAGTCAGGGCCTCGACTTCCTCCTCTTGAAACTGCACCGTCACTCCCACAGCTACATCCAAAGGACTCCCTCCAGTCTCCTCCTGCCGGAGCCCTCTGCAGAACCTGAAAAGTCCTCTTGGAAGAACCTGACCTCTGGTTTGCACTGCTTCCTTCCTCACCTCTTCCTTCACTTACTGTTAAGGTTGGTGTCTGACCTTCCTCTTTTAACTCCCTAACTGATTTCTATTACTATCTGCTGACATCTGTAGCTCTGACCTCTTTCCTAGAGCATCTTAAACTCACATCTTCAACAGTTTGGGTCATCATCACCCGCAAGCATGTGAAGCGCGTGGCTGGTGGGCCGCATGCCTCGTTTATTTAAAGAAGAAAATTCCTGCCGAGACCAGTTTGGCTCGGTGGATAGAGCATCAGCCTCTGGACTGAAGGGTCCCCAGGTTCGATTCCGGTCAAGGGCATGTACATTGGTTGCGGGCACATCCCCGGTGGGGGGTGTGCAAGAGGCAGCTGGTCGATGTTTCTCTCTCATCAATGTTTCTAGCTCTCTATCCCTCTCCCTTCCTCTCTGTAAAAAAAAAATCAATAAAATATATATATTTTTAAAAAATTCTTTTCACCATTGCCTGGGATTTTTAAAGTGGACTGAATGACCTCACACACCTTTTTAGCCACAATTATTTAAAAGAGGCATGCGGCCCGCCTGTCGCGAGTTTGACATGTTTGAGTCAGGCCTTGTTTAAAATCAAGCTCATTTCTTCCTTCCCCAAATCAATTCCTCTTGTGCTGCTCCAATAATTGATATAATCTCCTCCAAGGATCAGCCTCCTTGCTTTCCTTACTCTTCACATTCAGTCCGGTCCCACTAATTCTTTCTTTAAAAGGTTTCTGGAGTGTCTTTCCTGACCTATTCCACTACCACTGTGCTTGTTCAGCGCCCTCCGGTCTTCGCCTTGAACCATGGAGAGCTTCCCAACTGTCACCCTTCCTTCCCTCTCTTATTCATTCTTCATTACTTTTCTAAAACACAGGGAATGATCAAGTGACTTCCCTATCCACACTCCCCTCCTAGTGGCTGCAGGGTGAAGGGCGCACTTCCTTCTCAGGACCGCTAAGACTCAGCCTTCTGGTCCCACCCACCCCTCCGCCTCATCCTCCACAAAGCCACTACAGTCCCACCAAACGAATCAAGTTCTCCAAGAATGCCCCATCATCGCAAAGAAAGACCTCTGCCAAATTTATTTGCTAAGCCAAGTGTTCACTTTTCCAAGAAGACTTAACTCACCACCTTCTGGGGTAGAACTGCCACTTCCTCCCTGGTGTACCTCAGAACTTTCCTCATACCCTGAGCTATCCTACTTGTGATTAGCTGTGTACACTTGTTTCTACAATACTGAATTGTAGATGCTTTTCATCTTTATATCCTCAAGGCAAAGCATAAAGCAGAGGAAATGTCTACTGAGTGAATGAATGAATGAATGAGCCAACAGTCTTTCTACAACAGTCTTTCTATCAAGCTGATCACTCATCTTTTAACTCCTTTTAATGCCCCAGCAGAAATAACAGAAATTACACCTGGTTACAACTTTCTTTAAAATGAATTTTTGGGAAATACACCTATTTTGTAACAGTACTTTTACCACTACTAATAATCAAGAACTCTGCCCATCTGTTAGTCTACAATCATTTCTTGGTCAACCTCATTTCAAATATCTACCCGAGGGATATCGAATCCTTTGATTCTAATCTATAACATGTTGGGACTTGTGTGAACAAAAATGTTCACATTGGCATGAACAGTGAGTGCTCTGAATTTAAATGATATATAATGAATACAAGAAAGCATAATGTCCAACAAATAAAAGCTCTTGCTCTATCTAATAAACATTTAATCCACACTGGGCCCCCCCCAAAATAAAAAAGTTCATTTAGCAGAAAAGAATGCTCATTTATTTGATCTAAAACAAAATTTAAACTCACTGAAGTACACACAGTATGATTTTCTTAAAGCACAAAGCTGAGCTTCTTCTGGTTACTCTCTGCAGGAAAAGACAATTTCTGGGAGCCACTTGACAAGACTGAGTGGGTGCTCACCCTTTCATGCCTCTGGTGTCTTTTTTATATACTGCTTCTCTGCCACTAAAATATGTATTCAACCCCAGAATGTTTACATAACAATGTTTCTGAGTGATCAGTATTATAAAGTTTAAGATGCTAAGGCTGTATCTTTAAACTCCTAACACTCAGGAAGAATGCCTTAGTTTTATAACTGGTGGATGTTTGCAAGAAAAGTAAAGTTGGTTACGCATTTTGACTCTAATTTCCCCATGCAGGCACACCCAGAATTTTCAGTCCAAGGTTTTCAGTATAGAGAAAATACTGTTTCACTGTACCCTACACCAAGTTACTTCCCCGCCCAATATAAAAAACAAAAAATATGCTTGTTCAGATTTTATGGTAATGAAGTAAGTGGATCCATGAACAAATTTTTAATGAATGCCTTGCTATATAAGCAAGACACTGTGCCAGTATAAGAAGTGAAATACCCATTGCTATAAAATATTATGTAGATAAATTATTCAAAGCCAATATACAAGTTGTAACCGTAGCATATTTTTTGAGGCAAAGATTTATAAATCTGTGATTTTCCTTTCCCATTCAAATTTTTGAAAGTGTACTCACTCCTTTCATAATGTTATAATTAAAGAGTAAATGATACATGTAACCAATGAACTCAGGCCTCAAGCAAAAAGTCTTATTACTTGTTTTGTGGAGATTTCCCAGAAAATAATGACACCGCCCCAAACTCAAACTGTTAAGCATGGGTATTGTACACTTACAAACAGGTGGGTAGGTATTTGGTGAGCATCACACACCCAAGTTTCTCTGTCTCCTTTCTTCTCTTCACCTTGAGTCAGACAATTTATGCAATGATGCTTTCTTCCTAACAGTCTATTGTCTCTATACTGTATTTTATAAACCTTGGGATACAGCTTCAATTATGAAATCTGCTAAAAAGGCACATAAAGAAAAAGAAAATTACCAACCACTTGATAAAGGGATGTAACTAAAACACCAAGAGCAGCAAACACCATTCCAAGGAAATTAAACTTCACATCGTAATAAGAATTTAGGATTACACCTAAAGTTATAGGAATCTGTAAAGAAAAAGAGGTAAATGTTGTTCAGATTAAGTTCACGAGTATCCCTTTCATGGTGTCTTACAAAGTTAATTAAAAAAAAAAAACATCACTAGGAAACAATGAACCTCTATATATTTTTCTTTTCTATTTGAAAACATTGACTGTTAATCCTGTTTCCTCGAAGATTAATATGATAGTTTTCATTGTGTTCACATTTAATTCTATTTAAAAATTTGGGTAATGAGTTCATGCATTGCACTTTGTAAGAAATGGAAGCCATATGCAGGGACATAGGAGGAAAACAACCCCCAAATTAGTATCTAAACAACATGTAAATATAAACATATAACAACAGCATTTGGATCTTAAATATTGCACATTATTAAGTGCTAAAATTATTTTAGTCCATTTCCTTATATTTATAGATGCAGAAATCAGTGCAGAATGTCGCTGCTGATATAGTCTGAGACATATTTTTTCTTAAACCTTTAACATTTATCGTACATGGTTTGGTTTCCCTGGGGGAGGTGGAGAGTTTTTGGTTTGAGATTTTTGCAAATATCTGATTCACTGACTTGCACTACCCAATACAACTTTCTTTTCTTACCCATCACAGCATTTAAGGATACCCAACAAACAGTAGTTATTAAAGTGCACAGGCACACTTCTAGGCTAAGAGCCCAATGGAGTGTCAAGGTGGCTTTCCCCCCCCCCCCCATCTCCCCCAAATCCGCCTTAAACTGACATGTTCACACATGTGTGGATTTCAAGACGATGGGGAAAAAAAGCGTGGCCCCATGTTAAACTTTCAAACTTCCCGGGGAAAAGGACAGTCCGGGAGGTGGGATGTCGGAGGAGCGCGTTGCGGAGCCGAAGCTACTCACCAGCGTGAGCTGTATTTTGGTGGAGAAGGTTTTCTTGTAGCAGAGGGTCTGGATCGCTATGATCACCGGCGTGGTCATGGCCTTGGCCAGCTGGTAGGTGCCTATGGTGTTGTTCTGCAGAGAGAGGTTGGTGAAGACCACGAAGCCACAGAAGCTGAGGGCCAGGAGGAGGAGCTTGGAAGGCGGCAGGCTCTTGGGGGCAAAGATGTTCAGCTTCTGGCAGAGGTACAAGCCCAGCCAGGTGACCACAAAGTGCACCAGGGTCAGGCTCATGTTGGGGAAGCCGTGGTGCACGTAGATCCATTTGTTGAGGAACACGATGCAGATGGACACCAGCAGGTTGAGCAGGAGCCCGGCGGCGATGCGCCCGTGGCCCCTCACTCTCTCCGCCAGCGATGCCATGACTGACCCCCGCGGAGCCGGGGCCCTTTCAGTCCCCGAGAGGGACGCCCGGCCTGCCTCCGGCTGCCCTGGCCTTCCTCCCCCGCGGCCGTGGTCCCGCGGCCGCCGGCTTCAGCTTCTGGCCGCCTAGAGGGTCCCCGGCGGCAGCGAGCCACAGCGGAGTACACATGCTCTGCCACCGCCCGTGGAGCCCGCGGCGACGCGGCAGCACGTCCCGCGCGCCCCGCCCCCTGCCACGTGACTCGGGGCGCCCGCGATTCCGCCCCCAGCTGGGAGCCCAGCGGCCGCGACCCTGCGCAGGCGCATTGGGCTCTGGGTGCGCTAATCTGCTTTCTTCGTTTTTCTGTTCCCCCTTAGTCGCCTAACCTGCACCCTGCATGGCCCATCTGAGTTTCTTTTGATGTTTGGTATTTTCTGTGTGTCAGTTGACTCCATTTGCTAGCCTGCTGCTCTCAAGCTGATGGAATGGGCTGTGCACACGGTTGGTTGGTCAGCTTTAGGTATGAGAGAGGTGCTGAGCGTAAATTTTAGTCCTCCAAATATGCAGTCAGTATGATGAAACTTCATATATTCATCATGGTTCGTAAACAATGCAGATTTTCTTTTTGATTGTTTGTCCTTTATTCTAGAAAAGTGTCCGTTTTACTTAAGTGTTTTAATATACTTGGTTAAAGTTGTAGATAATATTCTATCATATTTTAAATTTATTTAACCTGTTGTTGTATCACTTTACTTATTCTAAACACCATGCATTTGGGGTTTCTCTTATCCCTTGATTAGCCTTGTCAGTGATCTGTCTATTTATGGATCTTTTCAAAGATTACTTCTACTGATTTTGTTTCAAGTCTCTACAAATTCCAGCTTTCCTCCCCTAATCTCTTGAATAGAATGTTCAGTTTGTTTGAAGGATTTAAAGCTGTGTGTTTCCCCCTGAAGAACAGCTTTGCCCACAGTCCTCCGGATCGTGTAATATTCTCACTGTCCTTATTTCCTAAGTCTGAATTTTAATAAGAATTATTCCGATATTGAGCACCTGCTTTGTGCCAAGCACTGTATTTGGCACTTGGAGATAATGGAGAGTAAAACCAATCCAGACCCTTTCTGACAGAACTTAGGGAGAGAAACCTGGTACTCAACAGTTATAAACCATAATAAATGAAAGTGTGAACAAAATATGGTCCTATGAATGTATAAGAGAATTTGATCTAAACGTGGGGAGGCAAAGGTGGTCAAAGTCTTCCCCCAAGAAATGACTCAATCTGACATTTGAGAATGAGTGTGGTTAATTAGGCAAAGTCTAAAGTATAGCTTGCTTAACATGGTTTTTCTGATATGCTTTTTTCCCTATCATATCACCAAACTCTGTCATCATCCTGTGTTGTGTGCTTTTCCATTGTATATTTATATTGCCATCCTCCCTTCCAGTGTGGACCTACAGACCACTACCTGACCAAGGATTTATCATGTTTACCCTCACCTGCTTTCCAATGAAAAGCCTAGGCTTTAATTAGCCTATCTTCGTCGTCTCCTAGTGATTATAGATTTGGACTGACAATCTTAGCATGGATGATAAGTTATATTTTTGTCATTCTTCTGTATCTCTTCTACTGTATTTTAAAAATAGTTAAACTATGAACTCACAGTTTAACATGTCCAGTTAACCCAATTTGACACCTTCAACGAGTTCCATGCCCTTTTCACTCCCCAAATAAATGCTAGTTTATAAGAACCAGTGTGTGTTTCCCAGGGAAATAGTGTGTCATCAGGCTAAAAATAATAACAGTAATTTTTAAAGCCCATTTATTTGTTCTGTCCTTTGTGCAATTTTATTATATGTTTCTAAGTTAACTGTTGACAATATGCATAACTCAACATCATTAAATAATGTTAAAAATAGCAGATTCCAACTGCCTGTTGGGTTAGGGTTACAATACTGACACTCAAGGCCTCCCTTAATCTGGTGCCATCTTTGACATCCATCCAATTTCCTATTTCAGACTTTTACCTCTCCAGGCTGTTTTAGCTGGTTAAGTGGCTTTCTTGATTTCCTTCAGCAAAGCACAGGAGCCCTAACTCAACCTGAAATGTGATTATCTTACTCTCATTTTTGTATGTTGAAAATAGAGGTTCATGGGTGTTTTCTTGCAGCTAAAATAGGATGAGGATAAGGTTCAAACCCAAATTTCTCTGGCTCCCTACCCATTTTCTTCCTTTTTGTTATGGAAAAACACAAACTTGTGCAAAGTTAAAACAGTATGGTAAGCTCCCCTACCGGCCTGATTGCCCTTAACTGCTCCCTTGCTGACCTGATTGCTGCTAACCGCCTCTGCCTCGCCCTGCACCCAACACCCAGGGTTCCCTCCTCCGGCTGGCCACAGGCACCCAGGACCTAGGCTGGCTTCACCGGGCTGGCCACAGCCACAGAGGACCATCTGTAGATGGCTTCACCTGGGCTGCAGCCACAGATGCTTGTGCCCAGGACCTCGGGCTGGGTTGCTTGTCCCTCTCCTGGGCTGCAGCCTCGCTGGTCCTCATTCCTCTCCCCAGTGTTGAGTGTATGAGCCATTATGGTGTGAGGGCGTGACAACCATTTGCATACTATTATATAGGATACCACAATTTGTTTAGTCATTCTCCTAGTGACAGTATATGGTATAAAGTGGGGGTCAAGTTTATTTTCCATATAGATATTCTATTGTTCTGTCACAATTTCTCAAACTTCACCCAAATTTTTCATTTTGAAAAATTTTAAATCTATAGAAAAGTTAAGACTATTATAACATTCTTGTGCCCTTTCTGTAGATTCATTAGTAAGCATTTGGCTGTATTTGTTTTATCTTTGTAAACTTATATTTTAAAGCCTAAACCATTTAAAGTGCAGACTTCATGACCTTTTATTGATAAATATTTCAGCATGTATCTCTCCTACCTAGCTACAATACCATTATTATACCTAAGAAAATTAATTGAATCATCCCTACTAATATGCAATCTATTTTCTTGCTGGACCATTGATAGGAATTATGTTAACCTGAATGTCAGTTTGAGAAGGGATATCTTCACCATGTTGAGTCTTCTAGTTAATGAACATGGCGTGTCTATCTATTTTACGCTTCTTTGGTTTCGTTCATCAGTATTTTGTAGTTTTCAACATACAAATCCTATACATGTTTTGTTAGATTTACTCTTACCAGTTCATATGGCTCTACCTCATTTTAAAATGGATACAGAGTAAGATATAAAAATTAAAGAGGTTTTGATAAGTAAACATTTCGTCTTTAGATCACTTTAGCCAGAAAATGAGGCAGAGGCCATGTCTCTATTATGATCAACAGTATACTGCTGTCTGCTTTAGGCTTAGGAGGACCGATACCCATTTCTGATGTAACCCAGAGTGCTCAAACTTAACTAATTAGAAATCACCCATAGCTTATTACAAAATACAAATTCTATGACCCCATTCCAGGCCTCCCAAGCAGACATCTCTAGAGGTGGTATCAATAAATACATATTTAACAATTCCTTAGGAGATTCAGACCAGCAGCTGTAACATTTTTAAAAATACTAAATTTGCTGAAACCGGTTTGGCTCAGTGGATAGGGTGTTGGCCTGCAGGCTGAAGGGTTCCGGGTTCGATTCTGGTCAAGGGCATGTACGTTGGTTGCAGGCACATCCCAGGTGTGGGTGTGTGCAAGTGGCAGCTGATCGATGTTCTTCTCACATCGATGTTTCTAACTCTCTATCTCTCCCCCTTCCTCTCTGTAAAAAATCAATAAAAATAAATAAATAAAAATAAAAAATACTAAATTTTATGATGAGAAATTATATACCTGGCTTAAATCTACTTTCCATTCTCTTCATAATTTTAAGATACCAGAGTACTTATGATCATAGGAAAAAGTGAGTATAGGAATTTTAATTACTTATTACATAACAGAAACAATCTTGGAACTTGTAAGAAAAGAAAATTTTAATTTTTATACAATTTTATTAATAAACACAGGGAAATACTGATATAATACACTAAAATTCAGTGTCACCATCATATTCTGAAAAGTACAAAATTCAAATGTGTACATTTTAAAAACATTTCTCACCATGATAATACAAAAGAAAACCCCCAGTAATTACAAAAATGTATATTTTACAAAAAACTCCCATTTATCATGGAAATTGATAAGATTACACAGAGTAGATTAATTATGACTGAATTTCATATCCTAATGGATCAAGTCCCTGGTCAAGAAGCATCAAAGAGGATTCTCTTAACTTCTGTAGCAATTTCCTTAGTTCTTCCTTAGAAAATACCTGATTTTTAAAAAAGAGAAAAATGTTAAGGTTGAGAACAAAGAAGAGTAGGAACTTATAGTCAACTAATCAACCTGATTAGCCTAATACAAGAAGAAATTATTTTTTAATATTTATGTAGCCAGAGGCTAATACATTAGCATGGTTAGGAATTTTCAAAGCTATTTCTCTGAGCCAGTCTATATACTTCTACCTGCTTAGGAATGTATACATATTTTGAAAAACCAAACAAAACAAACAGGCACAATCATTAAAATGAGACTATTTAAGAAAATCTAAGTATAGCTGACCAAATCACTAAAACATAAAAGCGCAAATGCTCTAGAACTTACCAGATACAGTTTATGGCGCTCAGAGGATACCATATCGGCTAACTGCAGGCATTCCTGATATTGACCCGTATTATGCAATATGGTGTGAAGCAGAAAACACAACATCGGCAGACAAAGCTTTCTCAGTAGAACCATCTGATGTGTTCTTTCATGGTCTTCTTCAGCATCCTACAGACATACATTAAATAGTCATAAAGTTATTTTTTAAAAAAATGACTACCTTTCAAGCATCCTGTCCAGATATCTTCCAGGTAGAAGTAACTTTTTTATTTCTGGAATTTACAGAATACTCAATATGTGTGTTTCTCATGACATTTAGTACTTTTGTAACTGATTCTCAACCCAGCCTATATATTAAAGCTCTCTAGGCAGTTAAAAAAACAAAACAAAACAAAACAAAACAAAACAAAACAAAAAAGCCCAGCCCTATCTTAGACTAATTAAACTAGAAACTGTGGGTGTAGAACTGAGTATTTTTTAAAAGCTTCCCAGGTCATTTAAATGGACAAGTCAGCCAAAACCAGTTTGGCTCAGTGGATAGAGAGTCGGTCTGCGGACTGAAAGGTCCCAGGTTCGATTTCGGTCAAGGGCATGTACCTTGGTAATTCATTCCTAAGCAGGAGGTAGCTGGTCGATGTTTGTCTCTCATTGATATTTCTTTCTTTTTAAAAATATATTTTATTGAGTTTTTATAGAGAGAAAGAGAGAGGGATAGAGAGTTAGAAACATCAACGAGAGAGAATCATAAATCAGCTGCCTCTTGCACACCCCCTACTGGGAATGTACCCACAACCAAGGTACAACCAAGGTACATGCCCCTTACCGGAATCGAACCTGGGACCTTTCAGTCCACAGTTCAACGCTCTATCCACTGAGCCAAACCGGTTTCGGCTCATCGATATTTCTAACTCTCTATCACTCTCCCTTCCTCTCTGTAAAAAATCAATAAAATATATTTTAAATAAATAAATGGATAGCTCAGAGGTGAGAGCCACTGCTTTATATATGTACTAGAGGACAGGTGCACAAAATTAGTACACTGGCAGGGGGGGACGGGGCAGGGCAGGGAGTGTGGTCCCCTCAGCCAGACCTGCACCCTCTAGGAGTCTGGTTTCTGGCTGAACAGCACTCCCCCTGTGGGAGCTCACTGACTACCAGGGAGCAGCTCCTGTGTTGAGCATCTGCCCCCTAGTGGTCAATGTGTATCATAGCACTAGTCATTCTAACGTTTGGTTGATTTGCATATTAGCATTTTATTATATAGGGCTATTCATACTACTAAAACTTATCTTTGTATCCCTAAACTGAGTTGAATACATATATAATTAAAAATTTAGGTTCAGGCCCTGGCCAGGTGGCTCAGTTGGGTAGAGTGTTGCCCTGATATGCCAAGTTTTGGGTTCAATCCCTAATCAGGACATATATAAGAATCAACCAATGAATGCATAAATAAGTTGAACAACAAATCAAAGTTTCTCTCTTCCCTACCCCTTCCTCTCTCTCTCAAAAACCAGTAAATTTAAAAAAAAAAATTAGGTCTAGAAATTTTAAAAATTAGATTTTAGTATCCTGAGTGAACATATTAAATCTAAAGAATACACTGAGTGGCCAGAATATTATGATCTCTGAATGCATAATAATCTAGCCACTCAGTGTACATTCTATATAATAAAAGACAAATGTGCAAATTGTCCCCTTGACCAGGAGTTCAACCAGCAGGCAGGCCAGCCAACCACCCATGTCCCCTCCCCCTGGCCATGCACGAATTCATGCACCGGGCCTCTAAAATACACACACACACACACACACAGTGGCCAGATTATATGCATTCAGAGATCACAATAATCTGGCCACTCAGTGTAGTTTATCCAAGAGTCGAATACTTCCATTCTCTAACTAGTATTTTTAGTTTAGGTTTAAATTATGTGATGTTCAGTTATAAGAATAAAGGTTATATCAGAAATATAGATACTCCTATTAAAAAAACAACAACAACAAAAAAAACTAAGAAAAACCCCCAAAAACATATTTACCCAACCAGCATGGCTCAGTAGTTGAACATTAACCTATGAACAAAGAGATTATGATTCCATCCCCGGTCAGGGCATATGCCTGGGTTGCAGGCTCAATCCAGGAGGTAGCCAATCAAGGATTCTCTCTATTATTCATGTTTCTATTTCTCTTTACCTCTCTGAAATCAATAAAAATGTATTTTAAGCCGAAACCAGTTTGGCTCAGTGGTAGAGCGTCGGTCTGCGGACTGAGGGGTCCCGGGTTTGATTCCGGTCAAGGGCATGTACATTGGTTGCGGGTGCCTCCCCAGTAGGGGGTGTGCAGGAGGCAGCTGGTCGATGTTTCTCTCTCATCGATGTTTCTGGCTCTCTATCGCTCTCCCTTTCTCTCTGTGAAATATCAATAAATATATTTTTAAATAAATAAATAAATAAATAAATAAATAAATAAAATGTATTTTAAAAAACAAACTTGTAGCCGAAACCGGTTTGGCTCAGTGGTAGAGCGTCGGTCTGTGGACTGAAAGGTCCCCGGTTCGATTCCAGTCAAGGGCATGTACCTTGGTTGTGGGCACATCCCCAGTAGGGGGTGTGCAAGAGGCAGCTGGTCGATGTTTCTCTCTCATCGATGTTTCTGGCTCTCTATCTCTCTCCCTTCCTCTCTATAAAATATCAATAAAATATATTTAAAAAAAAACACAAAAAACCCCCCAAAAAACTTGTTTTTTGCATTTAGCTACAAACAATACATACAGCTTACCTCTCTAACATCTACCATCCAGCCTCCATCAACAAATAACAGGACATTATACATTTTTTCCTTCACATCAGCAGTTAGGGCATCCAAATGCCCTTTCCAAATACCATAATCCATCTACAAAACAAACATAAGGCAGATATATCATGGACGAAAACCGATAAATAATGTATTTGTAAAGTACAGACAGGAACATATATGTGGAACATCATTTTTAAGCAGCGATTTTCAATCTTTTCATCTCACAGCACACATAAACCAATTACTAAAATTCTGCAGCACACCAAAACTATAGTTTTACCCATCTGACAAAAAAAGAGTATAACTTTTATTGATTTACCCAAAAAGAAAGTTCTATTTTTGCTCCAAAGTGACTTTTAAAAAAATCAGGTGCCTAGCCTGGCCAGCGTGCTCAGTGGTTGACTGTTGACCTAGGAACCAGGAGATCACCACTCTAGTCCTGGTCAGGGCACATGCCCAGGTTACAGGCTTGATTCCCAGTGTAGGGCATGCAGGAGGCAACCAATCAATGATTCTCTCTCATCATTGATATTTATAGCTCTCTCTCTCTTCCTCTCCCTTCCTCTCTATATTTCAAAAAAGTCAGATGCCTATACTTGTATATAAGGATTTCTGATACCAAGTATTAACCAATCAGTCCGAGCTGATGTGGCCCAGTTGGTTGGAGCATCATCCTGTACACCAAAAATGGCTTCGGGTTTGATTCCTGGTCAAGGCACATACCTAGGTTGTGGATTCTGTCCCTGGTTGGCGCACGTACAAGAGACAACCAATTGATGCTTCTCTCTCTCTCTCTCTCTCTCTCTCTCTCTCTCAAATTAATAAACATATCCTCAGGTTGGAATTAAAAAGAAAAAAAAAGAATTATCCAATCAGATGCAACCTTATGCAACATGGTCAATAAAATACAACTCTATTATATGATCTATATGTTTATGATTCGAGACGGCATTCACACCACATGGCCATTGTTGTGTAGGCTGTTGTCATTTTTTTATTTGACAATTTAAGGAAAAAGAGGTCAGTGCCTCTGACTAAATAGTCAGGAATTACAGGTTTTTAAAATTCTTGTGGCACACCAGTTGAAAAATCACTGTTTTAATGTGTTGACATTCAGTTAGCCAAATATAAAAATAAAAAAACAACGGACTGCAGTTAACTGCAATAAACACTAAAATACTAGCTTTGTACATGAACATTACTATCACCTGAAGGTAGCTTTCAGGTCTAATTAATTCTCTACAGAAAAATAACTGAACAGAAAGTTGTTGTTTTTTTTTCCAAAGTAGAACACAAACAGCAAGATCACCTGTTACCATAGGAATATAGTTGCTGAAAAATGCCCTCTTAAAGTATACGGCATGTAGTTAAGGGGCACATTCATGTAGCTAAATTCAACTTACTTCATATTTCTTTTCTTTGTGTTCATGAGCCACTTTCTCAGTGAAGGTTGGTTGAGGTATCAAACTAGGTTTTTGTGGAGCTGAATTCATATGTTTGAACCACTCATTAAAGGTTTCATGGGCTTCCTAAAAATGAAATAAAATAGAAAAATACAAAAAGTTTTCATATATTTTCAACAGTTTTTCAAATTTGGTTTAGAAATAATTTTGCAGCGCAAGAAATAAAACTTTAATATTTTGTTTTTGTGCAAAATAATCATTGGAATAAATGTTTTGTTGAGTGACAAACACCAGTAAGGTTTATATTTTATAGTAGAGGCCTGGTGTATGAATTCATACACTGGGGGGTGGTGGTGGTGGGGAGAGTCCCTCGGCCTGGCTGGTGATCAGGGCCGATCGGGACTGCTGGGAGTGGGTGGGAGGTTGGCTGTGGGAGCGCACTGACCAGGGGGCAACTCCTGTGTTGAGCATCTACCCCCTGGTGGTCAGTGTGCGTCATAGCTACCGACCAGTCATCCGGTCACTTTTATATATGTATGTGTGTGTGTGTGTGTGTGTGTGTGTGTGTGTTTTCTGGCACTTATTCCTATCTTAGCATCCTGATCACATATGTATCTTAAATTTGTCACTCTGTAATGTTATCACTCTGTGATATATATATGTTTACTGTGTTTTTTATTGGTCTATTAGTTTCTAGAAGGCAAGGACAGAAAGTCATCCACAGATTTAGCCCTAGAACATAGCCCACTGTAATCAGTTCATTATTTGTTGAATGGATTTTGAATGAGCTTGTTATTATTTTAGTCATAACAAATAGAGAATATATTGCTTTTCTCAGTTGTCAAAAACAGAAATATTAAAGTCAAGACAAAGCATTTAAAGAATCTTAAGAAAACATCAGTTACAGATGTCATATACACTATATGCCATGTGAGATGTTCTTAATTAGCATTAATTAGCAGCTCATGCTAATGAAGACAAGGTCATGGCTTCAATGCCCATGTGGATCAGTCAGTACCACAGTCACAAGAGAGATGATAATGAGCCAATCACCATTTCTGGAAAAAGTTCAAAGTCCGAGAGTAAATCAGAAAAATCATCATGAAGATAGGCACATTTGTCTTCTTTACAAACTCACCAAATAAGCTCTAATGCACAAATATTCTCTGATAGCATTATCATCTTCAGGGGGAAGTGGACTTTCCATTCCTTGTTCTTCCCACTGATTATAGATTTCTGCTATAGAATCCTGAGGAATTTTCACAAATACTTCTTTTGCAGCTTCATGCTTTTTTGATGCTGTGAAAAAAGATACAAAAGTTTTCAATATATGTAGATTTCTGTACAATGGTTTATAAAAGGGAGTCTAATAATTAGTTTTCAACTTTTACGGTGAGCTGTCACCATTTCCGGTCCCAACATACTTAACGGTCTGGGTGATCTTTCTGCCTAATGGCTGGAGTTTTTCTTTATTTCAATGACATAATCGCAAAGGGATTTATTAAATACAGTTATTTTTACATACTTCTGTGTCTTAAAAAAAGGATTACATTTTTCAAAGCCTTGAGATTATATGCAGGATGTGAAAATTCACTGTAAACGTTTTGTTTTTAACAATAGGTACAGGAGAGGCTGTTTTGTATCCTCCCTTATTGGAAGGGTTAGAAAAACAAAAAACAACAACAAAGTTCAAGAATATATGGATTTGAACAAATACTTTACAAATAAAAGAATATAAAAAAGACAGCATACCCAAGAACTTTCTCATTATTGCGTTGCCTTGTTTTAATGCCTCTGCCCTCTGTGCTGGGTCAAACACCAACCAGTCAATTACATCAATTTTTAAACGGTCCTCCTATTCATTTCATTGAAAAACAAAAAAACAAAACAAAACATCAACTTTATTATTTTCTAAGGTATTCTGCAAATTAGTAAACTTAACCTATACCTGCGCTTTAGTGAACATCATTTTCTCTCCTGTTATACAAAATTGTGAAAGAATCTAGCTTTCTTCAGTATATTTTCACATTTAATAGCTTCCTATTAAATTACAGAAAAAATTACTGGACTGAGAATCTTGAATTATGTATTCTATAACCCACCAATTTAACTGTGATTCCTTTAAACACTACTCTAAATTTATTCTCTTTCCTAGACAAAACTTTCACTCCTTTCTAAAAATAGTATTAAGAAAGCTACATAAGGGTTAGTATCTAGAATAATCTGAGATAAAAAATCCAATGCTCAGGTTTTTCCTATTAAAGAAGCTTCCTGTAATATACTACTAATATAAGTTAGTTCTTACATAAGACCTTAAGTTTGCTCCCAATTTTTAAAATTTAAAAGGCTTGGCTGACAAAAAAAAATTCTTAAAAAAGAAGCAGCAGCAGCAGCAGCAGCAGCAGCAGCAGCCAGAGTATTTGAAGGCAGACGTTCACCAAAGCACAGCACTTCCCTTCCGCCTCATATTACCTCAGTGGTGCCAGTATCCAGGGCTGGGGCCAGGTCATGATGACTAAATTCACCATTATCTTTCTTTCGAGTATTCTCAACTACAGTTTTTGTTATAGTAGCAATATCCAGATCTAAAGAATTTTTTGAAGAAACAAAAGCAAAAATTAATTATTCACACTAACATTCTCTAAACAGATATAATAATTTGGTAAATTTGGGATAACAATTTAAAAATATATATAACAAAAAATGAAACACATTATTTTTAAAATGCCAAAATTAAAAGATATGTTATACATGAGTTACAGTATATCTTATTCCTAAAACAGAATTTCATTGAAATTCTCTCAAGAGAAGTAAAATAAAATTAAAAGTACAAGGTTTAATGTTACTAAAATCAAAATGATAATTTGCCTACAAAGCCCAATGCATGAAGTTCTCAATCTTTCTCACCCGCTTCTTTAGCCAGCTCCAGGCAATGGTGGCGCTGTTCAAATTCTGTAACACCTTCCAAAAATAATGCGTACTGGGCAACAGCGAGGTCTTGAGGCAAATGACAGGTATAAAATGCTACAAGATTTGTATGTTTCTCATTTATTAAAAGCTAAAAAACAGAAAAAGATCAAAGTATGTAACAAGTTTTAGGATCAGTGGGACTTTAAGTTCACTTTAAAATTTCAAACATATTTAGGAGAAATTCATACAAAAATAGATTTGTGCTGCTAAACATAATAATTTTGAACTCTAATTTCTTATGGATTCTGATGAATTTCCTGTGAATGGGTATTAAAATATTATCATTATTTTCATTAAAATAGTAAAAAATAAAAATAAAAAAAGAACCATATTGTGAATTCTTAAAGCTTACCTGTATGTATGTCTTTAAGACCTCAATGGAAACTTCTTCCTTCATAGGAAAAAAATATATAATTCAATTATAAACACAACTGCCTATGTACATCAGCAATATAACTAATAAAAATTGTGCTATTAAATGATCTAATGATTCAATAATTAGCACTGAGCAACAACGAGTGCTTAGCAAAGTTCATGCATTACCTGACTTAACCATACCGTATTCTTTGTGAGTAGTTACTATTATTCACATTTTACAAGGGAAGTAACTAGACCTATTGAGGTTTTATTTTCTCAGAATTACAAAACTGTAAGCTGCTGGGTAAGGCTGTAAACCCAGGATTCTTACTCTAAAACTCAAGCTCTTAACTACTGTATCATTCTGCCTTCTATATGTACTCTAACCAAAATGTTATTAATCATTTAGAAAAAGAGAAAAAGAAAACAGGTTTACAGTCTCATATAGAATTTAGCCTGGTTCAGTTAGCTTAGCTGGTTGATTCAGAGCTGGGTATTACTGAGGATTAAAGTTCCGAATTTACCAGAAACCAGATGAACATCAGCATTCTGCAGCCACAGGTTAGAACCCTTAGGGGTCACCCACAGGGAGATTGTACAGAAGATTTTTGGCACTCCCATAACCAATTCTAGAAAACCACAACAAAAACAGTGTTTTCCTGATGACAGGTATAAAGCATCAGCCTTCCAGAGAAGGGTAAATGGTTCACTTTTATTTACTTTTGTCTGTAGTCCCAGCAAGCGAAAAAACAAAATGAGATGAGTCATGAAGCGGAGGAGGTGTCCAGGAAGATTATTTCTGCTTTTGGCAAGCCATTTGCTAAACTCATCCATCAAACCTACAAACCATCAAAGCAAAGATTCAACAATAGGGATAAAAACAAAACAAAAAAAGCTAAATAAACATTACTGAGAACATTTACCACATCCCTCTAGTACTATGAAGTCAAAATCTCATTGTTAATAACCATCACATAACACAGTCACTGTATGAAATCCAAACTTGATCTTATAACAATTAAGTAGATAGTTGCATTTAAATAGGCTGACATTTATACAGATTAAAAGATAAGGTAAGTCATATGCATTGCTTTGACAACTTTTAAAACATTACTGTAAGAAAACAAGAAATTCATACAAAGTAAAATAAATTATAATATCTTACCATCAATGTCTCCCAGGATAAGGAATTTTTGAACTATATGGTAATGCTCTTGATTCTCTTCCAGAACTCTCTGAAAAATATTTTTACATTTTCCATAAATCTTCTAGTGGTCATTGTGTAGTAGGTACTCAATGTTAAACTAATAATGTCAAACTTCTGAAGATAGATATATTAAGAAAAAGTTGGAAATGAAAGATTTTAGGAAATTAAAACAAATGAATTCTGCCTTTGAATATATTTAAGACTTACAAATCTAGGACTGAACAGTATTTCTGAAAGCAGAGAACTATGATAAAACAACTTAATCTCTGTGAATGCTATTATTAAACTTTTGTTTTTATATTTTACTACTATTTTCCTTGGCCCTCCATGGTGGACCAGAAAGGAAGGGCCTTAGTGAAATAAATTATAAAGATTTCTATCAACATGAACAGCATTCTTTGGGTAGTCTCTTCAGCACATGGCACCAAGAGTAATAAAAAACAAACAAACATCAAAATAGTGATTAGAAAACAGAGGAGAAAAAAAACATTTACAGGTCACCGAGAGATGGATTTCTTGTAACAAATAGTTTATTATTTTGTCAAATATCTAAAATTTTTATTTAGTTGTTCACATTTTCTTTCAGTATTTATTCTTTTTACATTTGAACCATTGCTTCATCTGGAATTTATTTATTTATTTATTTATTTTTTAAAATATTTTTATTGATATTTTACAGAGAGGAAGGGAGAGAGATAGAGAGCCAGAAACGTCGATGAGAGAGAAACATCGACCAGCTGCCTCCCGCACACCCCCCACCGGGGATGTGCCCGCAACCAAGGTATATGCCCTTGACCGGAATCGAACCCGGGACCCTTCAGTCCGCAGACCGACGCTCTACCACTGAGCCAAACCGGTTTCGGCTGGAATTTATTTTAATACATGGCATTAGGTAGGGATCTTTCTTTGTTTTCTGGATGGATGGAAAGTCAATCATGCCCATACTGTGAATCTAAATAAATCATCCCTTTTTCTCTAATATGAAAGGTCACCAATATCATTTAAGTTCTCATCTATACTTGGATCTCATATGAACTTTTGTGTTCCAATAAAAAAAATCTTTATTGTTGAAAGTATTACATATGCCCCCTTTCTTTCCTCATTGACGCCCTCCAGCCTGTCCCCGCACCCCACGCCACTATTGTCTGTTTTGCTGTTATCTCTATATTAAGTTTTATTATGAAGAAAACTGTCCCAAAACTATTGTTCTTTTCTAATTTTTCTTCTTTTTCTTCTTCTTCTATTTGGAAAATTTCTGTCTAGAAATAATCCCCTAAAACAATAGCTTTCTATTTTGGAATGAATGACATTTACTAATGATTAAGTCTTCTTCTCTAGGAATGTGGTATATCTATTTATCTGTGTTTTTCTTTTAGATTTCTATTTACTTATTTTATAGGGGGGACGGGACAGAGAGCAACACTGATCTATTGTTCCACTTAGTATTTATGCATTCATTGGTTGCTTTGTATATGTGCCCCGACTGGGGATTGAACCTGCAACCTTGGCATATTGGGATGACACTAATCAATTATCTGGCCAGGGCCATCATGTTTTTCAATAAGATTCTATAGTTGTCTTTAGGAAGGTTCTCAAATCTTTGGTTAACTTTTATTTTTAGGTATCTTATAGTTTCAGTCAATAATTTAAATGGCACTATTGGGAAGGAAGGCTATATCCTTTTCTAACTAGTTGTAACCAAGATAGAAAGGCTATGATTTTTCTGTAACTTTTTCTTGAATTTTAGATAAACATGAAAATTTTCCTTCCTTTCCAATATTTAAATATATTTCTTGACTTTTTAAATTTTATTTTCATTTTAATATATTTTTTCATTTTATTTTCATTTTTAATATATTTTTATTGATTTCAGAGAAGAAGAGAGAAAGAGAGAAAGAGAGAGAGAGAGAGAGAGAGAGAGAGAAACATCAATATGAGACAGAATCATTGATCAGCTGCCTCCTGCATGGCCCCTACTGGGGATCAAGCCCACAACCTAGGCATGTGCCTTTGACCAGAATCAAACCTGGGACCCTTCAGTTCAAAGGCTGATGCTCTAGCCACAAAGCCAAACCAGCTAAGGTGGTACATTTCTATTTTCTACCTAATGTGATGGATGGGCAAAAAATAAAAAGGGTGATATTTGGGGCCAGTGAGAATGCAGGGAAATGGACACACTAGTAAATTACTTGTGAGGGTATGAATTAATTGCTACAACCAGTTAACAAATTCAATATACATATACCTTTTAACCAGCATCCCTGCTTTCAGGAAACCTATCCTAGAGAAACAGGGCTACTAGATAACCACATACATATTTACATATGAATGTTCATTGCACTGCTGGAAACAACTTAAATACCACCAAAAGTGGGATGATTTAAAAATTATCCATCATTATACAGAACATTATGTATCTATTAAAAAGAGTAAGTTGGATTGTTAAATCTATATCTACTAACTTGGAGTATCATTAAATGAAAAAACATACACAATAAAAGTTGTAGAGTAACATATATGTAGTTTAAGAAAAGCCATAACAAAACCCAAAATTGTATAGCAGAATATCTACATTATTTCTACATATGTGTAAGAATATGGAGAATACATATCAATTTGCTTTACCATCACAGGGGAATGAGAATAACCACAAAGGTGTTAAGAGGAAATTATGACAGTTTTATTATTAGACTAGTGGCCGGATGCACAAAATTAGTGCCCGGGATGGTGAGGAAGGGGAGTGTTCCTCAGCCCAGCCTGCACCCTCTCCAATCTGGGACCCCTCAAAGGATGTCCTACTGCCAGTTTACAGGGATCGGGCCTAAACCGGCAGACAGACATCCTTCTCACAATCTGGGACTGCTGGCTCCTAACTGCCCACCTGTCTGCCTGCCTGATTGCCCCTAACCACTCAGCCTGCTGGCCTGATCACCCCCAACTGCCCCCTTCCCCCGGTGCCAGTGTGCTTGCCCCCAACTGCCCCCTGCTGACCTGCTCACCCCCAAATGCCCCCCTGCTGGCCTGCTCACTCCCAACTGCCCCCTCCTACTGTCCTGATAACCTACAACTGACCCCCACTGACATCCTGCTCACCCCAAACGGCCTCACCCCCACCACCAGCCTGATCACCCACAACTGCTGTCCCATCCTGGCTGATCACCCACAACTGCCCTCCCCTCTTGGCCTCTAACTGCCTCTACCTTGGCCCCGCCACCATGGCTTTGTCCAGAAGACTGTCCGGAAGATCTCCTAGTATAATTAGCATATTAACTTTTATTAGTATAGAGGGCAGGTGCATGGGTGGGAGCCAGCTGGTTTGCCCTGAAGGGTGTCTCAGATCAGGGTGGGGGTTCCCTTGGGGTGTAGGGAGGGCTGAGCAAGGGGCCTGTGGTGGTTTGCAGGCTGGCCATGCACCCATGGGGTGAGGGTCCCCGCTGGGGGGCATGGCCAGACTGAGGGGCTGAGGGATGTTTTCAAGCTGGCCACACCCCTTTCAGGGTAGGGGTCCCTGCTGGAGTGCCTGGCCAGCCTGGGTGAGGGGCTGAGGGCTGTTTGTATGCTGGCCATTCCCCACCATGACCCCAAGCTCCCAGCCCCTCCTGTTTTTCTTTTTCAGCGCCTCCTTGAGCAGAGGCCAGGGCTGACTGGAAGCAGGTATCCGAGATTTATTTATCTCCTATAATTGAAACTTTGTAGTCTTGAATAGAAGCCAGGGCCTGGCTGGAAGCAGGTATCTGGTATTTATCTTTTATAATTGAAACTTTGTAGCCTTTAGTGGAGGCCAGGGTCAGCCAGGGCAGGTGGGAAGCTTGGCTTCCTCCATCGCCTGGGGAAACTCAAGCCTCCTGCTCACTCCAGCTCTGTGGCCATAGTTGTATATGGTTGGTTAATTTGCATACTCACTCCTGATTGGCTGGTGCATATCAGAGGTATGGTCAATTTGCATGTTTCTCTTTTATTAGTGTAGATTACTTTGTTCTAAGGACATACGCTATTACTTCGGTTGTATAAAAATTTTTTAAAATAATATTACTTTAAATATATTATTTTCAGATCTAGGAAAAGTTTTATTATTTTCCATCATGTTTCTTTATTTTTCAAAAGTAAAGGGATAAATTAGTTTACATGTATACTGTATATTTAGGTGAGACCAATCCTAAACCAAAGTAAACAGAAATGATGTATTCCTTAAATATGCAATTATACTTTTCCCCTTTTAAAGAATGTCCCTCATTTGAATAATAGGCGAGGAGAAGAAGGGAGAAGATAATAAAGTTTCATATATTTTTTTTGCCTCCCAGCTACAGTGCACAATAGCAGAACAGTTATTGTTTCCTATTTCAGTTAATGTAAAATATTCATATTAATATTTACCTTTTTATCAGTAGCCTGAAGTTCTTCAAAAACCTTTTCTAAGGTCCAACTTCAAGAGAAAGAACAGGAAAGGGATAAAATAATATTAAAAATATGAACAAGGAATACAAAATAAAACTTTAGAGTATACTAAAAATCACCATGACTACAATAAACCAACAAACTCACTTTGCTTCCAAATAGTCTCTAGGGAGTTCTTCCGTTTCATCCAGTGTTATTACTGATGTCCGGATCTCCTGTTCCACTAGACTGTCCACCATCACTCGAAAATAGGCCCACACCGTGTCTTCCCAGGTATCACAGACAGGAAGAAGCTTTTCCCCCAATCCAAAATAAAAACATGTAGACACAGTCAACAGAAAAAGCAAGGAAAGCAGTTACATCCATTGACATGGACTATAAGGTCACTACAGTAATAAAATATTATAGATTGTAATATAAAATAGCATAACAAACAACCCTCCCACTCCCTGCCAAACCACATCTTCTAAGTTTGAAATATTAAGATTTTTCTATACTGAGTTCACAATTTCCCATACTGCTATATGATAGAATTTCCATTAATATAGCATAACTCAAAATGGCTGTAAAATGCATGGGGTAATGGGTTTACACACAGGATTGTTAGACAATCCAGTCACTGTGCCTCAGCGGTACATTCTGCATAAAGTTATGCATACTATAAGTCACCAGTAAATGTATATTGTAATTAAACTTAGAGTTCTTAGAAACTGAAGTCTGATTTCATATATTAAATCATTATTTAGTGTATGGGATACATCATATCAAGCAGCTTGAGTCATTCTATTGCATGATTATTTTTATCATTGCTACTCTTAAAAAAGTAGCTTAAGTTTATAATTTATTGATATAATTAGAATATTTCATATATCTGATTTCATTAAATAGGAAAAGAAGATTAAAATAGATTGCATACCTGTTTGAGATTCCCACTTAAAGCAGCATAAATTGCTCTCTCATATCTATTAAAAAGCTCCTGAAATACAATAGAAATAAATTTGGAAAACTTATTTTTCTTAACATGTCAGTTTCTTTCATAATCGAGTATGGCAATGTCTTCTAAACTGGACTTATTTATTTGATAGTTTCTAAACGTTAGTGAAAGATCTGATGGGGCAATAAGAGAAAGGATCCTGCCCAGGTGTGGCTCAGTGCTTGAGTGTTGACATATGAACCAGGAGGTCACAGTTCGACTCCCAGTCAGGGTACATGCCTGGGTGCAGGCTCAATGCTTGGGGAACTGCAAGAGGCAGCCAATCAATAGTTCTGTCTCATCACTGATGTTTCTATATCTCTCCCTCTCTTTTCCTCTCTGAAATCAGCAGTTAAGAGCCAGCGGTCCCAGATTGTGAGAGGGATGTCGGACTGCCGGTTTAGTTCTGATCCCTGGCCAAAAAATAAATGAATTATGTCTATTTTTAATCCTTATTACTTAGAGTCTGAATAATTCTGATTCGTACTTAACTCTGCCAATTCCTCAATGTGACTGGGAGTTCCTGAAAGCAAGAACCTTACACTATTCTGAGCATGTCACAGCACCTTCGGGAGCCTTCAACTGATTAGAATAAAAAGCAGTGACAGTAAATGTTTTTTTATATCTTACATCTTCTGCCATTCTCCAACAGCTTATTTTCCAAATGCATCTATATGGATTCCCTTCAACAGGCTCTAATTCTGTTCCTGTAAAACAGTTAAAGAAATAAAATATATAGTTTAAAATTAGATCTTTCTGTGATTTCTAAAAACAAACGCTATATTTCGCAACGAATGGCATTTAGAGCTAAGAAACTCTATGTCCCCACCTCTTAGGATAAAATCTACTAAAATACCTCCATTAACATTAGGGTCATGATAGAGCTTCCAGCCTTCAAGCGTCGCAGCTCTCCACGCCTGACCACAGCGCTTACAGAGCCGCTGTGCCTTCAGAAACAAGAAGAGCAGTTAGTCACATAACCAGTGCAGTGCTGGCAAAGTCCTAATGCTTTATAGAAAAGCATAAGCGATGTATGATAAGTTTAAGTAACTTATAAATGACAGGTTACAAAGGATAATGTGAATCTCATTTTATCACCATATGCATGTCTCACTATTTTCTCTGCCTTTCTTTTCCTAATAATCCCTTTGCTCTGATTTTGGAGTTATCAACAGGTTTCCAGGCCGAAACCGGTTTGGCTCAGTGGTAGAGCGTCGGTCTGAGGACTGAAAGGTCTCAGGTTCGATTCTGGTCAAGGGCATGTACCTTGGTTGCAGGCACATCCCCGGTGGGGGTGTGCAAGAGGCAGCTGGTTGATGTTTCTCTCTCATCGACGTTTCTGGCTCTCTATCCCTCTCAATTCCTCTCTGTGTAAAATCAATAAAGTATATTTAAAAAAAACAGGTTTCCATGGAGCCCACAGGGGCTAGAGGTTGATTACCCTTGGTCTATGTGAAAGTGTTATAAAAACATTGTTTGTTTCTAGAATGACAAATTGCTATTATTCATTCACCCTATTGACAATATTTCTTTATGTTAAATGTGGCCAATCAAACGAGCTTACTATGACAGGAAGATGGATAGGTTTTTGTTGTTCCATCACCTCTTCAGGAACTTTCTCTTCCCCATCTAACTTAGCTTATATGGTTTGAGTAGGCCTAGTCCCATGTCTGAACTCTAGGGTTAGGCATGGATGTGATCTAACAAGAATCACCCCAGGGCTCTTGCTTAAGATACTGAGAAAAAGATACACTCCTGCTGGGAGGAAGATATAAACTGCTGGCGGCCCTCAGAGATGCAAGGAGTGACTTCTTGAGAATGAAGTCAGAGAAGAAGGCGGAGCCAGGAGACAGTATCCTAATGACATCTTCAGAGAACCTGAATCCTGCTTAAGCCAGACTTAACCCTCTGCACCTCCCTGTCTCATAAGTCAATTAATTTCCCTCTTGGAAGTAACTGAGTTGGGTTTCTTGAACCTAAAAATCCTAATGAATACAACCCGTTAAAGAAAATCTCAAACATTACTCTGGATTGGTGACTTTAAAAGATTATGAAATACTAATAAATTATAAAAGCTATGTAGAAACAGAAAAAGGTTTTGATATGCTATATAAAAATAAGATTAAAAATTGAATCTAGCCGAAACCGGTTTGGCTCAGTGGATAGAGCATCAGCCTATGGACTGAAAGGTCCCAGGTTCAATTCCGGTCAAGGGCATGTACCTTGGTTGCAGGCGCATCCCCAGTGGGGAGTGTGCAAGAGGCAGCTGGTCGATGTTTCTAACTCTCTATCCCTCTCCCTTCCTCTCTGTAAAAAGTCAATTAAAAAATAAATAAATAAATAATATATATATATATATATATATATATATATATATATATATATTTAAATTGAATCTAAAACCTTGAAAACATTCTAAATGAAATAGGCTAAACATAAAAGGGCAAATATTACATGATTCCACTTATATGTAACTAGAGGCCCGATGCATGAAATTCGTGCAAGACTAGGCCTTCCTTCCCTCAGCTGCTGGCACTGGCTTCCCTCTGGCACCCAGGATCCGGGCTTCCCTCGCAGCCCCAGCTTCGTTCGGAAGGATATTCAATCTAATTAGCATATTACACTTTTATTATTATAGATATCTAGATGAGGCAAATTCATAGAGACAGAAAGTGGGTTAGAGATTACCAGGCACTGGGGGAAGAGGGAAATGGGGAGTTATTGTATAATAGTTAATAGATTTTCTGCTTAGGGTGATGAAAACTTTTGGGTATAGAGGCAATGGTTTCACAATGTTGTGAATGTAATTAATGCCACTGAAATGCACACTTAAAAATAGTTAAAAGGACAAATTTTTATATATATATATATATATCTTGCCTCAATAAGAAAAAATATTATACTAAAAGCATTCAAGTGCATACCTTAAATGGGTGAATTATATCTCAATAATGATGTTAAAAGAAAAACAAACTTTGAATGTATACTATGATTACCATTATGTTAAAAAGAGTTATATAGAAAAAGAGCTTTAAATAAATACAAAACCCTATGAGCTGGGTAATATGAATGTAGAGGGGCCTGGGAAGTTTTTGTTTCTCATGCCTTCAGTAATGTGAGCATGTTCTGCTTTCTGCTTTTTGTTTGCCCTTATTTCCTAGTATCTTACACACCCCTGGCTGGATGGCTGGGTATTTTCTGAGTAAATGAATGTATGCTGTCACCTTTTATTAATTAAAAAAATAATGCTTAATAACCCAAGACTACTAATATAAGAAGTTACTTAATATATGCTAATGGTTTAAAACCCAGAACAAATAACAATTTGAATTAATTCAAAAAGGACATCACCAAGAGTACTGCAAAAGATGTACAACGTAATATCCAAAGCCTGAAGCTCCCATGCACCAGACTGCCTCATCTAGTAAGCTGTCTAATTAATACTTACCATTCTACAGGCATACCTCATCACATTGTGCTTCACTTTACTGCACTTCATCGATGTCACATTTTTTACAAATTGAAGGCAAGACCCTCTAACAGCAATAAGATTACCACTCACTTTACTATAGTGTTCTGGAACAGAGCCTGCAATCTCTCAGAGGTATGCCTCTACATACAAGATCTTAAAAAGCACAAAAGAGATAGATTTTAAAGAGGTGAGGCTAAAAGGAGGAAGTCTGAGGGCCATGGTGGTCTTCAAATGTATAAATAGTGTCCCTGAAAGAGCAATTTGGGTCAGACTTGTTCTCAATTCTTAAAAATCAGAACTGGAAATATGCCTAGGGAGACAAAGTCTGACTTTTTAAATTTTTTTTCTATTAAGAGTTGTGCAAACTAGAGTGCAGTGCCCGCTGAGGCAATGTGTTTCTTATCACTGAAATGTTCAACAGCAATTAGATCTAGATACATTGAGAAGGCACACTAGGTGGTCACAAAGTTCCCTTTCAACTTAAGAAGAGTCCACACCTTTTTACAATTGGACAAGCACAGAGTACACAATTTACCTCTTCTGTCATTCCAGCACGGATTAGAGTGAAAAGATATTTGAGTAATCTAACTTCATCTTCTCTATCCAGATCATCAAGGGGCATTTTCTGTCTTATGGGAGCATCGGGGTCCTATAAAAAAAAATCACCAACTGTAAGTCCTTTGTACTCACATACATTTAAACACATCAAGAGATGATAAGCCAAAATTGGTTTGGCTCAGTGGATAGAGCGTTGTTCTATGGACTGAAAGGTCCCAAGTTCGATTCCGGTCAAGGGCATGTACCTTGGTTGCGGTGTGCAGGAGGCAGCTGATTGATGTTTCTCTCTCATCGATGTTTCTAACTCTCTATTCTTCTCCCTTCCTCTCTGTGAAAAATCAATAATATATATGAGAGAAGATAAATCTCTCCTGAATATATTACTGAAATAAATTCACTTACAATTGAGTTAATTAACAACAGGAATAAAAGTGTCACAAGTATTCCAAATAGCCACACAACTGCCTACTGCCCATTTCAAATAGACTCCTTTGGCCCACAGAGGTGTATGCCTAGGTCAGGAAAAGTGGAAATACCACTAGCTTAACCCAGCCCAATCAAGGAACTCTAGGATGATACTCATAATTCAAGATGACTTGATCTTTACCCTGATATAGTAGCAATTACATGGACAAGTTAATTCTAAAAAATAGGCACAGAGGAGAAACTGAAGAAATCTCAATCTATTTTGTGACTAGAAAGGGCTAGTTGGTAGTTTCTAATAACCTATGTGAAGAGAGCCCATAATGGGGTTAATGCTAGATAAAACACAAAAACACCGAAAGAAACAAACAGATTTTGAATAAATAAATCCACCCCTCGCACACCCCCAACAACAAAAAAACCACCACACAATCCATCAGTTATTCCTTCCTACTATCTTTCACAGATAGAAATGTACTTTTTAACATTTAGAATAATATAATGTTCTCACTTTTAAGCAAAGAGCACTATGATCTGCAGGTTGAATTTTAAATGAAAAACTATTTTAATGTGACTTAAAAAGGGAAATAATTCTTATTCCAATGCCACTGTTTATGGCAATATAAATATACAGAAAATGGAATGCATAATAGGTTTGGCTATTTTCACAAATATTTTGCAGATAGATATAATAATTCAATTTCGGAATATCATCTCTTTCTGGAAAAAGGTAACCACTACTTTCCAGATAAGAGGAAATGACTTCCAGTTGCCTGCTACTAAGTAGTTTATCTATAATTTATTCCAAACTCTTCTAACAGTTTCCAAATACTAATTTTCATCAAAAATCACTTTTGTGCCTGACAGATGTGGCTCTGTGTTTGAGCGCTGACTATGAATCAGTGGTCATGGTTCAATTCCTGGTCAGGGCACATGTTGGGGTTGCAGGCTTGATCACCAGCTGGGGGTATGAGGGAGAAAGCTGATCAATGATTCTCTCTCATCGACATTTCTATCTCTCCCTCTCCCCCACTTTTATTACCAAGTAAAATGTTAACAATTTTTTCAACTGTTACTTATTTCTCCGACTGTTCACTATCAATATTATCACATGCTGCCTCTTGTCACAAAGCTCTATTCCTTTATTTCTATAGACTCCTGTTATTTCAAACCCACTGTTATTCATGTCCAAGAATGATCTTTCTAACCTCAAGCTAATTCACGAAGTTTTATTTTTCCCTCTGGCTTTCTATATGAAAGAGTTTTCATAGGTCACCATCAAATAGTTCAAGAGTCAAACCTTGCTATCAGACCAAAATTAATTGATTTTTAATGCTTGAAAATCAGGAACACTTTCTATACCTTCTTTTAAAATTTATAATTCATAGGTCACAGAAATGTTCAAATACATGTCATCAAATTTAAAAGCAACTTAGTAGTTTTAGAGTTAAATAGTTTGTGCAAATCTTCAGGAAACAAAAACAAAGTTCCAAGTCTTAAAAAAAAAAAATCACCTACTTTTGAAAACAAATTTCTTTGTTTTTCTTTACTTTTTCTTCTTTTTTTTTTTGAAGAGAACTTTCATTTCAAAGAACACTTACCAATTCAGTGACAAGAGTACGGACGCTTCCTATATAAGACAGCTGCCGCTGTTTCAAGGTGTGCAGAGTATTTTCCCTGAGAGGAAAAGAACAATTTCTTTTTAAGGAGCAATTCTCATAGTAGGTTCATTTAAAAAACAAATCAAGTCAAAGTTAAAAAGAGTATAAACTCAGAAAAACAAGCAAAAATGCTAAGTATAAAAGGGCATTTTATATTTTAGCACAGATTACTAATGATATTGAGCATTTTCATGTCCTTATTGGCCATTCATCTATTTGCTTTTGTGAGGTATCCATCCAAATCTTTACTCTTTTTATTACTGGGTTACCCTTTATTACTAAGTTACAGTGCTTTATGAACTATGGGTTCTATGTTTCTTCCAGTCTGTGGCTCACCACTAATTCATTTTCTCAATGACGTCTTTTAGTGAGAAGTTTTAGTTGATGAAGCCAAATCAATTTTTGACCCCTGATTATTGCTTTCTGTGACCTAAGAAACACTTGCCTATCCCTTTGTCATAAAGATGTCCTATATTTTCTTCTAAAAGCTTTTATGATTTTGATTTTTACATTTAGTACTATGATCCATCTTGAATTATTTGTTCAGTATGATGCAAGAGAGATGTCAATATCAATCTTTTTTTCACACAAATGCCCAAATTTTTCTCAGTTTGTTGAACAGACAGTCCTTTCCTTATCTGACTGCTTTGTTGAAAACAAAATGGCCATATAAGTGTGGTCTATTTTGGGGTTCTTTATTCTATATATATTTAAAACTTGTAAAGACCTTAACAGGGCATTTTAACAATTTTTTTTCCTCTGAAAATGAAAATTCCACTTTTGCTCATAAAAATCACAAATATTGAAGATTTAATTTTAAATAAACATTCAGTAACACTAATTTCATAGTTAACCAGGGAAAAGATATAATTGACTTGCCGACTTTGTACATATAGTATTACTGAATTCAAAGGCAATCTGAAATTTTTCTTTAAATCTTGAAATAAATTGTATCTTTAACCTAATGGTGCTTTTTGGTTTCAAGGGCATATAATAACTTAAAAGTATTGAAAAATATGGGGGAAAGAAAATTAAAAAAAAATGTACACACAGCTAGAAACATGATACAAAGTGACTTTAAAAAAACACACACACCTTTTTTAAAAATTGATTTTCAGAGAGGAAGGTAGAGGGAGAGATAAAAACATGAGAAAGAATCATTGATCAGCTGCCTCCTGCACACCCCCTTCTGGGGATCGAGCCTGCAATCCTTGCATGTGTCCTTGACCTGATGGAAGTCAGAACCTTTCAGTCCTTGGGCTGACACTCTACCCACTGAGGAAACCTAGCTAGGGCCAAGGTGTCTTCTTGATCAAATTATGATTATTAAGAAATATAGCAGGTGATTGCTTGAAAACGTGAATCAAACCATGTCACATTCTTTTATTCTCAAGGTTTCCCATCACATTTAAAAGTTTCAAACACTTACCTTTGCCTGCCTGTAAAAGTCCTACGTGAGCTGGCTCTCTTCTATCTCATTTATTATTCTTTTCTTTGCCATGTTCATACTGGCCTCCTTGTGAACAGACATTTTACCTCCCCAGGGTCTTGGCAGATTCTGTTCTCAACCAGAATACTTGTCCCTCATATTTCTGCATGGCTCATCACCTTTATTTCTTAAAAGCCTCTTGCTCTTAACTACCTGTTACTTCCTCACAAAGGCCATCCCTGATCACTTCTTCTGCTTAAAGTAGAACCCATTATTATCCTTTACCCAGCAACTCTGATTCTTTTTTTTTCAAAGCTCTTAATACAGAATATGATACACATCTGTTTTACCTCTTAAACAATTACAAAACCCATACAGGCAGGGTTTTTATCTATTTTGCTCACAGATTAAATAAGTAATAAGTGAATATTCATCTTTCAGTTTTACTGAATGAATGAATAAACAAAACCAACTTTATGTTTTTGGAATAAAAGTTTTAATGACTTACCAATATACTGATTTTGCATAAAACTCAATATTATCAGAAAAATCTCCAATCTCATCTTTGGCAATGCTCTCTAACCAATCCACCACCAACTAGGAAAGTTTAAAAAAAAGAAAGAGTATTAACTATAAGATCTGTTAGTATTTTATTTGTAGTACTCTTACCCTTAATTTCAAAAAAAAAGTTTCTGATATAAAAATACCAAGTAACAATTTTTCTAATCGCTATTTTTACTTTTTAAAGACATATAAATTTATGGCAAAAAGAATGAAATTTTCCACAGGAATAATACAATTTTTAATAGGTTTTCTTGGAATTACTAGGTTTATTATTTGAAAACCAAAAATAAGGTTCTTAATTCCTGTTAATTACAAATAAAAAGATCAAAAAGAAAAAATTAAGAATAAAAAAGTTTTAAATTAAAACACCTTCATTTACTTTGTCATTTACCTTTTCTTTCTATATTTCATAAAATATATTTAAAAATTCTAGTCATACCTGACATTGTCGGACAAGTGAATCTCTCTGAAATAATGCCTCCACAACTGCTTTTTCACTAGCATTAAGAGCCTATTAAAAAATATTAAAGAAAGGAAAAAAAAGATGATCTAAGAATATTATTTCAACAAGAAGGTAAAAACATACCTGAAATAAGAATATTCAACCACCATAAACATCTTACTATACAGCAAACTGGTATATTTTTCTAAGAAAAGTTCTTGTAAATAAATTTCAAACTGCTATATCAATATGTGATTGCTTTTACTTGATATTTTAGTTCTTTAGCTTTACTTAGAGTTTAAAATATCTATTTTCCCCAGAGATATTGTTTTAGGGGAAAATAAAATATAGAACAAAATGAAACAAACAATAAAGCATAATAAAGAGATGGATTCAGTCATGTGACATGTTAGAAAATTAACATCTAGAAACTTAAAAATCTATTATTCTACACAGCAGAAATTGACAGGTGATAAAACTTAACAATCCAAAGCTCTTAAGACAAACTTTAAGAGCAACTTGACAAAAATATGAGTAATATTAAAAGGATAATAGTCCAGCTGATGTGGCTCAGTGATTGAGCATCAACCCATGCACCAAGAAGTCACTGGTTCGATTCCCAGTCAGAGTACATGCCAGGATTTTGAGCTCAATCCCCAGCAGAGGACATGCAGGAGGCAGCTGATCAATGATTTGTTTCTCTCTCATTGATGTTTCTATCTCTCCCTCCCTCTCTCTCTAAAACACCAATAAAAAAACAACAACATACTTTTTAGAAAAGGATAATATGTAGTGATGGAACCTATAATCAATCTTATTCAAATATTCAAGGAGAAAAGCCATAGGAACATCTGGATAGATGGCAAAATGTCATTTGATAAAGATCATCTTCATAAATTACAAATAGAAGAATGTTTGCCAATATGATAGACTAGCTAAAGCCTAGAGCAATTTTTACACTTAACTCTAAAACCAGAAAAAAACAACCCACAAAAACCTAAATACCGTATTTGCCGGCATATAAGACGATTTTTTGGCCCTGAAAAATATGCCTCCAAGTGGGGGGTAGTCTTATACGGCGAGTATATAACAAACTCTGTATTTTGAGTGGAAATGTTAGGGGGTCGTCTTATACCCAGTCGTCTTATACGCCCGCAAATATGGTATTTTTCAGGGCCAAAAATCGTCTTATATGCCGGCAAATACGGTAGTAGTAAATACAGAAGAAGAATACAAGTTGTCACTACTTTTAATTACTAGGATTGCCTACCAGAAAACCAAGACAATCAGTGGAGAACTATTAAAACTAATAAGTTCATTAAATAGCCACAAGTAAGATAAATAATCTCCCTAGACATGTATACCACTTGATTGGCATAAAATAAGTATCTGCAGAAAAAAATAAATTAAAAGATTGAGAAAGCAACAAATAAACAAAACAAAAAAAATTCATAAACAGCCAACAGTATGGTGGTTACCAGGAATAGTAAAAGGTAAAGGGGGTCAAGTATATAGTGACTGAAGATGCTTTGACTTTGGATGGTAAACACACAATGCAGTATCAGTTGATATATCACAGAAATGTACACTTGAAACCTAAAGAATCTTCTTAATGAATGTCACCCGATAATTTTAGTTTAAAAAGTTAAATTAAAAAGAAGGGTCCTGCATTCAATTCCAGTCAAGGACATATGCCCAGGTTGAAGGCTTAATCCCTAGTAGGGGGTGTGCAGGAGGCAGCCAAGGATTCTCTCTCATCATTGTTGTTTCTCCCTTCCTCTCTGAAATCAATAAAAATAGATTAAAAAAAATTTTTTTAAACCTTAAAAACAAACAAACAAACAAAAAGAGTGCTTAAAAGCCAAAAAGTAAGTAAATAAATAAACAAAGGGTGAAAAGATAGTAAAAAATATTTTAGGTGAAAAGGCAGATTAGCCAAAACCAGTTTGGCTCAGTGGTAGAGCGTCGGTCTGTGGACTAAAAAAGGTCCCAGGTTCGATTCTGGTCAAGGGCATGTACATTGGTTGTGGGCACATCCCCAGTAGGGGGTGTGCAAGAGGCAGCTGGTCGATGTTTCTCTCTCATCGACATTTCTAGCTCTCTATCTCTCTCCCTTCCTCTCTGTAAAATATCAATAAAATATATATATATTTTTAAAGAAAAGGCAGATTAACAGGCATGAAATAATCCTATCTAATAAAGAGGGAATATGTTAATTGACCCACACCCTGTCGCAAAGATGGTGGTTCCACAGCCAATAAGGAGGGAATATGCAAATTGACTGCCATGCCCTCAAAGATGGCAGCACCCAGTCCCCTCAGCTCCGCCGGGGCATCTGCCTCCGGAGTTCCCCAATTCTCTCAGTTCCTCAGCTGTCTGCCCAGGGCTGGCCCGAGGTGCAGGCAAGCCTTAGATGGCAGCTGCCCAGCTGCCCAGAGCCACCCGAAACTCAGGTAACCAGAGCTGGCCGAGACTTGTGCAGCTGGCAGTGGCACCAGCAGAGGTATGATGGAGGCGTCAACTTTCCCTGATCGCTGGGTCACCTCCTACCCCTGAGGGCTCCTGGACTGTGAGAGAGGGCAGGCCAGGCTGAGGGACTCCTCCTTCCAATGCATGAATTTTCATGTAACAGGCCTCTAGTTTATTATAAAAATGTATACTTATTTTCTCCTTTTTTCACTATAGTTGCTTCAAACATGAATTACTTTTGTAATCAGAAAATAAAACATAATTAAATCCCCAGAGAGCATCTGATTTTTATGGTTTTAAAGGCATATTTTTACCAAGCCTTCAAAGAACAGGTAATTCCTACATTCCTTAATTAGCACAAAAAATGATGGAAGATTCATGCACTTGTCATGAAGAGCTAACACAATCCTAGATAACAAAAGATGAATCAGGGCAAAGTCACAAAATAAAGACAATATGTTTGGAAAAGTTCTAAATAAAATATTAACTAAGAAAATGTAGTAGTATATTAAGGAATATATCATGACTCTTGTCTATTCTATTCGAGGATAATTCAATATTAGGAAAACTGTTAGTGCAAGCTATTACAATTATAAATTAAAATGTAACTATAGAAGCTAAAAATTATCTATAGAAGCTAATAAATTAAAGCAGATATTATAGAAGCTAAAGAAAACACTTGACTGCATTCAACATCTATCCCAACTCTCAGCTAGGTAGGAAAAAAAAAATCCTTAATCTGTATTAAAAAAAAAAAAAACTCAAACTAACTGATATAATTGTATGGATGCTCCTAGTCAATGGACTAAAGAAGGAAAAGAAGTAAGAGATTAGGAAGGATTAAGGAAAACTATTTGTAAATTACGGCCAATAATGAAAGTCCAATAAAATTGATGAAAAACTGACTAGGGCTAATAAAAGCTCCAAAAAGTGGCCAATTACAAGTTTTACACATAAATCATTGAGCTATTTGACAATTATAACTAATTATAAGATGTAATAGGAAAGAGAATCCACTTACAATAGGATTTATATAGACTTTCATTAAGAGCACAAATCTATATAAACTATATAAGATCTAAATAAATGGGGAGACATGTAATGATGATAAACAGGAAAATTCCACATAAAATGTCATATCTCCTCAAATTAATTTACAAATTCAATATTACTGCAATAAATATCCAAATTAACTTTTAAAAAAATGTAAATTATAATGTTCGCCTGAAAAAATAACCAAACATGTTTTTTTTTAAATGAAGAAGGAGACTAACCATCTGAGATACTAAAATTTCTGAGCTAGAGTGACTCAGGTGAATAGTATCATCTTTCAAATGAACCAGTCAATAAAACAGGAAAGGTCCATGCATAAATATGATAAATATATTTGTTTGATAAATGGCGTTGGGATAAATGACTTTCCATATAAAAAAGTTAAATACCTTACTTCTTCTTTTTTTATTTTTTTTATTTTTATTATTTCAGAGAGGAAGGGACTATCATTGATGGACTCTCCTGCATGCCTCCACTGGAGATCGAGCCCACAACCTGGACATGTGTCCTGACTGGGAATTGAACCGGGACCTCCTGGTTCTTAGGTCAATGCTCAACCACTAAGCCATGCCAGCTGGGCTAAATCCTTTGCTTTTTCAGAGACAAACTTACTCCAGATGAATCCAAGAGTTTATTATAAAAAAATAAGATTTAGATCTGGAAGAAAACATTGGAAAATATTTTTTTAATAGATAGCAAAGGCCTTCTTTAACAAGATAGAAGATAGTGAATGACAAAGGAAAATATGACAGATGTGATCAGTTAGATATGGAAGTGTCAGCTTTACAAAGACCCCTTAAACGAAGTTGAAAGACAAGTGACAGAAGGAGATGATTATCTTTAATATATTCAAGAAAAGAATTTCTAGGAACACAAGTTAAGGATATGAATATAGAATTTATATAATATAAATCCTTAAGAATGACAAATATCCCACCTCACCACTAATGGTCAATGATTATATATCTTAAAATAATGAGGTACCTTCCCTCCAGTTGGCAAATTCAAATGATTACTATCAGAGTAAACATTTTCACACACTGTGAGAGTGTATGTAAATTGGTACATTCCATTATGAAAGTAATATAACAATCTCTACCAAACTCTGACCCAACAATTTCACTTCTAGAAATATAGAAAATACTCAAATACATAAGAATAAAGAAGAATGTTCATTGCATTATTGATTGCTTTGGCAAAAAATACTGAAAACTACCCATATATATCTAGCTGAATGTCTGAAAAAATTATGGTACGTTTGTGCTCTGATATAGTATTAAAAAATAAGGTAAATGTAAGTAAACAAACATGAAAAGCAACTAAAATATTGATAAATTAAAACTCCCAGTATAATGTACAAATTCAATATACCATATGTTAAAAAAAAATCTGTGTGAATAGAGTCTGGGAGACTAGATGAAAGCTACTGCCATAATCCCTGCAAAAAATTATGATGGCTTCAGGCTGAAGTGGTGGCAACGGAAACAGAGATGAGTGGTCACAGTTGGGACTGAAGAGATAGAAGAGAGTCAACAAGACTCGATGCTGGCTGAAACTGGTTTGGCTCAGTGGATAGAGCGTCAGCCTGCGGTCTGAAGGGTCCCAGTTCGATTCCAGTCAAGGACATGTACCTTAGTTGTGGGCACATCCCCAGTAGGGGGTGTGCAAGAGGCAGCTGGTCAATGATTCTCTCTCGTTGATGTTTCTAACTCTCTATCCCTCTCTCTTCCTCTCTGTAAAAAAATCAATAAAATATATTTTTTTAAAAAAAGACTTGATGCTGGATCACATTTTGGAGAGGAGACAAAGACCAGGATCTACACTCTTGCTACTCCTAGTGTAGTAAACAGAACAACAGCATCAGCATCACCTGGAAGCTTATTAAAAATGCAGAGCTGCTCTAGCCGGTTTGGCTCTGGGAATAGAGCGTCGGCCTGCGGAATGAAGGGTCCAGGGTTCGATTCCAGTCAAGGGCACATGCCCGGGTTGCAGGCTTGATCCCCTGTAGGGGGCTTGCAGGAGGCAGCTGATCAATGATTCTCTCTCACCATTAATGTTTCTCTCTCTCTCTCTCCCTCGCCCTTCCTCTCTGAAATCAATAAAAAAATATATTTTTTTTAAGAAAATGCAGAATGTATGCCCTAACCAGTGTGGTTTGGTTGGCTGATGTTGTGGGGTCGAACCCTGGGTTCAAAATAAGACCACTAGAGGCTGATGATTGATTTTAAAAAAAAGCAGGCAAGGATTTATTGAACTGGCCAGGACGGCCGCGAGAGCACCACATGCAGGTGGAGTCCACAGGACCACACCGCTGCAGGTGTAGGCAGTCCTTTTAAAGGTCTAAACCACAAGAATTTTCCTCTATTCTAAATTCTAAAGGCTGGGAACAGCCCGCAGGGTCATTCCCAGCCACATCCTGCTGGACGTTGGAACGTGGCCATACCTTGCAAAATCAGATAGTACAGAAGTAGAGCTGAGTGGTTAATCTCTAAAGGTTATTTATGGTTTCTACTCCTGAAGCTACTGAGTCAGTGGGAATCAATCTCCTGTGGTCCTGGTCCATAAGCACAGGAAAATTGCCTTAGCCTCCAGGTTCAATTCCCAGTCAGGGCACATGCCTGGAGTTGCAGGCTCAATCCCTGGTAGAGGGTTGTGCAGCAGGCAACCAATCCATATTTCTCTCTTTCCCTCTCCCTTATTCTCTCTCTCTCTCTAAAAAATAAATAAATAAATAAAAATAAAAAATAAAAAAATCCCTTTTAAAAAATGCAGAACTTAGGCCCCACACCAGAACTAGTTCATCAGAATCTACATTTTAACAAGATACCCAGGTGACTCATGTGCACAAAACAGTTTGAGAAGTACTGATTTAGAGAACATTCAGGTTCCTTGGAAAACTGGCTATGGTGCTGTCCAGTGAAAGACAAAATTGGGCTCTAATCGGTTTGGCTCAGTGGATAGAGCATCGGCCTGTGGACTGATAGGTCCCAGGTTCAATTCCAATCCAGGGCATGTACCTTGGTTGCTGGCACATCCTCAGTAGGAGGTGTGCAGGAGGCAGCTGATCAATGTCTCTCTCATTGATGTTTCTAACTCTCTATCTCTCTCCCTTCCTCTCTGTAAAAAATCAAAATATAATAAAATAAAAAAAGACAAAATTGGGCTTGGCTTTTGGCAAGTTTGAGTTATGATGCTTGAATAGAAAAGACTAGACTAGACTAAAGTAGAATTTTAGAAAAGGTGCTTGCTCTTGAAGGGGAGAAGTTTATAAGTTCCTCTGAGTCTACTAGAAGGCAGAAACTAAAAATATGGGGAAGCTATTTATAGAATGAAACAGAGCCAGGGGACACATTCCTTTCAGGCTCTAACTTCTTTCTGCTTGGAGTCAAGAAAGGAATACATTCCAGCACTGCTGAGGAATCTACACAATTTAACTTGATACCCTTCCTAGGAACCAAGTCAAGTCACTGAACCCTGCAACACTTTACCCAGATTGTATAAAAAATAAGCCCTTGAGCTTCTGCTGAACAGCCTGAGGGGCAACGCCCCTGAAATATTCTAGAGACTCAATGTTTTGTTTTAAAAAATATATATTTTATTGATTTTTTTTTACAGAGAGGAAGAGATAGGAATAGGGAGTTAGAAACATCGATGAGAGAGAATCATCGATCAGCTGCCTCTTGCACACTCCCTACTGGGGATGTGCCTGCAACCAAGGCACATGCCCTTGACCGGAATGGAACCTGGGACCTTTCAGTCCACAGGCAGACGCTCTATCCACTGAGCCAAACTGGTCTTGGTAAGAGGTTCAATGTTTGATAGAGAAGTGAAACATGCCTCTCTTCACCTTTGAGGGCCCTGTCTGAAGGAAGGGATCTCTAGAACATCACAGTGGCTCTTTTCAAGAGTTAACCAAGCATTTCACAGTGAAACTCTCATCTTTATCTTTTAAAAAATCCCAAAACAATCACAACAAAAAAGAAAACTATGTTTGTATATATCCTATGTAATAAAAGGGTAATATGCAAATCAACTGAACAGTGGAACGGCTGGTGGCTATGACATTCGCTGTGCAGGCAGGTGGAGTGGTGAGGGGTGATCAGGCAGGGGAGTGGTTAGGAGCCAGTGGTCCCAGATTTCAAGGGAATGTCCGACTGCCAGTGTAGGCCCGATCCCGGAGGGGTCCCAGACTGTGAGAATGCGCAGGCTGGGCTGAGGTTCACCCCCCCACCACACACACACACACACACACACAAACTTGGTGTACCGGGCCTCTAGTGTATGTATAAAAATGCATAGAAAAATGTCTGGTAAGCTACAATAACACCAAACTCTTAGACTGAACGATAAGAAAAATAAAGTGGACTTTTACCTTTTATTCTATAATATAAGTAAATATTTGATTATTTTTATCTTTTACTATATCTTTTATTTACTTGAAAAAATTTTTAATGAAACTAAAAGATCAAATTCTACTACTAAAAACATTTTAATTTTAAGCATACCATATTTGCCGGCGTATAAGACGATTTTTTGGCCCTGAAAAATATGCCTCCAAGTGGGGGGTAGTCTTATACGGTGAGTATATAACAAACTCTGTATTTTGAGTGGAAATGTTAGGGGGTCGTCTTATACGCCCAGTCTCTTATACGCCGGCAAATACGGTATTTTTCAGGGCCAAAAAATCGTCTTATACGCCGGCAAATACGGTATATGAAGAAAAAATTAATATAAAACTTACAGTAACTGCAAACATATTTTCATCTTCTAAGGCAGACTGTATCCTGTCTCTGGGGAAAAATAACACAAAATTTCACATAAGTATACAAAATCACCTTTTAAACTATATGCATGCACAAACCTACAATTTAAAAGTGGGTTTCAATTACCTTAGCCATCATGCTTTAAACACAAGATGCAAGTAGTAAATGCCTTCTGAATTTTACCTGAATAAAACTGATATTTCTTAAAAATACACCCATATCAAACTCACGGCCCAATGAATATTTTTTGCAGCCCAGCCAATATAAGGGTATGTAAGAAACATTTTAATAAAAATTTCATAACTTAATTTTTACAATATCCTGTTATACATAATTATTAATAACGAACTACAATGTTTGCTAATGACAATTACTATAATCATGTTGCATTCATTTCCCTTACATGCCTTATGCACAGGCGCACCATATCTCTCCACTAATACCAGCAGTGAATATTTTAGCAGCTGAATGTCACATCTTGGACTGACTTGTTGGTTGTGCGCAACAGAAAGTATTTTGCTTTCAGAGGACAGGAAAAATAGGTTTATTTGCGTTACGCTTATTAATTTGTGCAGTGTCTGGGAAGTTAATGTTCAAGAAAAATATTAATTTTTATTAAAATGTTCTATTATTTTATGTTAACAATTACTCATTTATTTCAGCCCTTCGTATTCGGCATGTCTCTATCAAAATAAACATACATTTCTATGAAAATTGAAGCTTTTGTGTTTTTGCAGCCCACATAAACTTAAACCTTGTTTATTTGGCCCATGTTAGCTTTTGAGTTTGACATGCTTACCCCCTATAGTCTTTAACAACAACCTGCTAATGCATACACCTAACTTTTGAATATAATGTTTTCACATGGTAAAAATAATGATTTTCTTTCAAGATTTTCTCACAAGGATGAGAAAGTAACAGAATGAATCGAACCAATGAGCATTGAGGGAAGGAAAATTTGGTTTATACTTCTTTCAAACATCCATATTACATAAATCCTCTTTCAGTTTTTTCTTTTAATCTATCCTCTCCCAAGTTTTACAGCATTTTTAGCACTTTCCTTAAATCTTTATAAACATACAATTTTTAGTAGCCACCAGCTTTATGACCTCATATTCACCTCCTCCCTAACTCACTCCTAACAACTAAGGCGTCAGAAATGATAAGCATAAAGAAAGCAGAACCTATTTCCAAACACATCCTACTCTAACTTTTAAATTAATATCCCAGTTGGTTTGTGCTCATTTTTTAAATTTTTATTTATTTATTTATTTATTTATTTTAATATATTTTATTGATATTTTACAGAGAGGAAGGGAGAGAGAGAGAGAGCTAGAAACGTCAATGAGAGAGAAACATCGACCAGCTGCCTCCTGCACACCCCCCACCGGGGATGTGCCCGCAACCAAGGTACATGCCCTTGATTGGAATAGAACCCGGGACCTTTCAGTCCGCAGACCGACGCTCTACCACTGAGCCAAACCGGTTTTGGCTGTTTGTGTTTATTTTATTCATGACTTGTACACCACTTTACCTGTACAAAGAAGCCAGCAGCCTCCACGTGACCATCTCCTGTTGAAGAAGCCAGAGCATACTGGCTGTTTTTGAAAATTTCTGAAGACCAGGTGTTGCTCGGTTCACTATTTTACTCAGTATATTCACCTGGATTACAAACACAGACATAAGGAAGTTTTCTATAATCCTGAGTAACAACTTTGTATTCTTCAAGTACATTGTGCTAAAACTAATTACATAACTAGTATGCATGTACATAACTATATTATAAATAAGTCCTGCCTATCTATGGTCTTTTTAACTGAATGTAATACAACATTTCCACTAGAAATGGCCGTAAAGTAAGGTGTGTTTATGTGAGTTATATGTAAAAGTTTAATATAACCTAGACTCAACAAGAACAGCTTTGGATACATTTTTTTCTCTCTGTACACTACCCAGAAGATAAGCTAAATCTAACCTACACCTGACAAAATCATAACATGAACCAATGAGTAGCAATAAGATATCTTCAAATTATGTCTGATAAATTTATACCATATAACAAATCAAGAAAAATGTTTTCTTAAGATTGGCACCAAAACAATGCCTTTTCTAGACAAAACTTCAAAGTAAGTCCCTCCTTGTTCTAAACAGTTCTTAACCTTTCTGGGCCTGAGGCATGTGTGAAAAACTACTGAAAAGTATGCATGTCTCCAGAAACACACACAAAATTTGTTTATCAGGAGGCTTAAGTACTCTGGGTAAAGGAAACCTTTCTCAAAGGTATTGATGAGCTGACACAATAAGAGTACCCCCTTATCTTATCAAAGAGAATGAAGAAACATGATTATTCTCATTCAAAATGTGAAGACCCACCACCACAACAGGTTTCCCTCCCTTTGAAAAGTATTCACAAAGTAATGTTACTTCTGTCTTAAGGCCAGTTTTTAATAAAAGTGTCATCTATACTCTCATTCATTAAATTCTTTTTTTCCTTTTCATTGAATTTATTGGGGTGATACTGGTTAACAAAATGATACAGGTTTCAGGTGCACAATTCCACAATATATCATCTGTTCACTATATTGTGTGTTCACAAGCAAGTCTCCTTCCATTACCATTAATTTCCTCTACTAGAGGCCTGGTACATAAAATTCATGCACTTGAGGGGGTAGGGGGTCCCCTCAGCCTGGCCTGCACTCTCTCACAGTCCGGGAGCCCTCAGGGGATGTCTGACTGACGGCTTAGGCCTGCTCCACAGGGATGTCAGTTGGACATCCTTAGTGCTGCCGCAGAGACAGGAGAGGCTCCTGCCACTGCCGCTGTGCTTGCCAGCCACGAGCCCAGCTTCTGGCTGAACGGCACTCCCCCTGTGGGAGTGCACTGACCACCAGGGGGGCAGCTCCTGCATTGAGCATCTGCCCCCTGGTGGTCAGTGTGTGTCATAGCAACCAGTTGTTCCACCATTCAGTCCATTTGCATATTAGCCCTTTATTATATAGGATAATAAAGAGGTAATATGCAAATTGACCCTCACACCCTTGCACAAGATGGCCACCACTATGTGGTCAAAGATGGCTGCCACAAAATGGCCTAGAGGGGAGGACAATTGGGGACAACTGGGCCTCCAGGAGAGGGTAGTTGTGGGGGACCAGACCTACAGGGGAGGGCAGTTCGGGGTAACCAGGCCTCCGGGGGGGGGGCAGTTGGGGGCAACCAGGTTGGCAGGGGAGGGCAATAAGGGGTGACCAGGCCAGCAGGGGAGGGAAGTTGGGGGCAATCAGGCCGTCAGGGGAGCAGTTAGGTGTTGAACAGGCTGGCAGGGGAGTGGTTATGGGGTGGTCAGGCTGGCAGGCAGGTGAGCGGTTGAGAGCCAGCAGTCCCAGGTTGTACGAGGGATGAGGATGTCCCCTGAGGGGTCCCAGATTGGAGAGGGTACAGGCTGGACTGAGGGACACCCCCCCTCAGTGCATGAATTTTTGTGCACCAGGCCTCTAGTATAGGATTAACATCCTCCACCTCCCTCAACCCCTACCCTCAGCAATCACCGCTTTTGTCCAGTCAGTGTCCTTGAGTTTTCTTTTTCTCAATCCCCCCAACGCTCTTGTCTCTTTATGGCATGATAGGCTTTTAACACTGAATACTACTCTATTGTCTGGATGTACCATAGTTGATTTATCCATTCACCTACTGCAGGAGTGGGAATGTCCAGCCTGCTATGGACCATATAAGGCCCATGAAATTATTTGGTCTGGTCTTACCAAGGCAACTGTGGGTGGGACTCAAAATTCAACAAATCTAGGAGTTTTCATAGCAGCATAAATTTATATTAAGTGAATGTTATAAATATCCAATTAGTCCTTGGCAGAACAAAGGTTCCCTAACATATTGAATGGCATCTTGCTTGATTCCAAATTAAGCCAATCTTATATAATAATAAAACCCGAAAATGCAAATGGACCAAACAGCAGAATGACCAGTCACTATGAGGTGCTCTGACCACCAGGGGGCAGATGCTCAATGCAGGAGCTGCCCCCTAGTGGTCAGTGCACTCCCACAGGGGGAGCGCAGCTCAGCCAGAAGCTGGGCTCACAGCTGGCAAGCACAGCAGCAGTGGCAGGAGCCTCTCCCTCCTCTGTGGCAGCACCAAGGACCCCAAGGGGGATGTCCACCTGCAGGTCCTGATCTGTGAGGGCTTAGGCCAGGCTCAGGCGACCCCCTCCCCCCAAGTGCATGAATGTCGTGCAGTGCACTGGGCCTCTACTTATGAATAAAGCTGCTACAAACATTTATATGCAGGTTTTTGTATAAATATAAATTTGTAACTTATTTGAGTAAATACCAGAGTATGAACGTTGGATCGTATGCTCACAGTATGCTTAGATATGTAAGAAACTGTCTTCTAAAGTGGCTGTACCATTTTGCATTCCCACTATCAATGAATGAGAGTTCCTGCTGCTTCACATCCTTGGCAGCATCTGGTAGTTGTTAGCGTTTTGGATTCTTGCCATACCAACAGTATTGTGCCATCTCATTGTTTTAATTTGCAATTTCCTAGTTACATCTAATGTTGAATATCTTTTGATATGCTATTTGCCACCTATATATGTTCTCTGGTGAGGTGTCTATTAACATGTTTTGTCTATATTTTAATTGAATTGCTCATTTTCTTATTACTGTGTTTTAAGAGTTCTTTATATATTTTATTTTATTATTTCTTTTTGCTAATCATCACCTGAGGATATTTTTTCCATTGATTTTCAGAGACAGTGGAAGGGAGAGGGAGACACACACAGAGAGAAACATCAATGTGAGAAAAACACATTGACTGGTTGCCAGGGATCAAACCTGCAACTGAGATACATGCCTTTGACCAGAATCGTACCTAAGTCTCTTCACTGATTGCTCTATCCACTGAGCCAAACTGGCTGGGCTAAGAGTTCTTTCTTTATTTTAGATTTTCCTTTTTCAAAGCATCAGAATCCTTTTGTCTCCAAAATAAACCGTATATGGACCCTCAGTATGTAAAAAGCAGAACTACTTTGGCTGATGTGCCAACCATGGCATCCCTGCCATTATACCTAAAACATCTCCTTTAAATACCATATAGAAATACACAAGTTGATGCTGTTCAAAAAAACTAAGCATACTTAAGTTTGACCGACAACGGAGTGAATTAACATACCTGAACACTACAAATGTTTTCATATTCTTCTACAAGGTCAAAAACTGTAGTTGAAGAGTGCTTCAAAAAAGACTGCAGGAAATCAGAAAACATACTCATGGATGCTAGAACACATGAAAAAGAAAAGGAATAAAAAACATTAAATGACATACTTCTAGGTAATTGTTTGAAAACTTAAAAACATAGCTATGAGTCTTTTTTTTTTTTACTGTAATATGTTTTTTAAAATTATAATTGTGGTAAAATACACATAAAATTTACCATCATAACCATTTTAAAGTGTATAGTTCAGTGACACTAAGTTCATTCCCACTGATGTGCTACCATCATTACCATCCATTCACAGAACTCTATTCATCTTGTAAAATAAAAAACTTAGAATAGTCAAAACAACCCTAACAAAGAAGAACAAAGCTGGAGGCATCATACTTCCTGATTTCAAATTATTCTACAAGGCGAGAGTAATCAAATCAGTATGGTTCTTGCATAAAAACAGACACACAGACCAATGGAACAGAAGAGAGACTCTAGAAATAAACTCCCACATATATAATCAACTAATATTTGACAAAGGAGCCAAGAATACTCAATGGGAAAAGGACAGTCTTTTCAATAAGTGGTACTGGGAAAACTGGATATCCACATGCAGAAAAATAATGGACCCCTATTCATACAAATTAGACACCACTCATACAAATGATTAAAAATAAATTAAAGACTTAAACATAAGACCTGAAAACATACATCTTCTGGAAAAAATATAGGGAAAAACCTTCTTGTCATTAGTCTTGGAAGTAATTTTTTGGATATGACACAAAAGCAAAAATCAAGTGAGAATATATATATCAGACTAAAAAGTTCTGTACAACAAAAGAAGCAATCCTATATAATAAAGAGGTAATATGCAAATTAACCCTCACATCCTCACAAGATGGCTGCCTATGACCAGTCAGCAGTGGGGGTTAGTGAGGGACAACCAAAAACTGGACAAGCAGGCTGCGTGGGGCGACCAGGCCGGCGGGGGTACCGTGAGAGGTAACTAGGCCAGATCAGCAGGCAATAAGAGGCGACCAGGCTGGCAGGGGGAGGATGGGAGAGATGGGCAGTTAGGGGTGACCTGTCCTGCAGAGGGAAGTTGGGGGCAAGCAGGCCAGCAGGGGGGGCAGTAAGGGGTGACCATGTTGACTGGGGGCAGGGAGGGGCCAGTTGAGGGCGACCTGGTCATCAGTGGGGGACAGTTAGAGGCGACCAGGCAGGCAGACAGGCAGGTGAGCGATTAGGAGCCAGTGGTCAAAAGATTGTGAGAAGGATTCCCGATGTCCCAGAAATCAGGCCTAAACCAGCAGTTGGACATCCCCCAAGGGGTCCTGGATTGGAAAGGGTGCAGGCTGGGTTGAGGGACTCTGCCCACACCCCACCCTCCCCTGCCAGTGCACAAATTTCATGCACCCAGCCTCTAGTTAATAAAATCAAAAGGCAACCTATGGAGTGGGATAAAATATTTATGAACCATATACCTAATAAGGAGTTAATCTCCAAAAATATATAGCATTTGCATGCTGGCTTATGATGATGATAAAATTGCAAAGAATTTATAGGATGTGTAGATACAGAGACACTAAAAGCAAACATTTTTCCTAAAAGGGAATGGTAATAACTAACCTAAAACTAAAAAGGTCTCGCCCTAACCGGTTTGGCTCAGTGGATAGAGCATTGGCCTGCGGATTGAAAGGTTCCAGGTTTGATTCCGGTCAAGGGCATGTACTTTGGTTTTGGGCACATCCCCAGGAGGCAGCTGATTGGTGTTTCTCTCCCATCAATGTTTCTAACTCTCTATCCTTCTCCCTTCCTCTCTGTAAAAAAATCAATAATATACATTAAAAAAAACAAACAAACAAAAAAACACAAAACTGGAATGTTTCAATACTATTTGCAAAAACAACATCAACATCCAGGTGAAAGCAAGATATGTCAGCAGTGTCAGATAAAACTAAACCTAAAGAAAAAGAGAAGCTCTTTCAACAGTACAAATAAGAAAAGAATAAAAATATCAGAAACCTGTCTGCTAATAAGCTAACAGGCTGCTCTTTACGCTGAAGGATAAAATGGCAAGATGCTGCTCCAACTGAGAATGAAGGTGAAGTTCTCAAACTTCTAGAGCTACTGCATCAATTGGCTTAGCCATTATCAGAGCTAATTAGCTCAACAACAAAAAAATATTTAATGATGGCATTCAAGAACAGGAGGGGATAGCTTCCTTGACCTTAGGAACGTGCCAAGCTACCCACTGCTACAAACAAAGCTCAGAGCCATTTACCAGCCTCTCCAGGATCATCCTCACGTAACATCACAGCGCTGAGAGTTACGTCCTCTGTTACACCCGGGGGCTCTAAGTTTGTGAAGAGCCCGGAACGCTGGGCTGAGAACGCGGCGGTCCAATTACTGTCGTCCAGATTAGTTACCTTATATAAAGGAAGATTAAAAAAAAAGGAATGGAGTTATTGCCATTGAGTGAATAAAGACATTAATTAATACTGTTACGTTTTTTAAAACATTTGTATATTTTCCATTTTCAAAAGATAGCCATGGGGGCTATTTTGTTAAGGAAAGTGTGGCTTTTTAAAATTGCTTTCTTCTTTGTACTACTCCAGTTAAAAAAAAAAAGCCAATAGAGATTACATCGTATAATATTTAAGCTGATATAAGTAGGAAAGTAAGGAATTCCTACCGCTCTAAGTTCACATTAATTTTTCACTTTGGGGAAATTGTACTGGACCAATGACCCAGCCTCTTCAACAAATAAATGGTAATTTTAAAAAAAGATGAGGGAGATGCCCAGCCAGCATGGCTCAGTGGCTGAGCGTCAACCTATGAATCAGGAGGTCAAGGTTCAATTCCCAGTCAGAGCACATGCCTGGGTTGCTGGCTCAATCCCCAGTGTGTGGTGTGCAGGAGGCAGCCAATCAATGATTCTCTCTCACCATTGATGTTTCTATCTCTTTCTCCCTGACCCTTACTCTCTGAAACAAAAGAAGAAGAGAAGAAAAAGAAAAAAAAAGATGAGGGAGAAACTTAAGAGATTTAAAAGACATATCAAGCAAATGCAATATGATGACCTTGTTTGGTTCCTAATTTGAATCAACCAACTTAAAAAAAATTGACACAACTGAGTAAATGTGAACACTTAACGAATATATAATAAAAATATAAAGTAGATATGTGAAATGATAAAGGAATTAGTCTCTATATGTTTGGGGGAGCTTTAAATGTTAGAAATACTGTAGGTTTAGTTCCAGACTACTGCAATAAAGTGCGTCACATAAATTTTGGGGTTTCTCAGTATATATAAATCATATTTACACAATACCATCATCTATTAAGTGTTCAATAGCAATATGTCTAAAAAATAATGCACATATCTTAACAAAAAATACTTTATTGCTAAAAAATGCTAATCATATCTGTGCTTTTAGTAGTCATAATTTTTTGCTGGTGGAGGGTCTTGCCTTCAATTTGTAAAAAAAACGCAGTATCTGTGAAGCACAATACGATGTATGACCTGTATGTATTGTGTTTATGTTACAGAAAGTGTCCCTCTGTCTCAAAGGTATGTACTGAAGTATTTATGAATGAGATTCCCAGTCAGGCCATAACACCCTTTCAGTGCACAGGACAATGGTTATGAAATTTGAGAGTTATAAAGTAATATAGGGGAAATGCCATGGGTATAGATGAAACAAGATCAGCCACATATTGTTAACTGTTGAAACTGAGGAATGAGCACATGGGGGCTTATGCTACTACTAGTGACCTGGTGCACAAAATTTGTGCACATTAAAAAGAAATTAACTAGAGGAAATAATTTAATATTGCTATTTGTCCTTTCTCTATAATAGAAGTGTCAGAGATGAAAAAAAAATTGGTAAAATGTATATGAAAACCTTCCTCCTGTCAGAGACTGGGGCACACCACAGGATCCAGAGTCAAGTCCCCGCCCATCTACATGTGCCTCAAAATCACGTGAGAACCAGACCCAGCTAGCCCCACACCCCCCAGTGGGCTAGAGCCAGACCTGGCCGGCCCCACCCCCATCAATCACTGCTGGTTGGGGGCGCAGCCTCAGGTCACCTGGCCTGGGGCCGGGGCAGGGGGTGCAGCCTGAGGTCCCCCATCAAGCCCTGCCAGGCAGGGGTCACAGCCTCAGGTCCCCTGTCAAGCTCTGCCAGGTAAGGGGTACAACCTCAGGTTCCCTGCCCGACCCAGTGCCACGCAGCCTCAGGTCCCTGCTGATTGCTCATTAAGGCTCATTCAAGGAACTTGGCCTCTGCTATGTGTGCAGCCATCTTGTGTTACAGGATCCCCGCCTTTGCTGTGGGCTCAGAGATCTTGTTATGGTGTGATGATCAATTTGCATATTCCCTCTTTATTAGATAGGAGGATTTTCTATTTTTTAATATATATTAAAAGATCCATAATAAAGTATTTTTTTAATCCTTGCCTCAGAACATTTCCATTGATTTTTAGAGAGAGAGAAACACCAATGTGAGAGAGAAACATCTACTGATTGCCTCCTGCACTCACCCGACCCGAGACCTTTCGGTGTACAAGATGATGCTCCTACCAACTGAGTCACACTGGCCAGGTCCATAAAAAGGTTTTTAAAAATTCACCTTTAGCCGAAACCAGTTTGGCTCAATGGATAGAGCGTCGGCCTGTGGACTGAAAGGTCCCAGGTTCGATTCCAGTCAAGGGCACATACCTTGTTTCTCTCTCATCGAGTTGTTTCTAACTCTCTATCCCTCTTTCTTCCTCTCTGTAAAACATCAATAAAATACATTTTAATAATAATAATAATAATAATAATAATAATAAGCACAGAGCCAAATACAGAGGAATTGTTTTTATCTCGTTTCTGGAATTAAATGTGCCTACTAAGTTCTCTACTCTCCCAACAAAATGCTTCCATTTTTATCTTTCTTCCTAGTGAGATACAATTCTTTCTTTTTCTATAGTATTTTAAACTAGGACAAGTCATTCTATATCACAGTTTATATGACATTTCTTCTGCTATTTTAAATAATGTACCATAGTGATTCCTAAAGAGCATATCATATTTTTATGAAAGGGAGAAAATTTCAGTCTTATTTTTCAACATACCATAGATAGATTTCCCAATAACCCTGAAGACTGTGTAAACCGGGGAGACCTCCCTCCTGTTCCAAGAATGCAGGAAAGATCTGGCTGCCTGAGAAAGCTTCGGTTTGGTGGAGTAACTACAAACAAGAAGTTAGTAAAAAGAATCCAAATGCATAAACATTGATCATGAAAACAGAACAAGCAAACAATAAAGAATAAATTATATTCAGTTTTCAATTATAACCAAATAAATACTTTACATATTCACTTTCATATGAAGAATTTAACTTATTTTGGTAATATTGAGTCCATCAAGAAAAATTTTACTGCAAACAGAGATGCTTTCATTATAGCATAACTGAGCAATAAAAAAGAACACTAATGAGTCAATGGACTCTTCATATACTAATTTTATAAAAAAGCACACTAAGAGGCAGTACAGTGTAGAGGGCATGACCTTTGGAGTGAGCAGATCATTATTTGAATTTTGGTTCAATTACTTACATACTTACTTGGCTATGTTATCAGCATTCAATAACTTCTCCAAGTCTCACTTTCAGTTGTGGCAAAATAGAAATAATACCTACATCATAGTTATTGTGTATTTATGTAAAACAGAGTTACAAATAACAACTGCAATCATTATTTGTTCTTAATTATTGATATTTCAACCAAATATAATTTATGTGTATCATAAGTTAGCTACTACTACTACCACTACTATTAAATGTTTTATAAGCAGAAAATCTTACAAGGCGGTCGAAATGAGCTGGGAGTTCGAGGGGTAACCTGGTTTCTTGGGGTGGTATTAGCAAAATTTTCATCTTGGGATGCCCGAACTATAGGAAGTTAAGAAAAATTTTCCATGTACAAATTACACCATTAAAGTTAGAATTAACCATATTTACACTATACAAAATATATAAATACGTTTTTCAAGGACAAGGGATTTATGTCTATCATGCTTTCTATGCAAAAAGTATATAATTCTCCCTACCATTTAAGTTCTCAGAGATCAGTCTTAGATTACTGCACACTGAACTAAGAGTTCTCAGTCACATTTCAAATTTAAAAAAAGATAACTAATCTCAGCAGAAGCAAACCACAATATGGCAGTGAGCAGTAAAATGGAATATCCTTATTTTCATGGAGACATAAATCTTAATATCACTGAATTTCAGCATATTTACTAAATAACATATCTGAGGAGTCAAAAAACTAATTTCTGCAGCATTTCATTATTACAACTGATGTTTAATATCTCTCAAAATAAGAAAATTCTATAATCTTGTTCCCAAACATGCTGCAATTTCTATAATGATACTTAAAATGCAAAGGATACTTAAAACTCTTTTTTGAGCACTCTGTTTCCGTGCAGTCCGTGTCACCTCTGCCTCCCGGATCACAGGGGAAGGCATCTCTCCAAAGCCACTCCTAAAACAGCAGAATCAAGCTCAATTAATGAAATGAGAATGTAGCATTTGCGTAGAACTTTATCATCACGATTGGAGCAAAGGATCCTGAATCAGTCAAGGTATATAAATCATCGCAGTGGCTACGTCTTTGCTTTTTGTTGTTGTTAATTCTCACCTGAGGATATATTTTCCCCCCACTGATTTTTAGAGAGTGGAAGGGAGGAAGGGAGCGGGAAGAGAGAAACATTGATGTGTGAAAGACACAGTGATTGTTGCCTCCCACACATGTCCCAACCGGGGCCAGGGACTGAACCTGGAACTGAGGTGGATGCTCTTGACTGGAACCGAACCCATGACCCTTCAGTGCACAAGGACTGAACCTGCAACCAAGGGAATCGACCCCTTCGGAGCACAGGCCAACGCTTTAACCACTTAGCATTCTTGGCCAGAGCTCATCTTTGCTCTTTTTGTTGACAATGCCCTTCCAGTTCTAAATCCTGCTTATCCCTCAAAGTCCTGCTTAAATTTTACCTGCACACACTTCTTGGCTTTCTAGCACGCAGTACATTTTCTCCTTTGCAATTACTTCAACACTGGAATGAGCTTTTTCTTCCACTTAAAACTTTCAAGATAACTACTGCTGGCTTACAGAATCAAGTCCACATTTCCTCCCATGGTTTTTACAATCTGATCCCAGCTGACCCATTTCAACCTTATATTCGGGCACAAACATCACCCCCCTGCAAACACAAACATGTGACCATTTAGCTACATAAAGCATGCACTTTCATATCCATACACCTTTGTACATGCTTCTTTCACAGAGGCGGCCCCCTTGGGCTACCTGGTTCACACTTCCTCACCAAACAGCCCCCGGGGGGTCTGGAGACCCCCAGATCCAGGTGGCAACTTGATTCTTCTACTACCCGCGTTTCCCTGAAAATAAAACATCCTCCGAAAATTAGACCTACTTCATGGAAACATCATACATCCCCTGAAAATAAGACCTAGCGCATCTTTGGGAGCAAAACTTAATGTAAGACACCGTCTTATTTTCGGGGAAACAGGGTAATACCTTCCTAATTTGGACCACGTTCCTTAACCTCTTCTAGTCCGGTGTTATCTATGAGAAGAGGATCATAGCATCTCTCCTCACAGAGCTGTTATGAACATTACATCAGCCGATAACATATGTGAAGCGCTTAAGGCAGTCAACCTTTGGCTACTATTATTATTCAGAGACCCACTTAGAAGGTTACCTCCAATGAAAGGTCTCCACGATACCCACAATTATTTCAACATCGTTGTCGAAATGAATTGTAGAGAGTGGAAGGGAGAAACACTGATGTGTGAAAGACACAGTGGCTGTTGCCTCCCGCGACAGGGAGACTTAACCGCTGCATTTCTTTTTCCCACAGAGCAGTGCAAAACTGCCTGTAGTGCACGGCTGTCTCCTCCACTACTGCCCTAATCCCCCGACGGCCAACACCTTGGACAACATCTTGGTCAAGGCGGCTAGCTTCGGGTCAGCGTCAGAGACAAACTCGAGGCAATCACTACCTGCTGCTGTCACTTGTGCTCTGAAAGTCCGAGATGGGATTCCGAGTTCTGCCATGGACTGGCTTTGTGATCTCGGGCCGGCCGCATGCAGGGCCACCGTCTACCCCGCCCACCCTGGGAGCCGAAAAGGGCTCGGCCGAGGCGCAGAACCGACGGCAGGGCCGCCGCGGGACCAGCCTCCTCCGCGTCCCTCTCCCACCCAAGCGGGCCTTCCTCCATCAGCTGCAGTCCCCCGGCCCGGGAGAGTCCCAGGCTCAGCCCGGGCCCTGCTGGGTTTCGTCCCTCCAGCAAGCAGGAGGGGCGGGTCTCCGAGCTCGAGCTGCCACCACCAGAACCGACCTGTCCATGGGCACAGCCTTCTCCGCCCAGAACCTCGTTAATTGTATTTCAGCTCGGCTACCGCGTTTCAGCCTTCCCGCTCTCCGGAAGCAAACCCTTTGACCCGGAAGAATGTTCTGGCTGTGTCGCCTCCGAGAAGAAAGGGGGCGGGGCAGAAACGCCTGGGAGCTCGGTGGCAACTTCCGCCTACAGGCTCAGGCCCGGATCTGCGCAGGCGCAAGGTGTGTCCGCGGGGGGCGGGGTTAGCCGGACGGGGGCGGGGCTAGTCAGTCAGGGGCGGGGCCTGGCGGGGTCAGACTGGCGTTTGTGGGCGTGATGGAGGCGCCTGGTTATCCTACTGGGAAATGTGACTGATGCTGATAGTTTAGAAAAGACATGAAGTCATTTCCTGGTATTTCCTGGAGTTGGAATACACCTCAGTAGTCTCTGTCTCTCTCTCACTGTACTCGCTTTGTTTGAACTGCAGTGTAAACCCCTACAGTTTTTAAAATTTTTTTTCTTTAAAAAAAATATATTTTATTAATGTTTTTACAGAGAGGAAGGGAGAGGAATAGAGAGTTAGGATCATTGATCAGCCGCATCCCTCCATACTCCCTCCTGGGGATGTCTCTCACTTTGTTTGAACTGTAGCGTAAACCCCAATAGTTTTTGAATTTTTTTCTTTTTTAAAATATATTTTATTGATTTTTTTACAGAGAGGAAGGGAGAGGGATAGAGAGTTAGGAACACTGATCAGCTGCATCCTGCATGCTCCCTACTGGGGATGTGCCCGCAACCAAGGTACATGCTCTTGACTGGAATCGAACCTGGGACCCCTCAGTCCGCAGGCCGACGCTCTATCCACTGAGTCAAACCAGTTAGGGTCAAATTGTTTTTCATAAAGGCTATTTGTTCTTTACTTGGAATGTCTCCCTATGAAGGAGAAAAGGCTTACCTGCCTTAAAAAGCACAAAAGTACTTCAAAGAGCAACGTAGGTAAACGCAGTGTATCGTGGCCCCAAGGGAAGCAGTGAAAGGGTTGTCGTAGGTATTTCCATTCTGCTCTCATCCTGGGAAGGTCAGTCCTGGGAAGGCCTCTTCACACCTGTTCCCGCTGAAACAACTGAGCATTCTGGAAAAAACACTGGCTCGGCCCCCTGCAACCGCCCATTTCTCATCGGTGGAATGGGAGATAAGGCCTTTACGTTAGAGTTCTTATGAGAATTAAAAACAAGAGGTCCAATGTACACTGCACACAGTCGTCATCGAAATGGTAATTTTCTTCTCTGCTCTCTCCTCTTCCCATCGCCTCCCTTTTCTGGACAAAAGTGCACTTCTCTTTTGGAAAGTGAATTTTGTGACCCTCATGATTTTTGTCAGTGTCATGGCAAGTTTACTCCAAGCATGAGCCAGGAGCTCAGGTTCTTGCCATGGTTTTCCGGGCATGCAATTCCAGTGTGTTTTATTCGGATCATGTGCTTGAAGTGATTGACTCTAAGGCACACAATGAAAAAGGAAGAGCAGTGTTGGGCAAAGGATTAGCCCAATGTTGAGTTCATATGTAAAGAGTGGACACTTGTTGAAAAGTGCCCTGGGGTTCCTTTTTTGACACAGTTAGTAGACCTAAGTACCATACTATCCTAACATACTTCAAAATATGTTCATTTGATTTCTTTAAAACGACTTGAAATAAATCCTTGTGTGGTGCGTATTGTCTACGCTAGGTTTATTTTGAGGGTTTTCTGTTTCAGTGACAGAAATTCACTGCAGCCAACTTAAGGGGATTTTACCAAGAGCCCAGCAGGAACTCACGGCATTGTGTGGAGAAGCTGGAGAAAAGGCTTGGGAGAAAGGCTGCTCAGTAACTTGGATCCAATAAGTAATCAGCCACCCTCAAAACACTCAAACCTGAACTGCCTGGTAGGGAGCCCCGTTTCCTCTCCCTCACCCCCAACAGCTGAGAAGATCAAACATCATTGCCCCCCACCCCACCGGTTTTTTTAAAAAAAATAAATATATTTTATTGCTATTTTACAGAGAGGAAGGGAGAGAGATAGAGAGCTAGAAACGTCGATGAGAGAGAAACATCAACCAGCTGCCTCTTGCACACCTCCTACTGGGGATGTGCCCACAACCAATGTACATGCCCTAGATCAGAATCGAACCCGGGACCTTTCAGTCCGCAGACCGACGCTCTACCACTGAGCCAAACTGGTTTCGGCCCACCAAGTTTTTATTTTGAAAAATTTCAGAACTACAAAAAAGCTGTAATATAGTACAATAGGCGTCAATATGCATTACGATCTGTAACGGTAGCAAAATTACAGTTATGAAGTAGCAAAGAAAATAAGATATATAAGTTTGATCCGGATACATCAGGTAGCCAAAAAGATAGATTTCAAGAAGTTTATGAATCAGGGGAGGAAGAAAAATAGATAAATTACTTCGAACAGTGTTTGGTATATATAATAACCACGCAGTGAACATTGGCTAATGTTTTAATGCATCACATAAGGTGAATATTCAGTATAAGTGTTTGTTCTTTAGTTCAGCTCCAAGAAGGCAGGGACCCTATCTGTTGCATTCACCATCACCTTTTGTCACTTGGTAGGTGCTCAAATTTTTTGTGAGCGAGTGGGTCATTTCCAGTCAGTACAGATGCATTCAATTTCTCAAAAAATATTCTAGAAAGAGTATCTACATTTGTATAATCAGATTGAATTTATTCTTATTTATATTAAATTCTATGACACTTCACAGTACTCTCTACCATTTCAAAAGGTTTCTTTATCATCTTAATCCTGTAGATCTTAAAACCAGAAAGAACCCTTGAGTAATTTATGTGTTAAAGCTTCTCCTCTTAATTCTTTCAAACTGTGTTCAATTTGAAGAGGAAAATAGAATGGTGAAATGTAAAACTTTGTAATTTCAAGTTACTCTTTTATTGCTGGATTGCGATTTAAACACTGATGTCTGGAAGATTTTTAAACATGAAATCATAAATATATTATTGCTTCATAGAATTCTAACAGTAAGGGTTAGCCTAAGATAGGTTTCATTGTGGCTTGTGCTTCTAGTGCAGAAGTTAACAACCTTTTATTGGCCAAGCCGCACCTAAGCATTACTAAAATTCTGATGCTCCCCCCCCCCCCGTGAGATATAGTTCTTATTATTCAAAAAGTGAACTCCTATTAATGTGGAGGAAGCCTAAAAGGCCATTAACTTTGTCTAAACAAGCTTCCAAAGAACCTGGCATCCATGAAAGAGAAAAATAAAAGAATGAAAGAACAATTAAAATACTGAGGAAGAAATTGTTAAAAAAATAAATAACATGAAGTGATATGAAAAAAAGCAAATAAAGTTCAAAACATATGATAACTGAAATGCATAAATTTGTCACAATATATATTTATATATTGCATATGAAGCTCCTAGAACCATAAGAAATGCAAAAAATTCACTGTAACTCACTCTCAAATTGCCCCCCTTAAAAGCCAAATTGCCCCCCTATGGGGTGTGTGCCCCACGTTGGGAACCACTTTTCTAGGGTCTTAAGCGAAGAGTAATTAGCGACATTTTCAAGGTAGTGGGGATTTGCTGACAAAAAGTTTGCCAGACAAATACATTAATTGCAATGACTCCTCTTTACAGACATCTTAGGCCTCATCAATGATGAAAATGACCTGGGGGGCAACTGGAAAACTAAAATCATGATTTCCTATTGATATGGCATTCTCCAGCTAAACTACAATTTTTATTGCAGTTTGGCACATTTTACCTTGCTGTTTTCACATACTTCTCTGCTTGGCACAGAAATCTTTAAATCAAACACACATTTGCGTTTCTGAAGAATGACCTACTACATCTCTGTCTTCTCTAAGTAGTACGATTTATATTTAGACTTCATTATGAAAAGAAGGTAGCTAGTGTGAACCTTACCTCATAAATTTGACTAGGTAAGAAAAACACGTTATGTGCCCCGGGTGAGCTGTGTGTCCCAGGGGGCCGTGTGCCCCGGGTGAGCCGTGTGTCCCAGGGGGCCGTGTGCCCCGGGTGAGCCGTGTGTCCCAGGGGGCCGTGTGCCCCGGGTGAGCCGTGTGTCCCAGGGGGGCCCTGTGCCCCGGGTGAGCCGTGTGTCCCTAGGGAAGCAGTGGGACCCAGGGGGAGGGGCGGTGAGAACCAGAGGAGGAGCGGACTCTATTCGGGTGGTCCTGAGATAGCCACCATAAAACAAGCAGACTGCCAAACGAGGAGCGGATTCTATTCATGAGATCCTGAGGTAGTCACCATAAAACAAGCAGATTGTCAAATGACAGCAGGGAGGGGAAGGAGACTTGGGGGGAGATAAGAGAACAACCCAAGGACTGGTATGCATGAATACAATCAACGAACACAGAACTCTGGGGAGGGAGGGCATGAAAGGGAGGTGGGGGGGGGGGGGACATTGGAAAGATATGTACACATATAATACCTTAATAAAAATAGGAAGGGAAAAAAAATGACTTAAAAAAAAAAGAAAGAAAAACACGTTAAAATTTTAATATGTGGTCTTAGTTCTGACGGAGCCCTCCTCATCCTGCATGGTTTGATGCGGTGAAGGCAGGAAGTTCAACCTCATCTAGCATGGGGGTTTTCTCCTCTTCTGAGGTTTGCATAAGAATCCAGGGGATGGCTTTTGTGTTCTTAGTAAAGAGCACAGATAAAGACATGTAGACTTCAGTCCACCTCATCTAATGGGGTCATGTCCAGACCGCAGTGTTTGGCTCCAGTGGGAGGCACGTGCTGATTGCATGCTGAGAGAGTTGGAAGAGGGCAGGGAGGGGGGAAACATACATCATCATCTGACTAATGATAACCTTTTGAGAAATAATGTAACAAACAATTAAAATTTTGAATAAGTAATTACCATATAGGTTCAGCTTTCTTTGTCTGTAAGTAAAGATCTCACAGCATGCATGATCCTATGAATCTATTCTTTAACAACAACAAAATTTTCAAGGTGTTATTTTAATGATCAAAAGTGTAGTATGTCTATTAGACAAATCAAGACCAGGAACTGACTTTTAAAATACTTTGCGTATATTGTGAGCTATAAAGTTATTGACATATAAGAGCAAACTAGGCAGGTTCTAATAATAGAAGTGCATTAAAAAGCATAAAATGATAGAATGTAAATATTGGCAGCACAATACAATGCCAAGAAAAAGCTGAGCCTGTCTTGAACATTGCCCTTGAAACTTGAGTCTGTGCTGCCAAAGGGCAGCAGGCAAATCTGTGCTTCAAAATCCATCCCGGCTTCCTAGTTTACAATTTTTAAATGATTGAGTTTAATCTTTAGGAAACTGCTTGCCATCCTAGGGGAGCCCTTCTGCTTTTTTGTCCTTCACAAGATCAACGGAAGTTTTTTTTAGCTGTGCAACAAGGTTGAATTTCAGGTAATACAAGCAAGCTAAACTCTTTTGACTTTTTGAATTATGATTCCCCCTCTCCCTCTCAATTTAAGTATGAAGTTATGATGATGACTTAATGACAAAATTTTTAAAATTTATTTTTATGTAAAGGTAGCAAAACAATGTTAGGGCAAAGTAGTTCAAAAGTCATCCATATTATTACTGCTAGCACAATTTTTATAATTATACATTATTCTCCTCTCATGCTTACATTCGTATTTTTCTTATAACATTCATATAGCTTTTAATATTTATATTCCAAAAACTTATTTTGCTGCTCCTGACAATGAAGATTCTCTATACCTTTGTCCTCCTGTTTTTCCCCCCATCGCTGTATTTTTGCTTTTCTTCTCTCACCTACTGAGATCTCCTTAACTTGCTCACCCTACCCTCCACTAGCAATTTAGTTTATGTAAACTACTTTAATTTTAAAATAGCTTCTAAGTTTCTTAGATTGGGCTAAGGTGTCCCCTATCTCTAGACTACACTTCTGGTCTCTTAGATTTTCTTCTAAAATTTTTGTTTTACTTATAGCTTGAAATTTTTCCATATATCTGCAATGTGCCTTTGGTGTGATACAGAGGTCAAATTTTTATTTTCTTAATAAATGTTTTCTAGCTTGAATATTTACTTCACACTAGTTGTGCCAGCATCATTTACAAAATAATATTCTTTCTTATTGAAATGTTTTTGTTATATGTTAATTTTTGCTATGTACTGGAATCTGCTTCTGGACACAATTCTAATCTACTGGTCAATGCTATTTCCTCTTTCCCTTGAACTTTAAGATCATTTAGTTCAATTTCAATTTTAAAATCTTACCCAGCTGAAATTCAAATTAGAATCATATTACATTAAATGTTAACTTGGGGGAATTGGTGTTTTATGACGTTGTCACTGCATTAAAAATACTTATTCAGATTTTGATTTATGTCATTTAATAAAACTTTATAATAGTTATTTCTTGTTAGCTTTATTCCTATAGACACTTATAGTTTTTAATCTGCCATAAATATTTCCTCCTGTATCAACTTCTCAGTGGTTATTGTGACTATAGAAAAAGAAAAAAAGCTATTTGTTTTGGGCATATTTATCTTGTATCCAGCCACATTTCAACTTCCTGAGTAGTTCTTAGATTTTTTGAAGTATTCATTTGAAGTATTCATTTAGATCAGCAAAAATAATCTCATTTATTCATTTGAAGTATTCAAATAAATTCAAGTATTCATTTGAAGTATTCATTTAGATCAGCAAAAAATAATCTCAAAAATAATCTCATCAAAAATAATCTCATTTTCCAGCGTTTATAATGAATATCTTATTCTATTGATTTGATGCACCATTAGCACTACAATAGCCCCTATTTCATGGCATTGTTTTGTGGGCTAACACAAACACGGTCCTTAGAGTAGTGGGAAGCACATAGTAGGAAGTCCAAGAAATAACTAATATTATTACCTAACTATGAGAGCTTGTGAGTTGTTCATAGAAACATCATGCTGAAGACCCAAGGATTAAGCTGTCATTAGCTGTTTTTTCTTTCACTATTCTCCTTTTGTGATTCTCTCGAAATAGGTCAGAAAGAAGAGCTGAGAAACAGTCCATGTATGGAAATAGTACTGCAAATTATCAATATAACAACCTCAGATTATTTTTCTTTGGGAAAGAAAAGTTATAGTCTAATTAGGATTAAGGCTAGATATTGAATATATTTTGGTTTAACTCAAAAGATGTTTTACGGTTCAAGACTTGTTAAAGTTTTTTGCTTCCTAGAATTTACTTTTCTTCTTCAAAGTGATAAAGCAGTTGAGCCAATTGTGACTAATTCTATCGCTCCTCTCAGTAAGTTTTACCAATAACTGATTTAAAAATTCCTTCCTTATGATGTAATAGCCTTGGGTAGTTGAACTCTTGGGGGAGATGCAGCGGACAGACAGTGGGGGAGGTAACACTGTAAACTGTCTTCACTTTCCAGGGCTGACAAGTTACATTTATTTCGTTTGGATGACATTTCTGAGACCTGTTCTTTACTGTCACTAAACAAGGAGACCCTTGGCAGAGGGCCTACGGCAACAAAATCATTAATTCTGTATCCGGCATTAGCCACATCCTGCTAAGAGGAGAGTGCCCTGATAACAGGAGTATCCTGCACTCGCTCAGAGTGGGAGGATAAGGGGAGAGATAGTGGGCGCCACTTTCTTCCTTAGGGACACCCTCCGTGACAGCATTGGAGGAATCGGTAAGGGTCACGGTGGCGGCTGTTTCTGAAAAATTAGGAGCTGGCTGAAAAATCAAGTCAGGGATTTGCTAAATAACTACCAGCTGGTTCAGTTTCTCCAAGGAGCCCAAGATGTAGTTCAGGTATTGTCTTTCAGTCTAATAAAATAGACTCTATAACTCTTGTTAAAATCTTCATTTTAATGAATTCAGAAAACTCAAAGGAAAGAATGAGTGATGAAAACTATTTCCAGAATAGTTCTAGGAAAGGATGACTGGATCAACTTCTGGGAACGTGTGTCTTAGATATGTAAACCACACAGATAATAACCATCTCCTCAAACCATTGCTTCAAATAATTAATAAGTAAGGCCTATTTGGAGAAGGCCCAGTGACAGAAACCTCACCCCTGTGCATGGTGTGTACTAACAAATATTTTTAAAACCCCCAAACACATTGCATTGAATTTATCCCTAATTTGTTTGAATGTTCAATGTACTTCATCTAACCATATGATTTTTGTCCTTTAATTCTTGTGCCTGCACACTCCTCCCATATCAAAAAAAAAAAAAAAAAAAAACCCCACATAATTCAGGCAGAAATTGACCACAATCTTTTAAATTATGACACTGGTTTCAGCAGCACTCATTGTTTTCTAATACGAATCATGTATATCTGATTAAAGGTGGGGGTGAGGTGGAGGAAAAGCTCTCTTGTGGCTGAAAAATGATAAAGAATATCAAGTTTGCTATTTACATCACTCAGTGGAAGGGGGAAACTTCTGTCACTACTGAAAAAATATAAAATATTTGTAATACACAGGACGTATGCTAACACCAGTAGAAGGTAATTCAGTGGGAAAATGCTTTTCACAGCATTCCAGACACTATATTGATTCTTGAATTGCAAAATTAGCCCAGACTAGACCTCCCACTGATTTCTGCAAGTTTTGTCTGATTCTAGCTTCCTTCAGAAGAATCGTTGCAGAGTAGCTTAATTCTGGAGCTTTCCTAGGTCTGATTTAATTCAGCATATTTTGGGTAATTCTAGAGTAGACCCATGCTAGTCTCCATTATTGCAAAATTAGTAAAACACTGTGGTGGGCTAATGTTTCCCAAAGATATGTCTACCTCCTAATGCCCAAACTTATGCATGTTGCTTTTATTTTATTTTTAATATATTTTATTGACTTTTTTACAGAGAGGAAGAGAGATAGAAACATCGATGAGAGAATCATCGATCAGCTGCCCTTGACCGGAATCGAAGCTGGGACCCTTCAGTCAGCAGGCCGACACTATCCACTGAGCCAAACCGGTTTCGGCAATGTTGCTTTTATTTTTAAAAAGGTGTTTTTCGGGGTTGACCACTTAGGAAGTTTTGTAATGTCTAATTACTGAGGTGTATACCTGAAGCTAATGTCAACTGTAATAAAAAAGTTAAAATACACACACACACACTCACACACACGTCTTTGCAGATGTGGTTAAGACTCTTGAGAATATCATGGATTGTGCTGAGGGGCCCTAAATGCCATCACAAATGTCCTTAGAAGTGAGAGATAAAACACAGAGATATGAAGTTGTAGGCATAGTTTGGGTTGTGGACTAATGACAAGGAACACCAGCAGCAAGGAATGGATTCTCTTCTGGAGCCGCTAGAGGGAGCAAGGCCTGCTGACACTGATTTTAAACCTTTGGCCTCCAGAAGCATGAGCAAGTTTGTTTTAAGCCACCAGATTTGTGGTAATTTGTTATAGTAGCCCTAGGAACCAATACATAGTTTAACAAGGGCATTCACTTTTTTACAAAATAATAGATCAACATGAGAACCTAGTTAATAAGAATTAGTAAGAATCTTGTAACACATTTTTGTGGGTAGAGCACCAAAGTGCCATTTAAGAAAAATGAGAGGAACAAAAATGTCTGTATTATTGGAAAGTTATATGGAGCAATATTTCAATGTATTTGAAAGATGCCTTGTGGCCTTGCTGCTGCTCAATTTGAAGTTTATAACACTGGCTCTGAAACAGACTTATTTAGTCATTGCACCCACATCCACAGACCTGGTACTACTTTAGAGGACAATATTTCCAAAACTCTCCTATCATCCCCTTAGATCAATAGCCATTCTCCCCTAAGAAGTTTATGTAGAGAGACAGATACAATTCTGATGTGTCCAGAGGATGGAATTGCTGCTGGCTTATAGCGTAGTAGGGGGAACATGATCCTGCTCCTTGCCATCAGCCTCCATATGCACAGGCCATAGAGGCTACCTCATCTGTAAGAGCAGCCCTTTGTACTCCGACCCTCCCTCCCCAGCCCCAGCCCACTTAGTCAGGATGTCCTATTTTTCCTTCTCATGCTTAATCCTTACGAAAATAGTTTCATTCACATTCATGGTTTCAGTTGCCTCCTTTATGTCAATGACTTCATGGTCCAACTGTCACATTGGTCTCTCCTCAGAAGATGCTCATGACAATATTTCGTTTAACTTAAACTTTGTCTTAACAAAAATTCTTTTGCTCATACACTAAAAACCGATTCCTTGCTGGCTTCTTCAATTTATCTTCATTGGTGCTCACTCTGGTTCTGCTAATATCATCAGATATTTATTTTACTTTCCTTCAGCCCCTGCATCTAAGCCATTAACCAATTTTCAGTTATTCCTTTAAAAAAATTTCTTGGGCTCCCTTTCTCATCAGAGCTCCAACCATATTCCTGTGCTAATTTTCAGAAAACAAAAAACTGTGCATTTTGACCCAAAGACTGAATCTGCATTATTATCTTATTTATGCAATTATATAAGGAAAATCATGTCAAACTAGGTTCAGTATATAAATTAGTAAAAATTGTCTCCACACCCTTTCAGACAGATCGAGATATTATTGATTGCCTATAAATGATAAAACAAGGTAGAGATACAATATTGAATGTTTGTTGATTCTTAACTTTAAAAAAATCAGGTAGCTATTCCTAATTTTGGTCAAAATTTTTAATTCTTAAAGTCAGTAATCTATAGGTCACTAAAAAGGATGTTTTAAGGGAGCAATATTTTTTAAAAATCTGAAAAAAAAAAACTGCAGCACTTAGAAAACAGACTTCCAGAGATAAATATTAAACCTACAAACTTAGTCGTTCCATTAATAGGTGTAGTAGCCAATTTTGACAAATACCAATATCCCAACAAAGCCTCATACATACCTCCCTTTAATATCAGTTAAGAGAACATAAATTTAGTTCTATTCTCTATTACACTGTTCTCATGCATTCATAACATACCACTGTATTAATGCACTGAAACAAATTACAGAACTAATTTTAAAAATAATTTGAGTCCCATAAATTACAATTTGTTAAGGCTCACTGATAGGTTAAGAGATATAAGCCTTGGCCAGTGTGGTTCAATTGGCTGGAGCATCTTTCAATGCACAGAGAGGTTGCAGGTTTGATTCCAATCAGGGCACATGCCCAGGTTTCAGACTTGATCCCCAGTAGGGGGCACACAGGAGGTAGCTGATGTTGCACTCTCATGAATGTTTCTTTCTCCCTCTTCCAATCTCCAAAAATCAATGAAAACGTGTTAAAAAGTGAGAGAAGCCTATAAACAGTTGAGATTTCTAAGATAAGGTCATAGAAATATTAATTATAAAATACATTAACTCTGCCCCAGCTGGTTTGGCTCAAAAGATAGAGCATTGGCTTGCAGAACAAAAGGTTCCAGGGGTCAATTCCGGTAAAGGGTACACATTGGTTGCAGGCTCCTCCCCAGCCTGGGCCCTGGTCAGGGCTTGTGCAGGGGGCAACCAATCCATGTGTTTCTCTCACATCGATGTTTCTCTGTCTTCCCCTCTCTTCCACTCTCCCTAAAAAAAAATCAGTGGGAAAATATTCTTTGGTGAGGATTAACAAAAAAATAAAAATAAAATAAAAATACTATAACTCCTTCCTATATTTCCAAGATTTAATAGAAAGGGGACAGAACAACATATGGGGATTAAATTCAATGAAGATACAGACTAAGGTTAACGAAAACCAGGTTGCATTAATTCTAAGTTTGCTGCCCCACATCTAAAGTAAAGATGATTAAAAAAGCAAAGCAAAACTTATTTTCAAAAATAGAAGTTTTAAAGCTTTCTACTCGTAAAAAAAAAGCTGAGCCAACATTAAAGTCAAAATAGGGTTTATATATTTTTCAGAAAAATTAAGTGAAATACCTTTCTGGTTTTCTCCTAATATTCAAGTTTCTACAAGTATCCTTGGGGACATTAAAAGGAACTTGTGAGTTTTCTGACTGAATTACTTTAGCATTTTTCCGTTTAAGCACCTAAGTCTTTCTACATATGATTTGCATTCCTTAGGTGCAGTTACTAGTATTTTGTATGAGAGATAATGGTGTTTTCTGTGTAACTACTGCCCTTTATCTATCAGCAAAATACAAATATATGTATTAGTGTATATTGACCTAGAGGGTGGTATTGGCATTTATTGCACTTTTTAATTCCTATGAAGCAGGTGCTATTATAATTCCCATTTTACAGGTAAGGAAATAGAGGGATCTAACCAGTGTCACATGCTAGGAAGTGGCAAAACTGGGATTAGAAACCCTGGAAATCTGGCTCCAGAGGTTACATTCTTCTTTATAAGCTGTCCATTTTGTAACCCTCACACTCCCTGGGGTGTATTTTTACTTTTAAATAAATTAATGTATTTCCTACCAGATCAGTGGTTCTCAACCAGGGTGATTTCGCCCTTCAACACCTGCTCTCCTCCCCCTTTCCTAAATCTAACTGGAGGACAGCTGGCAATGGCATTACTGGCATCTAGTGGGTGGAGACCACAGATGCTACAAGAATCCTGTAATGCACAGGGCAGCCTCCCACAACTCCTTCATTATCCAGCACAAAACATCCATGGCGCTGGCTGAGAAACTCTACAACAGAATATAAATTCTAGGAGGTCAGGGTACCAAGTTACCGGTAATCTCATTACTGCTCTATCATCAGACCTAGAACAATGCTTAAAATGGAAGTACTTAAATTTTATCTGTTGATTTTCTGTTTTTAAGAGCCTAGAACAGAGCCTGATATATAGATGGTAGGTAACAAACATTTGAATTAATGAGGGCTCTCCTAGCTGGTTTGGCTCAGTGGATAGAGCGTTGGCCTGTGGACTGAAGGGCCCTGGGTTCGAATCAGGACAAGGGCATATGTCTGGGATGTGGGCTCCATCCCCAGTAGGGGGTGTGCAGGAGGCAGCCGATCAATAGTGTTTTTCTCTCTCCCTCTTCCTTCTTCTCTGAAATCAATAAAAATAAAAATATTATAAAAAAAGAGAGTGCCCTCAAATAGGGTCAAATGGATGCAACAGGACACAGTAAATTGAAGTGACTTTAGGGCTCCACAATCCCATGTCTTTTGGGTTTAATTTTCTCCCAATGACTATAAGTAAAACCAGTTCTGCCAAAATAACTCTTTTTAGTTAAGTGGGGCTACTTCAAGGACAAACATTTATTTTTTTTATAGATCCATGGAACCTTTAAATACATTGAATTTTGTGAGTTAAATATGTAAGGAGTAAGACTCTTCTTTTCTTTAAATGAAAGCCTTAAGTATCCCATTCAAATAGCATCTATTTAGGGGATTGGTACACATCCCTAAGTTAGATGGTAGCAGTAATTAATTGACGATATACTTCAGTGGCTGACAAATACTTCAAGAAAGTTTGAGTTAACATTTGTTTTCAAGTGTCACCCCCCAAAAAAAAACCCACTCTGAATTATAGTACACGTAAGACAAAGACAGATCTATTATTTTAAAAGAAAGCAGTACTTTAGTCCACTTCATTAAAAATTTTTATAACCATAATATTCTAAGTATAACTTCATCCTATATTAAAAAAAAATCCAAATGTGTAACATCTGTCAATGTATTTTCAAGTCTTCCTCTTACACCTCAAAGAGCTATTAAACATTATGCAGAAGGCATATGTTCATAAGTAATATTGCTTGTTTTACAAAATTCTTTCCCAAGGAAAAATTCAAAAGGTTGTTATATGGATATTGAAATAAAACTAGAGGGGAAAATGACATATTTCAATGATCAGTTCTGTACGTAATGAATGAGTCTGCTTGCCCAAATATTAAATTATGAAACCACACTATGTAAAATACACCTATTAGATTTAAAAAGAAGTTAAATCTATATTTATTTACTAGCACTGTTAAACATTACACAAAACACATTCAAGTGGCAAGTAATTATAATGCAAGCCCTTGCATGGCAATCCAAATTTATTGAACTACTGATGCTAAGTTATACAAAATTGCACCACTTTAATTAAGGCTTTTAGTTTACATTTGGCCACCTCTAAGTAGTTGTAACATTAGGTTGGTCAATTTAAATACTGTGGCTCCCTCTTGGATAGACACACAATCTTTACACCCAAACATTAATGCATACAAAGCAACAAGGCATTGTTAAATAAAACAGCAATAGTTACTGCAACTTGGGCCTTGTGACCAATTATACATGATTAAAATTACTTCCCACATTCACATCCACAGTACTCGTCCACCATTTAACATCTCAACCAAAACGTTACACATGTGAAACAACCACTAACAGGCAAAAATACTAAACCTGTATATTTGGTATTGCAAATACACTTATGCATGAGCAAGCAAGGGATTCACAGTGAGAATCTACAGCTGCAGAAGCCTGAAAATGATTTACAAAAATTGTTAAATCATTAAAAAATTGTTTGAAAATATACACTTCTTGTTGTAGACCCCCACTGTACACACAACTATAAACATTGTTCCCTATGTAAACAAAAAAGGAAACATATAAGAGATTTGAAAAATCTGGACATTTCCTTCCCAACAGATATTAAAGGCAACGTCTTTAATCTAAGACATTATACTGAAAGGACTATTGTATTTTTAAAGACAAGATCACTGTCTCCACAGGTTTTTTAAAAATTAAAAAAACTATATAGCTGTGTTAATCAAAGCGCTTATTTGTACAATACAATGATAATGACCTTGATTTTCTTAAAAAAAATTACAATAAGCTACAAGTATCAAAGAAGCGAAGTTATCTGGAGTAGTCTATATAGGAGCTCTTTGGACTTTCTTTTATTATGCTAAAATAGTGGTGCTTTTAGGATTTACATTATTGTACTCTCCAAAACAAAGTATGGGGCGTGTTATAGTATACAGTACATCATTTTCATACATGTACAACATTGGTGGATGAAAATGTCTCTTAGCAGTAATACTGGATTGTAGCCTCTGGTTTTACCAGATGCATACACTAGGGCTATTATATAAGTAAAAATCTCTCTTGTGATACTGGAAAGTGATTAGAATGTGCAAACTGATGTAGTAGCTTTCATCCGCCTCTTAAAGGGTACCACCACAGAAAGTCCATTTAAGATGTTGGTAGGTTTAACAAAGTTGGAATGCTGGCACTGTTGAATTGGGCAACAGTTCTTCAGACCTGTCAAAAGAAAAAAATAAATTGTAAACATGGGTTGAAAATAGCATACAAAAGAGCCAAAGGAACACATTAAGACAACAGTGTTCAAGGTTTAAAAATGAATAGAATGCAGGCTCTTGTCTTCAGTACATTAATGACAATGTATCACAACTCATAGCAAAGCAAAGCAAGGGTAGATATTTCCATCTTTTTAGAATGACTTCATCTAATCTGCTGCCATCTTGAAAGTCAGTCAAATGAAAGTCTTAGATAAAACAGGGAGTATCCCTTAGTGCAAATCTCTGTGTATTACCTTCCAAAGATTAAAAGCGGGCGGAGGTGGGAGGAGATCACATTAAAATTTTAGGTCAGTTCAACTTTATTAGAATTAAGATGAAAAGACAGCAATATTAACAAAACTGGTGACTCTACAAGTGTTCACAATCCTAGAATTACATCTTAAAGTATAGAATGCATAGCTCACTAAGGGTCCTAGTATCAGAAAATCAAGGCCTTTCTTCCTTACTCTTCCTATAAGAGTGGCAAAAAGCTGGTTCAGAGAAGACAAGAAATTACTTCATGATGGCTCTTTACAGTTGAGGTATATATACTTTCTAATTCCATATTTATACACATTCTATCAATTTTTAGATGAATGCCAGAAAAAGGCTGGTATTACACTAAAATTATGTAAACTTAAAAAATGGTGAGTGATGTAAATAGAAGAAGTAAAGCCAAAACACATTGCCAAATATCTATTTACTTTGGATGATTTTCTCCATACATGTCTGGGCTAAAAAAATGTTCCCTTTTTTTTTTTTACTGTTTTTGTGGGGATCAGACTTGTTGCGAGCTCCAGAAATGCTGTTAATATGTATGTGTTTGCTGAGTTCCCAAATGCCTCGAACTTTAAGTCCTCCTTTAGAGTCTGAGTTTGCTAAGTTTTCCTAGCAGACTGAATGTAGCACATTGGAAGGGACAGGTGGGAATGTGTGAGTTCAGGCACATGTGTGCTAAGAATGGGCATGTATGTGGTCAGGAAAGAGAGAATATCAGAAGTGAGAAGATAAGTCTCTAAAACAGAAAGCCATAAACACAGAGTAGGTCAAAATCCTCCAAAAGATAAAGAACCCGAGTGCTATGGAAGTACAGGGCCATTTAACATAGGAAGAAGCAGAACCACAAACATATAAAGTGCCCAACGATAAGAGTACAGTACAATATGGTTTAATTAACCCTGAGCAGGAAACCATTATTATTGGCAAACAGCAGTAGTTAAAATGGTTGAAGACTTACATGTGCCAGACACTGATCACCTGCTTTATAAGGTTTAACTCACATTTAATACGGTTATTTTAAAAAACTATATAAAAATGTTATATGCTCAGTTTTCCTTTGCTCCCTCCTCTGTGGGCTGAATTTTTTTAAAAAAATATTTTTATTGGTATTTCACAGAGAGGAAGGGAGAGGGATAGAGAGCTAGAAAGGTCGATGAGAGAGAAACATCGACCAGCTGCCTCCTGCACACCCCCCACCGGGGATGTGCCCGCAACCAATGTACATGCCCCTGACCGGAATCGAATCCGGGACCTTTCAGTCCGCAGACCGACGCTCTACCACTGAGCCAAACCGGTTTCGGCTGTGGGCTGAATTTTTGTTTCTCTCTGGCTGAATTCTCTATCCCCTAAAATTCTACTTGACTTTCATAACACAGTTTAGATTTCCCTTATAGACTTTTCCAGAATCCATAGTTCGTGTGACATACCTGGTTTGGTGTCTGTTACATGCTCCTATAGTACTCATTATATCATAGTACTCGTTAATAACTAAGCATGGACTTGGCAGCCAGTCTATGGCTTAAATTATGTACTCCAGATCACTGGATTCAAATCCTGGCTTTGTACTCATTAACTGCAGGGCTTGAACAAGTAACTATTTTTTTTGTGACTCAGTTCACTCATTTGTAACAGACAGTATTTAAAAAGAGTGCCTGGCCCATGATAAACATGTTATGAATTCTTATTATCAGTACTAGACTGGATTTATTCTATAACAGCATTTATCATATTTTGCAATTATTTGTCTAACTCTACCACTAGACTTCAATTAAGGCAATGAAGAGGCAAAGAGAGGTCAGTATTGTTCATCACTGTATTGTCAGCAAGAACCAGTGTCTCACTGGGGCATAAGTATATGTTAAATGAGCCGAAACCGGTTTGGCTCAGTGGTAGAGCGTCGGTCTGCGGACTGAAAGGTCCCGGGTTCGATTCCGGTCAGGGGCATGTACATTGGTTGCGGGCACATCCCCGGTAGGGGGTGTGCAAGAGGCAGCTGGTTGGTGTTTCTCTCTCATCAATGTTTCTAGCTCTCTATCTCTCTCCCTTCCTCTAGGTAAAATATCAATAAAATAAATATATTAAAAAAAAGTATATGTTAAATGAAATAGAATATTCACTTATGTATAATACTTTACTTCTGATGATATGTAAATGAAATAATTATTTTAATCACTAAGACATTATACTAACTCATGAATATCTTAAAAGAGAAGTAATTACTTCTTTTTTAGAACAACAAAAAATTCTATACTTGCTGTCTTAACAAGAGTGCCCAAAATGAAGTTGAGGTTACAAGTTAAAGGAAAATATTTTAAAAAGGAGGAAAAGAAATGAACATACCTGGCTCAGAGCTACAATGCATTTAGTATATTAAAGCAGCTGACATGATGACTTTTTGCGGGCCTTCCCAGGCACTGGAGTTTTCCTGTTAATTTGCCGCACTAGATCATAAAAGATCTGTAAACACACATATATATAAACATATTTTTAATTTACAGGAGACAAAAAAACTAAAAAGCACAAAAACAAAAAAACAAAAAAAACTAACCACCACCAAAAAATGAAAAAGTAAAATTAAAAAACAGAACTTTCCATGGATATAAATGAACCCAAGAAAGAAAATATTTTTTTTCTTCAGTTAAGAAATAAGAGTAAAACCAGGTATTCTTATAAATGCCAAGTTCTTTTCTGTTTATTTTTTGGGAGGGTTAAAATTGTTCTCCTTAAAATAAGCAACAAGTTGAAGGAACTGTGGAGATCTTAACCTTAGTTCAGTTAGAACTGTGGTCGGCAAACTGGCTCGCAAGCCACATGCGGCTCTTCCACAAAATACCACGCCTGGGTGAGTCTATTTTGAAGAAGTGACATTAGAAGACATTTAAAAAATTTGGCTCTCAAGATAAATTTCAATCATTTTACTGTTGATATTTGGCTCTGTTGACTAATGAGTTTGCCAACTACTGATAGAACATTTAATTTACTCTTCTTCAGATCTTTCCAAGTATTTTTACATGTCACTTTAAGCCCCTTCAAGGCAAGAGACATGCATGTTTTTTTCAATATGCTCTTTTACATAACACATCTTTCATATACCCAAAGACTTAATTCGTCTTTCCCACCTTCATCATTTTTTTCCAGCCTTTCTTTTTTTCATGGTTTATTCCACTTTAATGAAGAGGTTAAAATACACTGTTGCTTATTAACATGCATATTATTTAATATTAGAAGGCCAATGCACGAAGATTCATGTAGAACGGGCCTTCCTTCCCCTGGCTGCCAGCACCATCTTTCTGCTACAGTCCTATCTTCGCATGCTGCCCAGAGGCCCTGAGTGACTGGGGCGGTGTGAAACGCCTGGGTTGCCGAAAGTGTCCTGCCCCACCCAACCCTCCTGGCTGCTCAGTGTCTGCGTATGCAAGTTAACCAGCCATATTTGTTGGGTTAATTTGCATACTCACTCCTGATTGGCTGGTGGGCATTGTGAAGGTACAGTCATTTTGCATCTTTCTTTTATTAGTATAGATAAGATTTTTCGCCTACAAGAATTAACAAAGCACCCTAAGCCCTAGATGGTTTGGCTCGTGGATAATTGGCTTGTGGACTGAAGGGTTCTGGATTTGATTCCAGTCAAGGGCACATGACTGGGTTGTGAGCTTGATCCCCACCCAAGTAGGGGGAGTACAAGAGGCAGCAAATCAATGATTTTCTTTCATCAATGATGTTTCTCTCTCTCTCTACCTCTCCCTTCCTCTCTGAAGTCAATAAAAAATATTAAAGGAAAAAAGAAGCCCCAGCTGGTTTGGCTCAGTGGATAGAGCATCAGCCTGTGAACTGAAAGGTCCACGTTTGATTATGGTCAAGGGCACATGCCTAGGTTGGGCTCGATCCCCAATGGGGAACTTGCTGAAGGCAGCTGATCCATGATTCTCTCTCATCATGGATGTTTCTCTCTCTCTCTCTCTCTCTCTCTCTCTCTCAACCTTCCTTCTTTTCTGAAATCAATAAAAAAAGAAAAGGAAAGAAAAGAGAAAAAGAACAACAACAAAAAAACACCCTGAGTATACATTAACTTGGGGTTATGTTAATACACATACATTATTTCCCATTCTCTGCATGTTGAATTCCAAACAGAGTTTTTAAAATATATTTCACCATACCTCATTAACATTTATTTTTGATTTTGCAGAGGATTCTAAGAATGCACAGTTGTTCCATTGTCTTGCTAGATTTTGACCTTGTTCCTTTCCTACAACTCTTTCATCTTCCAAGTCACACTTATTACCAACCAGAATCATTGGAACCTAAAAATATATTTGTGAGGGTAAAAAGAAATAAGTAAATAAATATGTGCTATAAATTCAAATAGTTCTTAGAGTCAACTCTAAGGATTATTTTTTATATATCAGAGAAATATATTAAATTAATAATTTGTAATAAAATTTATGGTTAAATATGAAAGCCTTAATAATGTTAATTTAAGAACCTTTCACATGACAATTTTATAAAACAAGCTAGGATCTGTTTATGAAAGGGAAAAATAACCCTTAAGATTCTATAACAGTGGACTTATAACTGATTATAATAAGCAAAATACAAAACTTTTTGCAAAAAGGAAGAACCAAAAGGTGTTGCTGTAAAAAGCCAGTATATCTCAAAAATTTTAAATGTTTCTCTTAGAGATGTGAATCAACTTCAAGTTTTCTGACACGCATTTATCAAATAATTATTCTCAATTTTACAACTTAAAAAGGAGAAACCTGGAAAGTCCTTAAAGCAGAATTTTTATTTAGGGTCTGTAATTAAAATGCTACAAAGTTGCAATCATCTTTATTTACTAAAATCTAGACCACATTAATCATGTGTTTGGATGCATGTGATGTTGTAATTTTAAAAGGACACCATGGAAAAATAATACTTACTCTTCAAAACTCCCTTTAATCATTTAGAGATTGGCTTTTTTGTTTGAAATTAGAAATTAGAAATTGAATTAGAAAATCAAGAATTTTGGCTTTTTAGGAAGATATATAGTATTATATTAATAAATACTTGTTTAATGCAACTGATAGAAGAAAAGTACAATAGTTACTACAGATAAGACAAAACAGATTTACTAATTAAGAAGGGCTTCACTGAGGTCACTATATATATATATATATATATATATATATATATATATATATATCAACACCATCACCATCTAGAAACTTGTTAGAAATACAAATTGTTGAATACAACGAAGATGGCAGCATAGGTAAATACTCCTAAATGGCTGCCGAGCACAAGTTCAAAAAAAACTATAAAACAAAAGTCTATTTCCCCAAAACCAAACAAAAGCTGGCTGAGAGGAAGCCCTACATCTAGATTGAAAGAGAAAGAGAAGAATCCAGGGCACAAGTGCTGAAAAACTGAGGTAGGGGGGCAAGGATGCGATATGGGCTGGTGGCAGATCCAGGCTGGCAGAGGGCGGTGCTTTCTTCAACCTGAAGAGAGACAAGCGCCCGATCTCTCTGAAATCGTTTCTGGGGAGAGCCTAGACCAGCCATGGGCAAACTATAGCCTGAGGGCCAGCTCCTTCACCAGCAGCCCAAGATGAGAGTGTCAGCATGGTCAGGTTGCTTTTGTTCCGGCCCTCCGGTCCAGTTTAAGAACCCATTGTGGCCCTCGAGTCAAAAAGTTTGCCCACCCCTGGGCTAGACTGTGCCATTGGGCCAGAAAGTGAGGCTGGCTTGCTTGCAGAGCTGAGGTTGTTTGCTGTGTTGTGGTGCAAGATGCAGGGATGCCATTGGAGAAGCAGGGACACAGCCATTGCTGTTGGCCACACCCCAGCCTAGTGATGCCCTGAGACTCCGCTCTTCAAATCCAACCTCCAAGAGGCAGACTTTGCATATGAATGGCTCTCTCTGTTGCAGTTTAGCAAAATTGCAACCTGGGGCAAACAGATCCAAGGAGGACAGGAATGTGGTTCACGCTGCAGCTTCTGTGACAGTACTGGCCTCAGACAGTAGCTGAACTGCACCTCATTGAGACCCAGAAACCAGAGTTCTAGTGCTCAGTTTCAATCCCTCACACCCATAAGTGACAGACACATTTGGGAGATAGTCTCAGTGAGCACCAAAAACCCACTGAAACAAGGTGTGTCTCCAGCGCAGCAGTTCTTCCTTTATAGACACAGCGGATCCTCACAGGCAATTGGCCTGGAGGTCAATTCCTCCCAATGTACCAACAGCAAACAAGGCTTAATTACACCAAGACTTTGCACTAAGCCCACAAAGGGATATAGCAAAAGCAACCACCTCAGGTGATTGGGGAAACTGAGCTACTGACCCCTATAGGTCACCGACCACACAAAGCCACTCCATCAACACAGGGAGGCAGCCAAAATGAGGAAACACAGAAGCATGACACAAATGGGAGAGATGGAGGAAAGTAAACTACTGGACGACACACAGTTCAGAATCACATTTATAAGATTACTCAAGAATCTTCTAAAAACCTTTGAGAAACTTGATGGGACCTCCAAGAAGTTTGGTGAGACCTTCAAAGACCTTAATGAGAATACCAAAAAAACGGAAAAGGACCAGCCAGAAATTAAGCATACAATGTCTGAAATAAAGAATATACAGAAACTCAACTATAGATCAACATACCCCAATAATCAAACCAAAGATCTGGAATATAAGAAAGCAAAAATCACCCAACCAGAGAGGCAAAAAGAAAGAAGAATCCTAAAGTATGAGGATAGTGTAAGGAGCCTCGGGGATGGCTTAAAGCATACCAACATCGGGATTTTTGGGGTGCCAGAAGAAGAGAGCAAGCAGAATATTGAGGGCTTAATGGCAGAAATAATGACAGAAAACTTTCCCTACCTGGTGAAAGAAATAGACCTACAAGTTCAGGAAGTGCACAGGATCCCAAACAGAAGGAATCCAAAGAGGAACACACCAAGACACATCATAATTAAAATGCCAAGAGCAAAAGACAAAGAGAAAATCTTACAAGCAGCAAGAGAAAAACAACTAGTTACCTATAAGGGAGTACCCATACGACTATCAGCTGATTTCTCAACAGAAACTATGCAGGCCAGAAGGGAGTGGCAAGAAATATTCAAAATGATGAACAGCAAGAACCTACAACCAAGATTACTCTACCCAGCAAAGCTATCATTCTGAATTGAAGGTCAGATAAAGAGCTTCACAGACAAGAAAAAGTTAAAGGAGTTCATCAACACTAAACCAGGATTACATGAAATGTTGAAGGGTATTCCTTAAGAAGAGGAAGAAGAAGAAAAAGGTAAAGGTAAAAAAATTATGAACAACAAAAAGGCATCAAATACATACCTACCAACAAGTGAATCTAAAAATCAAGAGAATAAAAAATCTGAAGAACAAAATGGACTGGTGAATATAATAGAATCAGGGACATAGAAAGGGATTGGACTAACAATTCACAGGGGGAAAGAGGTCTGAGGGGTGCGGGAAGAGATTGGACAAAAATCTTACACCTATGGATCAAGACAGTGGCGGGGTAAGGGTGTGGGGTGGGGTTGGAAATCAGGTGGAAGGGTGCTAAAGGGGGGGGAGGAGGAACACCTGTAATAATCTGAACAATAAATATTAAAAAGAAAAGAAAAGAAAAGAAATACAAATTCTTGAGCTCAATCCGAGACCTAATGAATCAGAAACTCTAAGAATGGGGCAGTTGGGGCCTGGCAATCTGTTTTAACCAGTTTCAGCTAGTTATTTAAAGTAAGATTAACTGCTATAAAGAGTAAAATGAGGAATTAAAAGAATCCTTTTGAAGTTTTTGGAATATAGAGATTAAACTCCATTATGGTACACTTTGAAGGGGGCATGTAAATTAACATTAGAATTTAATATGTTTGTTGGTTTCCTGAAAAATAATTACTATTATGCTCTTTTTCTGTCATAGCTTCTTTAGGTGTGTTCACAAGTTAAAAAGTCTCTTAAATCTACCAGTAATGTGGCCAGAACATAATTCGCTCTATTAGTTAACATTTGTCACCCACATCTGTCCTTCCTCCCCATCAAATGGATGATTTAAAAATGGAGAGGATATAAATTTTATTTTACATAGGTTAAGGGGAGATGAGTGTTTTCACTTTCCACATTATATATATATTTGAAATAGGTATGAGGGTTAAAGATATAATCTGGCCTCTTAAGAAAAAAAGCTTTTGAAATATGTCTCCCCCCACCCCCCAATACATCAACTTTAAAGTCTTAGTTTTAAATTGGATATCACTACAATAACAGTTCAAAATAAAGTACATTTATTTATTAGGATGTCAGCTTACATCATCAGTGTCTTTCACTCGAAGAATCTGTTCTCTCAGATCTTGTAAATCATTAAATGTGGATTGTGCTGTGATGGAATAAACTAATGCAAAGCCTTGTCCATTTTTCATGTACAAATCCCTCATTGCTGTAAATTGTTCCTACAATAGAAAGAATCATTAAAGAATAATGTTGTGACAGTTAATTTGACAATTTTCAAAGACTATAATTAGAGCTCAATGAAGAATATTGTAATATAATGTAACATATCTTTAAATTACAATCTGTGGCAAGATGCTATTTGAAAAGTTGTTATTTCAAAAAATAAGCTTTTAATTTAAAAATAATACACCAAAGCAGATTTATGTGCAATAACTATACTCAAGTGGAATAGAAATATCCTGTCTCTAAAAGCTACTTAAAGGAAGCTTTATAATATTTTGTAATTTGTAGGGCACCCAAACAAGTCCCCAAGTGACAGCTGCCTCACAGTGCTCTGGTTCCATGGGGGTCCACCAGCATGCTTACCTACCTACACCTTGCCATTTCCCATGCCTTTTCTCTTCCATTAGGGTAAGAACACAGTCCATGGCATATATCAGATACTCAAACATTAATTGAGTGAATACCATATATCCAGAATGAATCTTCCCTTCACCTTCAGATACCAACAAATCTAGTTGGTTTGTAAATATTTTAAAGGAGGAACGATGTCATTCAAAATATTTCACATAGTCACAGAGGAATAAATATATCTTAAAGAAATTAATAAGTATACCCAAGAATTTTCCACATTATAGAATATTAGCATTTACAAGGAGAATACTGCATAAGTTGTGCATATACTTTGGTACTTCATTTTACATACCGTTCCTGCAGTATCCAAGATTTCAAGCATACACTGTTGTGCATCTACTTCAACTTGCTGGCGGGAAAAAGTCAAAATAGACCTTTATTACTTTTTTTATATATAAACACATATCTTAATATACACAAAAGCTAATATGACATTTAAAACAGAGACAGATTATAGCAACTCTAATCTCAAGCAATACTTTAACAGAAGGAAAAAAAGCTAGATAATTAAGGTCCACCAACTTTGTATTAGGTGCAAAAACCATGTGTTCTGACTCAGTACAGATACTGACAAGATCCAAGCTCAATATGAATCACTAAACACTTAATTCTGGAAAGGAAATTATTTCAGCCCCAGCTGGTTTGGCTCAGAGATAGAGCATTGGCCTGTAAACTGAAGGGTCCAGGGTTTGATGCCAGTCAAGGGCACATCCCTCCCAGTAGGAGGCAGCTGATCAATGATACTTTCTCATTATTGATGTTTCTATCTGTCTCTCCCTCTCTTTTTCTCCTCTCTGAAATCAATAAAAATATATTAAAAAAACAAAACAACAACAAAAAACCCTTCATTAAAAAAAAGAAAATTATTTCAAAAAAGCTTAAAAAATTGAAACCAGTTGTAGTATGAATAATATCAGAAGTGATTCTGTCTACCTCAAAAATCTCTGGTAGCAAAAAAGCAGAGGACAGCTATAAAACAAATTGTTTTTCTCTGTTAATACCTTTCACCCAACATTTTCTAGGGAAAAAAGTTATTTAAAATTAGCTGTGGGGGAAAAAAAGTTCTACTGCCCCACAGCTAGGGTGCAAGAAGGGCTTTCCAGTTTTGTTTTGTTTTGTTTTTGTAGACTGTGGACAAAGGAATGAATGAAACACACTGACTGCACAGCAGTAGGGGCCATGCTGGCTGCTACATAAGGTGAGGCATAACTTTCTTGCTACTACATTAAAATGTCTCCACATTAAGTTTTAGTGTCATATGTTGTGTTAGCGAACATCAAAATAAACTTTGTTATGAGCAGTGACACTTTCTCAAAGAGTTATTAGTAGGAAGCTTAGCGATACTCCTATACTCACATCTTTAGGTTAAAAAAAAAAGTATATTTTCATCTTTGGGGTGGGGTTTGCATGGAACATGAAGCTTGGATGGAAACTTGAAATGGATGGCCTAGCTCTTAAGTTTATTTGTCAAATTAAAATGATGGGGTCATGATATACTTAAAATTCTGAGAGAGAGAGAGAGAGAGAGAGAGAGAGAGAGAGAGAACAGCAAGAGCCAAGTCTTTAAGATCCTCATAAACTGGTAGACATGCAATGCCAATAAATAATCAAGTGTAAATTTTCCCCACTATGTAAATAACATTCAATAATTATAAAGCTAAAACCAATAATTTATAGTAAAGTCAAAAGCAAAAGGCATTTTAAAGTAACATATACCTTTCTGTAAGAATCTTCTATCGTAGGATCATATTTTTCAACAAAAATTCCTTGAACAAACTGTACAGTCTGAAAAAAATTAACATACCATTATACTTCTAACGAAAAGAACAAATCTAAATATGTACATTTCAAGCTATTGATTTCACATAGTAGTTATGCCACTGATAAAAAACACAATCACATTTGAGTACATGCATTTGGTGAGATTACCTTAGAAAGTTTTTTTTTTTTAAAGTAATCACTATGCTCTTTTTAGTTAATTCTAAATTTAGAGATCATACTATATTTAAACATTTCCAGTTTATTGAATTTTAATTAGAAAGTGGCTAACTGTTTTTGTGTACACACATGTGTGTGCACACACACTTCCCCATTACTCTGGATATAATTACACATGAAAAAGCAGCTCATGCTCTGTTACACACACTTCTCAGTTTGATTTCAGTATGTCAAGTTCTGTGCTAAGTGGTCAAATAGATAATCAATCTATCTTATTGTGGAACTTTGCTAAACTCTCAACTACTCATCAAGTTATTTTCCCCAAGCTTCTTCCCTTTCCCAACCACCATCAAGCTGTGTCTTTTTTTTACTATACTTTTCCTTGATACAAGGGAAAAATATGACTGTCAAAATAACGTAGAAACTGTATAGTCAGTGGTGTTATTTGAAAAAGATTTTTATAAGCTTTATTTAATATTTTCTAACATAAAAATATATATAATGACAAAGACCAAAATTAACTCCCATGTGGCTCTGAAATGCACACTTTTATATGCTCTCACCTTCTGTGCTGAACTCAAACTGTATTCCTGGCATATTTCATGTTGGTCTGGAACCAGTGTTTCAGAGAAAATATGATCTACCCAGACACAACTAAAAGTTGACTAAAATTGTAAGAAAAATATTACATTGCTTCTAAAATTACTGAGATTTTTATCTTAATAGATAAATGAAAACAAATAATCAAAACCTAAAACTCAACAGAAAAACATGTCATGGAGTGAATAGCTTAGGTATAGTGAGAATGACTTACCAGAGCAGATTTTCCAACGCCTCCTGAGCCAAGAACGACTAGCTTATACTCACGCATGGTGCAAATCTGTCAAAAGCTAGTACCTATTAAAGAAAAGACAAAAATATATCTGTAATCAAGCGGTCCTTATATGAATAAGACCTTCAAGCAAATAGATTTATTTAAAAATAATTACCACACCACACTAATATGGAGCATCCCATAGACAGAATTACCAAAGAATGGGCTCTTTTAACGTATCAGAGGTAGAAAGAAACTGCAGAATTACGATATGACTTTCAGTACTTCCTAAGTTCAATTAGAATAATATATTTACTCTATTAAGAAAAAAAAATGGAGGGGGAGGAGGCTGAAGAAAAGCTTGAAAGGATATTCTATTGGTTAAGATGGCAGCAGTAGACATGTTTACCTTCCTTTCTATCCTGAGTCACAAGTAGTTGAATGACTATTAAGTACAGGAATATACCAAATTGGGGGGGGGGGGTGGGAAAATCCTGCCTTCACTGAGCTAATATTCTAAGAAAGATAAATAGGATAGGGCAGAAGTCTATAGACAAATCCAGCCCACAATTTGTTTTTGTACATAAAGTTTTATTGAAACAACCATACCTATTCATTTGTGTATTGTCTGTGGTTGCTATCTTGCTGTGATGGCAATTAAGAAGTTACAGAAGAGACCATCTGGTCTGCAAAGCCTAAAATATTTACTTTGCCATTTTTAGAAAAAAAATTGCTGACCCTTGAGATACACGAGTGGTAAATTGAACTAGCAGAGAAAGCAGACCAATGAAATGGGAGAGGTACAAGGTGTCTGAAAATGGTCAGGAATCAGTGGCAGAATTGAGTATCAATGGCCAGACTCTGTTCAATATGATGAAATACTAAGTATCAATAACAATAAAACAAAAAGAAGCAAACCATACTAAGGCTTATCATTATAACATTTCAGAATAGAGAAAGAAGAGTCTAAAAGTTTCCATGACAGGGGAGAGCATGAGAATACAAAGCTCCCACATTCCTAGGGGGAAAAAATTTGGTCAGTGGCTATGATACAAAAGTTGCCACCAGAACAGATTTTAAACTTTCTTCTTAATCAAGAAATAATAGTTCTTTAGTCATAGCAAAAAGTAACTACCAGAACTGGTTTAAAAACATGTAATCAACCAATAATCATTTGCTTTAGTGAATATAATTCTGTAAATTAGTCACTATCTGATAGCCCCTTTTGAAAGTCAGTTAATCACAAATGGATTCATTTTGGTATATTTCTTTGTGTTAAATCTCTCTATATATTTTTTCCTTCCAGCCTATATTCTTAGAAAAAATATCCTTTGTTTAACCTGTCTATGACATTCCTTTCTTTTTCAAGATGCCAGGTCTATTGCCATGGACTTCCTTTCAAAACTTTCTCCTTCACTTCTACCTCTCTAATCTACATACTGGAGGCCTGGGGCACCATCAGGGCCATCTTCCGCAGCTGCCAGCAGCTGGCCAGGCCATACCCTCTCCCCCGTTCCCTATGGGGCGATCAGAACTTGCCTGAGGGGAAGGGACTGAGAGGTTGACTGTGGGCTGGACAGCTCCTGCTTTGAGTGTCTGCATATATATTTCTGTTCCTGAATGAGGAACTCCTCCTCTAACCTCACAAAAAATTAGCTGTAAACTTTCCCATTTACTAGTCCCTATATTTTATTTCTAAACTTGAACCCATCATTCCTCTAGACTTTTTTCCAGTTCCTGAATACAGTATCCTTAACTTTTATGAGCTGTATAGTTCTTACCAGATTATAATTTTAGGAAAGAGGATATAAAGCTGAGCCAACTTTCAGCTTTAAGGATATTCTATCCAGTGGTTGGCAAACTCATTAGTCAACAAAGCCAAATATCAACAGTACAACGATTGAAATTTGAGAGCCAAAATTTTAAAACTTAAAACTTCTTCTAACGCCACTTCTTCAAAATAGACTTGCCCAGGCTGTGGTATTTTGTGGAAGAGGGGCCACAAAGAGCCGCAGTTTGCAGACCACGGTTCTATACTATAGCACACATATAAATTTTGGACCAATAAAGAAATTACTCTTTGTAAAAGTTTAACCAAAGCCAGGTTTATATAACATAAAAAAGCATTTAAAAATAGAATTTCAGTCCTGGCTGTGATACTCAGTGGTTAGAGTGTTAGTCCACACTCTGAAGATCTGTAATGATTTACCTGAGAAATATTTTTTAAAACTTAGAATTCTGATGATAGATGCCTCCAATTTGTGTTTCTGAATCCAATTAGAGGGAATGTGGTAACTCTGGGGACAAGAATTTCCTAAACATCACAAAGAACAAACTAACTACATTAATACAAATAAGACTGATCTCCAGCGTTCCTCTATCCAGTAAGTAGGAGGGCTATATCACTCTTTAATGACTTCTCTGCCATTTTTCTTTATCTATAACTGGAACAAACCTCACTTCAATGAACACACATCAAAATGCCAGCCAATCAACAACTGTCTCACACAAGTGACAGTGCTTCTAATGTTAACATTAATTCACTCCTGCCTTTGGAAGTGTGTTGATCCTTAAACTCTAATTCCCTAAAACCATATAAACTAGCAGTCTGCTCTGTTCAGGGAAGACTGGTCTGACTAGGATAGCTGTTTCTGAAAGTACTCAATAACTTCAGCTTTGTTTTTTGTTTCAGATATGAATGGTCGCTCTTATTCTTTGACAGTTGACCTAAGACCCTCATTTGGCATCATTCCAAATGAAGCTCTTAGACAAACAAGTGTACTAAATAAATCGGCTGCTTGTGACCCACTGCAGTTTGTTCTTTGAACTTACTGCCAGATGAGTCTGCCTTAACAATGATGGGAGTTCCAACTGGTTCCTTGAGTTTTCATTGCTAAATTTATTTTATCCTAGGACTTGCACCAAATTGATCTTTATGTAAGGCAATTAGGCCTTTAGATTTTGGCTTAGAGTTATACTGTTTGGTAAAGCCAGTGACCAAGCAAAGGTGAACGACTGTCAAACTTCACACTGAGTCACTTTCAAAACCTTCATGATGGCATATTATTAAGATCAATATCATAGGATTGTTGATTATATGGCTCTTTCCTAATTTCTACTTGGTTAGGCAACCTGATAATCTATTTGCAAGGACACATCTATTAAAATTTTTTTTAAAGCACTCAAATCATTTTTATTTAGGAATAATTTATATCCAATGAAACAAGTAGATCTTAGGCATTGCAGTTAAATTAGTGTTGACATTTTCTAGTACTGGCAACCACAAACACAGCCCTCATTAAGATTTAAAAGACTTTTATCACCCAGAAAGTTCCCAATGTACCTCTTCTAAGTAATTATCATGACACCATTTTTCTTGTCTCTAGTGATCTCTTTCTTACTTGTCAAAGCCAAAACCTTTTCGAGGTGGAATTTGTGTCTTTTATACACTTCTAATATAGGTAATCTTTTTTCTTGCACTTAAATTGGTAAATGACAAAAACTGTGATTAACAATTGTGACTTAACAATTAGACTGATGGTCAACTTTTGGAATGTCAAAATTAACACCTTAATAGGAACTAAAATTATATGAAGAACTTTGGGACAAAAATAACACTGAATAATTAACTTCTTTAATTGGTACTCTGGAGCTTCAAAATACGACTAAAATAGTCTTTCTTTTCTTCTCTACTGCTCAAACCGTTGGAAACCTAACCTTCCTGATTCACTCTGTCTATTTATACTACCCACAAAACCCTTCTATGTCTTCTGCTTCCCTTCCCTTTACCTCGGAAACAAACTACCTTCCTGAGGGTTTCTCAGTAAAGGAACAATTATACTAAACAATGAACAGCCCCTTTAATTGTCTAAGTAGAAAGCAGAGCTATAAAAATTGAATTTAAACAATGGCCTAGAATTTAGTTGAAGTGATGTTTAAGGATTTTCCTAAATCTCAGGAAGAATGACAGAAATTTGGTGCAGAATTCCAACTTAATTACTATTTAATTTCCCATAAAAGAAAAAGGTTAAAACAGCAGGATAAAAAAGACCAGATTCAAATATCTTTTAAAAAAGTGATGTAGAAAGAACAATAACCTAGTTAGTTTCTACTTCAAAAGTCTTTCGTAGGGGTAGGTTGGTCAAGATTTAAAGTTGCAAACAAAATAATTTTGATAGAAAAAAAAAATTGACTTCAGGAAATTAAAAAAAATTTATTTTGTGGTAGACCCTGGCTGAGGTACAGGGAGACAAGTCCCTTCTCTCTGATTGGCTAGGAAATTTAAAATGGAAAATAGTAACTTAGAAAATGTACAACGGCTAAGCATTTTCAGAGACCCTCACAAAGTAAACAAGCTAGAAAGAAAAACTGAACCAAAGTTTCTTTGTTTTCTAAGAAATGGGAGCCTATGGAATAGGATACCTGTGCATACTACAAGTAGAGCATTGGAAGAACCAATGTTCCATGCTAACTTAAGAAACGAAAGTAGAAAGATCCCATATCTGTCCCATAATGCTGCTCCAAGGGAAACTTGAGCATGCAATACTAGTAATTCCTGGACCTTTCCTCACTGGAGGTAGGAGTAAACTGACTACACATAGAGTCTTAAGGGAATATTTTGAGGTGATGGAAGTGTTGTAAAACTGGTTGTAGTGGTGACTACACAACTATAAAGTTACTAAACCCAAAAATAAAAACAATGACATAAATGAAAAACAAAAATACTGACTGAATCAACATAAAAATTACCATTTCAAAAACATTGACTATTGCCCTAAGCTGGTTTGACTTGGTGGTTAGAACATCAGCCCACAGAGGAAGGGGTCAGGGGTTCAATTCCCAGTCAAGGGTATGCATCTCAGTTGCAGGCTGCATCCCTGGCCCAGGTGGGCATGTGGCAACCAATTGATGTGTCTCTCTCATATCAATGTTTCTCTCCCTTCCCCCCCCCCTCCATTCTCCCTCCTTCCCTTCCTCTCTCTCCAAAAATCAATGGAAAAATGTCCTCAGGTGAGGATTAAAAAAAAAAAAAAAAAGACATTGACTATAAAACATTTATGGAAATTACATTTCTTTCTATTAAAAAATATATATTTTATTAATTTTTTACAGAGAGGAAGAGAGAGGGATAGAGAGTTAGAAACATCGATGAGAGAGAAACATTGATCAGCTGCCTCCTGCACACCCCCTACTGGGGATGTGCCCACAACCAAGGTACATGCCCTTGACCAGAATCGAACCCGGGACCCTTCAGTCCGCAGGCTGACACGCTATCCACTGAGCCAAACCGGTTTTGGCAGGCCTCTAGTTTCTTAATGAGATGGTTGGGATTCTTTTTCCCAGTTGCTTCATTTATCCATAAATATTACTTATTGCCAGAATGAATCATGTTCACCCATATTAGTGCTTCTATAAGTAATTTGTTCCTCCTGTGTTTTATTTTTTATTGTTATTGTTAATTCTCACCTGATTTTTTATAGAGGATGGAGGGAAGGGGAGAGAAAGAGAGAGAAACATCAATCTGAGAGAGACACATCAACTGATTGCCTTTCGTTGGGACTGAGGAACTTGCAACTGAGGCACGTGCCCTTGATCAGAATTGAACTGGAGAGTGTTCTGTCCGCAGGCCAACACTCTAACCACTTAGCAAAACTGGCTAGGGCCCTTGTATTTTTTATTACTGACAAAAAAGATCCTTTGCATGGGTATAGGACATTTTCTTCATCCATTCACCAGCTGGTGGACATTTGGATTGCTTCCAACTTGTTTTAATTTTAGTAACTCAACCAAGAAGAATTTTTACCAGAGCCCTATGGTCATAGGAAATTGAAAATGATTCAAATTTTGAAGTAGAGAAATGTGATTCAAGTCAGCAATAGACTTCCAAATCTAAAAATATAGTGACAAAACACATCTAACTTACTAATAAGTTTTTTTTTTTTAACAAGGAACACCAATAAGAAGAAAATACAACTAAACATAGTCATTATCTTTCATTAATTTTTTTCAATACTTTCTTATATGGACCCAGCAACCATAATATTTTAATTTATGTTTGGTCAACCAACTGTAAAACATTCTAGTTTGAATTTCCAGTACAGCTGATGAGATTTTGTTGGTTAACATATGCTCTTTTATGGTATTCCTTGTAAATAATGGCATTTATATGTAAAAACTGGATGCGGTTTGGAAGTTATCTGTAAAGAATTGCTTATTAACAAAAATATGCCTATGCTAATCTGCAAATACAGCATTATTTGAATCAAGCTTTAATCTATGTACTTAACCAATGCTATTAACTCATTAATTAGTGAGGGATTCCAAGATCCCCATTTTCTTTGGGTGGTTAAACAGGCAAGAACTAAGTATACTAGTATATGCATAATGAACTTAGAAGTGTTATTAACAGTGCCACTTCTCACATATATTATATTTCATCAGCAAGAAAGTACAACTCCTGTAACAAGTAGGCACTATACAATTATAAATATGGAGCATGACTCACATTACTTCTCCAACAATTTAAGAATACAGATGAAGAAAACCAATTAAATATGTTAACTGCCAAAACATTGAAAATTCCAATACTGTTAAAAAAGAGTTAGAAACAATGACGAGAGAGAAACATCTATCAGCTGCTTCCTGCACACCCCCACTGGGGATGTCCCTGCAACCAAGGCACATGGCCTTGACCAGAATCAAACCTGGACTCCTCGGTCTACAGGCTGCGCTCTATCCACTGAGCCAAACTGGTTTCGGCCTGGAAGCATTTTTGACACTAATTTTTCAAATACTCTGCTACTTATCTTTTACTAAAAACCTTTTGGTTATTTTATGTATTTATATGTCATTTGCATTTAAAGATTCCTAATTTTAGTTACTTACATAGATCCCCTAAAATTTGTGAATCAACCAAATCCTGATCAGACTGACTGACAATTCTTTTAGTTTTACTTGTATTTCTTGCAAAATTCTTGAGTAACCTGTTCACTAATTTAAAAGGTGGTTTTATTACTACCTCTACAACTTTCTCCATTTACTTTACAGGTTGGCTTGCATTGTTGGTTCATTTTATCAATTTAAGAAGCTGTTTAGTTCTAGTCTTAGAGAAAATCATAGGCAAGACATGGAAAGATAAGAAAACACCTCCTAAAGGCTCTATCCCAAGTCAAGTTCCAGGAGGTGTTTCGTAATTGCTTGAAATGAGAGTTGAAGAAAGCAGCAGACACAATCATGTTCCACATCAAGTGCAGTAAACTTATCTAAGATAGGATTTCATCAATCAGAAGTTATTAATTGGCATTTTCACAAAACAATAACTCTGGGCAGAAAATTATGAAGAGATTTATGAGTCAAAGAAAAAAATTATAGTAAAGTTTTATTCTAAATGTATTCACTATGTAAAAGTACATAGCAAAAAGCACATTATTAATTCCATTATCCACCATTCTATATAACATATATTTTTCATAATAAGACCTAAGACAGACCCAACTTCAGATATTACTGTTCCTAATATGAACTACAAGAGTAATTCTGAAAATCCTTGGGGAAATAATTTTCCCCAATGCCTAACATAATGATCCAACAATATATATAAGAAGAGTTGTAGACACAACCAAGTGGGATTTATCCCAGCATACAAAGTTGTTTCAACATTTAAAACCCAATAAATGTGCTGAAACCGGTTTGGCTCAGTGGGTAGAGCGTCGGTCTTCGGACTGAAAAGTCCCGGGTTCGATTCCGGTCAAGGGCATGTGCCTTGGTTGCGGGCACATCCCCAGTAGGGGGTGTGCAAGAGGCAGCTGGTTGATGTTTCTCTCATCGACGTTTCTGGCTCTCTATCTCTCTCCTTCCTCTCAGTAAAATATCAATAAAATATATTTTAAAAAAACCCCCAATAAATGTAATTTATCACATGATCAGGATAAAGAGGAAAAATCACATAATCATATCCTATACAATAAAGGCCTAATATGCAAATTATCCCCTTGAGTGGTCGTTTGACCAGGGAGTTTAACCACTCGCTATGATACGTTCTGACCACCGGGGGCAGCGTGGAACATGTTGGGCATTGGTGATGTTGCACCAGCAGCGGGTACTCAGGTGCCAGGTGCCCACAAGGAACTTGCCCTGTACCCATATGGCCTCTTCTGGGTGAGTTGGGCTGCAGCTGCAGGGACCACAAGGGCCAGTCAGCTCCCTGTGGGTTAGCGCAAGAGCTCGTCTGCAAGGCTGGCTGGAGAGAGCATGCTGCCCACTGGCTTCTATGTGGCACCATGGGTGGCCCAGAGGACAATGCTGCACCCTGGCCTGCAGTGTCAGGTCACGTTCACCGCATCCCCATAGGGGGACTCGGGTGCTGTGACTCAGGCAGAGGGTGCACAGGGGCCTGGGGGCTCAGAGGTCAGCTGTCCTCACGCTTCAATAGCTGGCCAGGCCTAGGGAACGCACCCATGCATGAATTTCATGCACCGGGCCTCTAGTCTATAATAATAAAAGTATAATATGCTAATTAGACCAGACAGCTGGACATCCTTCTGGAAGAAGCTGCTGCAGCAGGGGTGAGGCAGAGGTGGTTAGAGGCAATGAGGCAGGCGAGCAAGGGGTTAGAGGCAGTGAGGCAGGCAGGCGAGCAGTTAGGGGTGATGAGGCAGGCAGGCAGAGGTGAGTAGAGGTGATGAGGCAGGCAGGTAGAGGCAGTAAGGGGCAATCAGGAGGCAGGTGAGTGGTTAGGGGTGATCTGGCAGAGGGATTAGGGGCGATCAGGCAGGCAGGCATGCAGGCGAGAAGTTAGGAGCCAGTGGTCCTGGATGGTGAGAGGGATGTCTGACTTCTGGTTTAGGCCAAATCAATTGCCCCCCTGCCCCCTGCAGTATATGTAGGAATTTCATTCACCAGGCCTCTAGTAAATATATATTTTAAACTCTTGGCTATTTACTTGGTGTTGACATGTACTAAGGACCTACTCTGATCTAGGAAATGTGCTAGAACCTGAGGATTAAAAAATAAATTCTAGGAAATTATAACTTTTATCATAATTGCTATAATATAGCATTCAACATTCAACACCAATATATAAGGAATGCCTACTACATGTTCTAGGCAATGTGAATAAAGCAGTGAACAAAAGACCCTGTTCTGAAAATTTATATAATCCAGAGGGGCAGGGAAAACAAATAAAATCAACATAAAATATGTTAGATGGAATAAGCACTGTGGTTAAAAAAAATAAAGCAAGGTAAGGAAGAGAGTGTGGGAATGTGGGGATTGTTTTATAAAGGGTGGTTATAAAGAACCTCTTTTAAGATTAAAGTAATACATAGCTTATTGCCAAAGAGTCCTTTTAATGGATTGCTATTAAATCTTGTTTTTAACAAAAGGCTCTGTCATTAGGCTTTGTTCTGTTTAGTATTTTTAAATCACCATCTTTGGTAGGATGACATGTCAATTAATTTGTGGCTGAAGTTAAATTTGGATTTTGGAGAGCTCATGGCTTTAATGTCCCTTCTTCTTCTGCTAATAGGGACACAAATGAGATTTTTGGAGGAATTTAAATGTAGTTGTTCTCATGAGGAACTGTTATTCAGTAAAAATGTCACTCAGTATTTTCCTTTATCAGATATTCAAACCCCCTCCCCCCCTTTGCCCCTTTCTTTTCCCACTAATCACTTTCTGGAAGGGATGATACCTGATTTCTTTTTGTCTCCAATTTCCAAAGTAGTATGTTAGCAGTTAAAGAGAATTACTGTGTTCTCTTCTCACTCCCAAATAAAATTAAATTTCTCAGCCAAGTCAATAGGTTAGCACGGTAGTTAAGTGACAAAAGATAAAAAAAATAAATAAAGATTTCAACAATGTTTCAAAACAGGCACTTTATTGGTTTCTAGAAGATCTTCTCACACAAGTTGGATTTTGTAGAACTCTCCCTGCTCCCAAGGCTAACTTGGACATGACCTAAATATTAAACTGTCAGTTTTCCCCACCTCAAACCTGATGTAATTGTAAATTCTATAGGCATACTGAGTGACTCAAAGATCTACTGTGTATTCCAAACATAATTTAGGTAACCTGAATACGAACATTAACTTGGTGTTTTAGAATTGGATACACACACACACACACACACACACACACACACACACACTCATAAATGCATGCACACGTGCCTTAGTTAACTGTATTTTACTAGAGGCCCAGTGCATGGGGTTTCTAGAAGCTGCCAGCTGGGGATTCCCACCCTTCCCCAGCCAGCTCCATCCCCTGGTCCAACTGCCGGACGACCTCCCCGTTAAGGAGGCAAATTGCATATTATGCTTTTATTATATAAGATACTTAAATAATAAAATCATAACAACAGTTATGAGCACAAGCTGTAGACCTGGTTTCTTGGGTTAGGATGTCAGTTCTAATACAGATTAGCTAAGTGACCTTGTTCATGTTATTTAAACTGTGCATCATTTACTCATCTGAAAATGCAACTAACAGTACCAGTACCCACTACTTAAAGTTTTTTAAAAAAATATATATTTTATTGATATTTTACAGAGAGGAAGGGAGAGAGATAGAGAGCTAGAAACGTCGATGAGAAAGAAATATCAACCAGCTGCCTCTTGCACACCCCCTACTGGGGATGTGCCCGCAACCAATGTACATGCCCTTGACCGGAATCGAACCTGGGACCTTTCTGTCTGCAGACCGATGCTCTACCACTGAGCCAAACCGGTTTCGGCCCACTACTTAAAGTTTTTAAGATTCAAATGAAATAACTTATTCTACACAAATGTTTAACACCAGTGAGTAGCATATAAAGTCTATTTTTAAAATAAATATTTAGATTTTTTTAAAGACTATTAATAAGTTACTTTTCATAGGTAAACTGCCACTTAAGTTCATACCAATGAACTTAACTGCAGGTGACTGGCCAGGGGCCCTGCCCTGGACTGGGGTTGGGGTGCTGTGCTGTACTATACTATACAAAACTGTACACCTGATTCATTCTACCTTGTTGTTTCTGGAATCAATTTCATTTTCTCCACTCTACTTTTTAAGGGTCCACATTATTTCTCACACAAGAAAAGGGAGATAGAGGAGGCAAAGTATGAAGAGAAGACATTTTTACGGGAATAATGATGTTCACAGGAAGATGAGGATTTTTCTGGGCAAAAGCATTAACATGAGAGAACTCATCACATTATCAATGCAGGGATAAGTGGAAGAGGAAGAAAGGACCTTCCTTTGCTTAAAAGTTTGGCCTGTATTTTATAAGAAATGGAGAAACAAGAGTTTGCAAGCTGGGAAATCATCTATCTATATATATATATAAAGCCAGCAACCATAACGACCATAACAACCCTAATGATCAGTCAGCAATGAAGCCCACTGTGGCCAGCAAACGGGCCGATCAGGGGATGGGCTGGGCGGCCAACTTTGTGGTCCCTCCCCCCTGCCAGTAATCAAACTCTCCCACACTAATCAAGAGTGGGCTGCTAGCCAAACGCCACCTCCCCTCCCCCTCTCCCGGCTCCCCCCTCCCTTACCAGCTCTACCCCTCCCCCATCAGCCAGCCCCACCACGATAGACCCGCAACCCCTCCCCCTGGCTAGTCTGCCACTGATCTCACTCCCCACCCCTCATAGGGCCAACCTCCTGCAGTCCCCCCACCTGTGATTGCAACCCCATCCCAATAGGGGGCAGGCTGGCCAGCCAACCTCCTGCAGCCCTTCCTCCTGGCTGACCAGGCCCCAGATGGGCCCCCACCACCTTGACTGGCCCACCCCCCTGCTGGCTCTGCCCCTGATTACCCCCATCCCAATAGGGGGCGGGGCTGAATGGCCAACTTCCTGCAGCCCCTCTCCCTGACCAGCCCCCACTCCAGGTCACCCTCCCCATCCTGATCAGGGTCAGGGATGGCCAGCCAACCACCTATGCCCCCCCCCCCTTAGAACCTCCATCGGCAACCCAACCCCAATTGAGGGTAGGGCCCACTGGCCAATCACCTGCAGCCCCTTCCTCCAGTTGCCTGGCCCTGATCAACCTCCCATCTCCTCTTCCCAATAGGCCCAGCCCAATCCAGCTGGACCCCACAAATGCATAAATTTGTGCACTGGGACTCTAGTATAAACATAACTGTTTTAGAATGATCACAGAAGTATTAATTTTCTGAATTTTAAAAATTCAGTAATAAGTTTACCACAGATGAGAGATGATGACCCTCATCAAGGCAGTGATAGAAGGAATAAAGAGACGGTATATGAGAAATGTATAAGTCATAATCAGGGGACATGGTGAATGACTAAATGGGTGTGAACAGAGCAATAAGATGCACCACGATCAAACAGATGAATAATGAGGCCTTTAAACCAGGCAGCACACCTAGGGGGAACAGACCTGGTTTAGTAGATAGCTTTCATCTTTTGGAATAGGTCTCAAAGACAGTGGAGTAAAAGCTGACAATGTTATGGACATGACAGCAGCATCTTTTATTTCTAAAGAGATTTAGAAGGAAGATGCTCATTGCCTGTGTTCAAAAGGCTTCAGTCAAGGAACAATGACTGGTTTAGTGAGATTAGAAATGCAACATGTGTAATTTTGTTTAAATATCTAAGATTTTATAGTTTTAGTTGTAAGGCTTCAAATAAACTCTGATGGATTCTTTTGCCAGTTTATGAGAGAAAAAAATCATGAAAATAAATAATATTGTATAAAACCAAAAGCCTTTCTAGTCTTAATGAGTTTCTCAGTGTAAAACAGTCAGTAACTAGCTTGTATTGTATAATAAACCATAAAATATAAAAATCATTTGCCCATACAGTATGCCTTTGAACTTGCTCCTTTTCCTCTTTTCCTGAAGGCTTTTGTAAACAGAAGAGTAGAATCTTACACCCTATTTTTTATTTCTCTGGGATTAAACAGATATTACTGATATGGTGACACCATTGCCAGTGTTTACTTCATAGTCTTTTGAGGTCTAGTCTATATATATATATATATATATATATATATATATATATTATATTTATACATATACATATACATATACATATACATATACATATACATGTGTGTCTAAAAAATAAATCAACCAAAACTATTACTAGGATAAGCAAAAAAAGTACATTATTTCCTCATTTTTCCTAAGAAAAAGACACCATTCTATTTTATTGTCTTTTCAAATCTTTTTATCAAACAAATCTTATCTTTACATTTCTACACAGGAATATAAGATTGGATACATTTGCTTTAAAGGCACAAGTAATTTTTCTACAACAATGTGATTCAGGATATAGTGACCAAGTCTCACAAGCTGGCAAAAAGAACCCTAAAAAACACCATCAAAAGGACTCTATTTACATTCTTTTTTAAAAAAATTATATTTTATTATATTTTTATTGATTTCAGAGAGGAAGGAAGAGGGAGGGAGAGAGAGAAACATCAACGATAAGAGAGAATCATGGATTGGCTGCCTCCTGCAAGTCCCCCACTGGGGGCTGAGCCCACAACCCAGGCATGTGCCCTTGACCGAAATTGAACCAGGGACCCTTCAGTTTGCAGGCTGACGTTCTATCCACTGAGCCAAACCAGCTAGGGCACTATTCACATTCTTAAAACAAGAAAAATAATGAAACAAAAGCCACCCCCCCACCCCCCCAAAAAAAACCCAACTAAAACAAACCATCCCAGAAGAGCCTATTTTAGCCAACAGATTAATCAAATTAAGGGCACTATTATTATTATTGCACATAGCCCAGGGGGCATGTTAAAGTTTAATCATTACAAAGCAGGAGGAAACACTGATGTGAGAGAGACACATGGACTGGTTGCCTCCTTCATGCACCCTGATCAGGGCCGGGGATGGAGCCTGCAACAGAGGTACATGGCCTTGACTGGAATCGAACAAAGGACCCTTAAATCCTAGGCTGATACTCTAATCATTGAGCAAACCGGCCAGGGCAGGAACTAAGTCTTTAAAGTCCTTGTAGGCATAGAGTATCAATATTTTTAATAGCTCTTTTCCAACAGTACCATCAGGCACAGTGTTTGTCCCAGAATAGTTTTATGTCCTACTATGGATTAACTGATAAAAATTGCAAGGGTTTTTCGTAGACACTTTAAGTTATTTCCTGCTATTAGATCTAAACCATAGAATTCATGGATTTATATAACACTAGATGCCTCTTGCAGGAAGATTCCTGCAATAGGGATTCTTGCTTCAGTCTCTGCTGCCCCGCCTGCTACTCTCCTTTCTCCCCTACCCTGCTGTCTTCTCTCCCTTTTCCCCGCTACCCTGCTTGCTTGCTTCTCTGCAGCTTTGCGCCCTTCTGCAGCGCTTGGCTTCTTTCTATGCTGTCTTCAGTCTTTGCTCTGGCCTGGATATGCAAATTAACCACCATCTTGGTTGGGTTTATTTGCATACTCACACTGATTGGCTGGTGGGCGTGGTTGGTGGTGTAACAAAGGTATGGTCAATTTGCATGTTTCTCTTTTATTAGAGAGGATTATCACGCACTAATGCTAATTCCAGCAAAGGAATGACAAGGATAGACTATCCTAGACATTTCTTTAGAAACCACCTGCAAATCTATTACCAAAACTTAAACCACTTTAAAGGCAATGAAGAAAACTGTAAGGTTGCCCTACACCTTGCTATAGCTAATAAAACACATTTAAATAAAGTATTAGTGCCCTAGCATGTCTGGCTCAGTGGATAGAGCGTCGGACTGCAGACTGAAGGATCCCAGGTTTGATTCCGGTCAAAGGCACATGCCCAGGTTGTCGACTTGATCCCCAGTAGGGGGCATTTGGGAAGCAGCCAATCAATGATTCTCTCTCATCATTAATGTTTCCATCTCTCTCTCTCTTCCTCTCTGAAATCAATAATATTAAAAAAAATTGTGTTAAATTAAAAAAATAAAAGTACTATTATCTAACAGAGTATGAAATTAATTAAAATTTTAGTAGTACCACCTTCTGATAAGACACTATGCTATATCATAAATAAACATATCCTTAAATAGATGAATTAATAAAATTCTTATTTTTATTTGAACATTAAAGAATGTCTGTCTAAAATAATATTCAGAAACTTAATTAATAAAAGCCCCAATAATCCTCCCCTACCAAGTCAATCACCTAGTTACCAGGCATTCATTACATTGTCTTTGAACTACAGCACAGTGATAGGTAAAGGAGATGGCTACATTATTAAGTGAAATCAGGGTGACTAACAGGTCCTGGTTTTAGTACTGAAAAGTCTTCTGTCCCACAAAATCCTCAGTCCAGGGCAAAACAACCTAGTTGGTTATTTTGGGTAGATACATCTTGATAGAAACTTAGAGCACGTTTGAGTGTTTATAGAAACAGACAATATCTGTATAGCCTTTACACTTTTGACATGCATTTTCTCATTTGGATAAAATCCAAGGACATTTACCAAGGAACACTTACTTAATTAGAAAAGTGTACCTTTCATCTACTCAGTATTTGAATATGCATCAAGTGAAGTCACCATGAAGGTTACAAAGATAAACAAAATATACTTGCTCTCAAGAAGCTTAGAATTTTGTAGGAAAGATGAGACATACAAATATGGAAACTATCATGAGAAACAAAAATATTAAGGAAATTCAGAAGAAGAAAGGCCAGACAGATTTATGAAGAAGGTGGCAAATGAATGAAAGTTACAGCATTTGAATAGGAAAGAACATACCATGGAAAAGAAAGGTGACAGCAAAGGCATAAAAGGCAGCAAATGTAGGAATAAGATTAGACATTCATAGAAAGCAGGGTGTGACTGCATCTCAATGTGCAAAGGGACAGGAAAATAAAAACAGCAGGAGTTTAAAATTAATAGAGATCTCTGAGTATTGGTCAAGAACCTTGATTCATTTGGTAAGCAATAGTACTTACTACATATTTTGAAGAGAAACACACCAACTCTGAGAAAACTAAACGTACTTAAAAAATGAATTTACAAAGTTCTGCCTGGTTGGCATGGCTCAGTGGTTAAGTGTCAACCTACAAACCAGGAGGTCACAGTTTGATGCCTGGGTTGTGGGGTTGACCCCAGTAGTGAGCCTACAGTAAGTAGCCAATCAATGATTCTCATCATTAATGTTTCTCTCTCTCTCTCTCTCTCTCTCTCTCTCTCTCTCTCTCTCTCTCTCATTGAAAATAATAAAAAAAACACACACATATTTTTAGAAAGTTCTTACAGAAGTTTTGACAATACATCTAGAAATGTTCATTTAACATTTTATTAAAACATGATCAGTAGTATGCTATACTTTTAAAATACATAAATTGGTTTACAACAAAAACCTACAAAAAAGATGATGAAAACCAAAATGAAGAAAAATGTAAGAAACTGACAAAAGACAGTTAAGGTAACTGGCAATTTCAGCTTTATTCTACTACACTGTGTGAATACTAAGTAGTTACTATGTGTGCAGGAGTGCAGACACGACATGCACATATCTTATGCTCCCTATTTTTCACAACAGGATGCTAACTGATACCACAGCATCTGGTATCTAAAGCATACCGAGATTACTTTTAGCTAATATGATTACCATAGAACATGGCACTTAGGGTATTTACCTAAGATCTCACAATAAGGCAGATGTATGGGCCATATTTTTCCTCAACCTGCTTTGGATCTGCTATGTGCATAAAAAATACTCAGGGCTTAAATACCTCACTGTGTATGTTAACTGCTGCACAACTAAAACCTAACACAGTGCGTGGAACACAGAAGCCATTATTATTGAATGAATCAAAACCAGTTTCTTGTCCTAGAGCAGTGCTTCCCAAACCTCTGACATATGGTACCCCTTCTATGATTTAAAAAAATATATATTTTATTGATTTTTTTACAGAGAAGAAGGGAGAGAGATAGAGAGCTAGAAACGGCAATGAGAGAGAAACATCGACCAGCTGCCTCTTGCTCACCCCCTACCGGGGATGTGCCCGCAGCCAAGGTACATGCCCTTGACCGGAATCGAACCTGGGACCTTTCAGTCCACAGACCTACACTCTACCACTGAGCCAAACCGGTTTCGGCCCTTCTATGATTTTCTTAATGCTGAGTACCCCTCGTCAAAAAAAAAAAAAAATAAATAAATGGATGTATTTTAATAACAATCAAAATATATTTAGTTTTTCCTTTTTATGGTACATATACAAAATAATAAACGAAAAATAAAATTATTCATAATAAAATATAAATAAGTTATATTATAAATAACATTTATTTGTACACCGGACCATCTCACGCCTCACAAGACTGTCTTGACTTGGCTCATGAGACCCTAGAATTAGGAGCAGCTAAGCACGGTGCAGTGCATAGCCCCACCAAACTCCAGTGCAACGAGTACCCCCACCAAACTCTTCCGTAACCCTGGGGGCACGCGTACCACACTTTGGGAAACAGGGCCTAGAGCAGGGTTGGGCAAACTTTTTGACTCGAGGGCCACAATGGGTTCTTAAACTGGACCGGAGGGCCGGAACAAAAGCAACCTGACCATGCTGGCACTCTCATCTTGGGCTGCTGGTGAAGGAGCGGAGGGGAGAGCGAGAGAACCCTCCGCTCTTTCGGCTCCGCGGGCCGGGTGGAACAGCCAGATCCAGCCTGCGGGGCCATAGTTTGCCCACGGCTAGCCGAGGAAGGGTTAGCAAACTCCAGCCCTCAAAGCCAACTCCCATCTGCTGCCTATCTTTTTGTAAATAAAGTTATGTCAAAACACAGCCATTCAATTGCATATTGTCCATGTTTTACTCAAAACAGCATTAGCAGAGTTGAGTAGTTGTGACAAAGACACATGGTCCACAAAGCCTATTTGCTAGATAGCGTGGAAGAGATAAGGAGATATTTTGTCCATTAAGTCACTGGTAGCAAGTAGGTTTTAGCTCAAACACTAACTCAAAACATTGTTACCTGGACGATGAAGTTAAGAACTGTGGATAAAAAGGGTCCACATACTAAACCTGACAAGCTCAGGGAAGGCCTGAACGGTAGTCTTACATACTTGGAGACCTAAAATAATCACAAAGGATGGTCTGAAATTAAAACTTTTTAACTAAAAGCAATTTATGGCAGGTAATCATGTTCTAGGCTAGAATTTTCCCCGACAGGTCACCTTAATTAAGCCTGTCTATTGTATTTGTGCGTCTACAATAATGTAACCTTTTCAGACCCCTCAACGCACAGAGACCACAAACTCCCTGATTGTTACTAATTGTTGACTTCAACTATCCTATACACACCTATGTAAAAAAAAAAATGTCTGAATATGCATATTCAATCCCAAAAGTTTACTTTGCTTTCTCCCACTTTCCTAATCTATTACCAATAGGTCTCATGTAACCCACTAGGTCTTCTTCTTCTTCTTTTTTTTGATACACACACACACACAGATGTTATGTTTCTGGAAGATGTAGTCTGGCCCATATGGGGTCACACCGTGGCATGACAGGAAGGAATCATGAATGGGGTACTTGAAGAGGCGGCAAAACAGTCACTACTGGGAATGAGTGGCAGGGGATGTGTCAAGGTCATATCAAATTTAAATGTGAAGAACCAGAAGCCTGGTTCAATAATGAAATAATGAGAGCAGTGGTCATTAGTAATATTTCTCATTATAATAGGGAGTGTGTGTGTTTGCTTTTTAAAAAAAAATATATATATATTTTAATGATTTTTTTTACAGAGAGGAAGGGAGAGGGAGAGTCAGAAACATCGATCAGCCACCTCCTGCACACCCTCTGATTAGGGATGTGCCCACAACCAAGGTACATGCCCTTGACCATAATCAAACTAGGGACCCCTGAGTCCGCAGACCGACGTTCTATCCACTGAGCCAAATAGGTTAGAGACGTGCTTGCTTTCTTAAAACTGATTTTTAGAGAGGGAGAGAGAGAGAGAAAAATATCGATCAGCTCGCTTCTGCATGCCCCTTACTAGGATAGAGCCCGTAATCCGGACACGTGACCTGACTGGGAATCGAACTGGCAACCTATTGGTGCTAGGAAGATGCCCAATCAACTGAGCTACATGGGCCAGGGCAGATTCTTCAGTAATTTAAATAACCTGCTGTTAATGTGGTAGTTTCCATAATCATAGAAAAAAGAAGAGATCCCACCACTGCGAAGGGATAACTATTATTTGGAGTAAGAAGACTAGATGTCTATGTTCCTACTGAAGCCACTTTTCCAAGTCTCCTGAATTTGTGATTCTAGAATTTAACACTAACACAAAGTGCTCAATGACAATGTTTGCTGAATGGGTTGCAGAATAAGATAATGACATCAATCTCAGAGATATCCCCATTCATTAGGGAACATAGTTATTTTCCTGTATTTTAAGCAAATACATACAAAGTATAGTTTATGAGCTATTGGAGCAGAGGTATTAGCGCTAGCAGATTAATTAGAATTTTCATGAATGGAAGAATACCACAAATAATTCTTTTTTAAAAAAATTGATTTCAGAGAGAGAGAGAAAGTGATAGAAGCATTGATAAGAATCATCGAATGGCTACCTCCGACATGCCTCCCACTGAGCCAGAAATCTGGGCAAGTGCCCTGACTGGAATTGAACGGTGATCTCCTGGTTCATGGGTCAACATTCAACCACTGAGCCATACTGGCCGGGCAAAATATTTCTTTTAATGTAAATTCTCAGATTTTACAATATACCTCTCCCCACAAGGATGGAAAAACTTTTAAAACATAATTTTACAGTCTGTTTCAACACAAGGCTAAATTCAGAAATAAATGCAACTAGTGTCTTCTAAGAAAGAAGGAACAAATGACTACAAAAATATTTTATTTCATTTTACTTTTAACCTAACCAGAATGAAATGACAAAGCTTAACATGACTACCCCCAAATGCATTTGAAACAATAAAAACACCATTATTTTAGGTTGTGGGTTTATCATTTGCATGACTAAATTACATTCTAAATAAAATTTCAAGACCAAGACATTCTTAATGGAAAATTCCCCAGTAAACACGCCAAAGGTTCAGAGGAGAAAAATTAACCAACTTAAAAAAAACCAGTGGAAGCCCAGGTACTTTCCATAACTTTCTTGAATAATTTTAATATCTCAATCCAAGCAGTTTATGCTAGCTGCTTAATGCCCATACTGGCTTGTGCAACTCATTTTTTTTATGAAGTTGTTTTTAACTAATTTATCACTTCTTTTTATACTTTACCTTCTTCAGTTTATTTAAAAATGCACTTAATATCCAGGAAAATAAAGACCACTTAGAAAAATAAAAAACATGCCACACATTATAAGTCATAAATAATGCTTATATTTGGCTTTCAATACACTATTCCACTTACTTGGTAGTTGACAGTTCAGTAAGTACTTTTTAAAAAGTAGCCCTAACTGGTTTGGCTCAGTGGAGAGAGCATCGGCCTGCAGACTGAAAGGTCCCAGGTTCGATACCAGTCAAAGGCATATACCTTGGTTGCGGGCAAATCCCCAATAGGAGGTGTGCAGGAGGCAGCTGATCAATGTTTCTCATGGATGTTTCTAGCTCTCTATCTCTCCCTCTTCCTCTCTGTAAAAAAAAAAAAAAAATCAATTATATATATATTTTTTTAAAGTAGCTTTGAAAAATGCCTGTCTTTGCAATTTAATGAGATATGCAAAAAAGAGCATTAAAATATCACAAAAAAAAAAAACCCCAAACAAACAAAACGGCAGCACATACACATTTGCAATCTTGGACATAAGTAACACCAAATGAATGGTGAAGGGCAGTGAGAACTGAAGTTTGGATGTTAGATGGGCTGTTAGAATAAGCAGAGCATATGGAGAAAACACAAAAAGTAGGCAGGCACTTCTTGCAATCCTGTTTCAGAAGCGTACTTTCAGTTATTTAACTTCTGTCAATACCAAGTGATTCACTCCATCATAGATTTTTAAACAGAGATTATGTTAGTCCTCTAATATTCCTATCCTAATATTCGATTGTACTCTTACTTCACAAATAAATGTATCATATAATCCTTAGAAACCTTATCAATTGAGAGAAAAATGGCACAGAATCTTATAAGACTTTAAAAATCTATCAAGAAGAAATTGTGGCCCTAGCTGGTTTGGCTTAGTGGATAGAGCGTCGGCCTGCGGACTCAAGGGTCCCAGGTTAGATTTCTAGGCAAGGGCATGTACCTTGGTTGTGGGCACATTCCCAGTAGGGGGTGTGCAGGAGGCAGCTGACTGATGTTTCTCTCTCACTGATGTTTCTAACTTTCCCTCTCCCTTACTCTCTGTAAAAAAAAAAAAATAATAATAATAAAGTATGTATTTTTTATTTTTTTTTATTAAATTTTTATCTGTGGCAGAAACTGGTTTGGCTCAGTGGTGGAGCGTTGGTCTGGGGACTGAAAGGTCCCGGGTTCGATTCCGGTCAAGGGCATGTACATTGGTTGTGGGCACATCCCCGTTAGGGGGTGTGCAAGAGGCAGCTGGTTGATGTTTCTCTCTCATCGACATTTCTAGCTCTCTATCTCTCTCCCTTCCTCTCTATAAAAAAAATCAATAAAATATATTTAAATTTTTTTTATCTGTATACATATCTTACCATTGCTCCCCTCCCAAAAATATGTAATTTTTTAAAAAAAAGAAATTGTGGCTAAAATATGAGGTAATCACTGAACATTTAAAAAAATACTTGCTATTTTCCAGGCATTTATATATACAAATGCATCTTCACTATTTCCAAACATTTAACTGGTGTATAACTACGGAATTAAGTGGTTCTCCCATTCCCTTAAATACTCATCACCCTAGAACATTCCACCCCACCAGTATAAAAAGTAATTCCTTGGTAGAGACTGTTTCTAAACTAAAAGCTATGTTGCTTTAAAGTAACATTTTTCAGGCCTCCATGTCCTCCCCAAAGACACAAAGTAATGATTTTGGACCTCAGGGATTCTGAAATCCTAAAATCTTGGAAACCTGAAAGTTTCTCAACTAATTTGGTGACAAAGCCTGACCTGATATAAAGTTTATACGCAGCAAAACTTCACCTAAGCACTGATATGAGACTATTTAATGTATCCTATTCCTTGAACATACTTTGCGAGATTCACTGTTAGCCTAAAATTTACATACCCCTTTAATATCATGTAAGATTCCACCTTATTTTTAAAGTCTTCTTGGACTGTGAGAACCTAAGAGTTTTCAGTTCTTTTCTCTGACTCTGTAAGAAGTCATCAAAATTACTCATGTGGGGACTTACTTTAAACAGCTGTTTAAATTTCACATGAACTTTTCATGTCCTTGCTAAGAGCCCTTTGTGCCTAAATTTTCAATTTAATCCTATAATAGTAACTGGGAACTAGCTCTTAATAACATGCAGTCAGATGAAGGAGTCCTCAAGAGTTAGAATCTCTAAATGAGGAATTATAGTTGGAAACAGGCACAACACTTTAAAATTATACAAAGGTAGCCTATGATGGGAATTGGTAAAAACAAACCACTGACTACTTTATGTATTATTTCAATTAAAATAATTTTTGCGCACTTACTATGTGCCAATTACTGGGTAACCATTTGAGATTGTGGAGTACTAGTAAAAGTGACAAGGTATTCCTGTCCCATTGACACAAAGAATTTAGAGGGGAAGAGAGGATAAATTGACAAATATAATAATTATTTTAAATATATTTTTTATTGATCTCAGAAAGGGAGAGGGAGAGAGACAAAGAAACATCAATCAATGGTGAGAGAATTAATTGATCGGGTGCTTCCTGCATGCCTCCACCGGGGATCGGCCCCAAAACTCCGGCATGTGCCCTGACCTGGATTCGAACAGGGACCTCCTGGATTATATGCTGATGCTCAACCACTGAGCCACACCAGCCAGGCAGACAAAATTACTGAGTGTGATAAGAACTATGAAGGTAACAAAGGGGAATGCTTCTTCATATAAGGTAGTCAGGAAAAACTTTGTAGATATGACATCTGAGCTGAGATCCAATGTTGAGACTGAGGCAGAATTGCAGACAATGAGGAAAGAAAGATTATGATAGACAGAAAGTAGGTGTAAGCACCAAAACTAAAAAGGCCATAAAGGACCCCAGTCAAGATCAGAAAGAAATCTAGTATTGTCTATCAACTATACTTAGTAATTAAAAATGAAAGTGCATTATATCTAGAGCTTGGTGAAAGGAGGTAAACTAGTGAAATTATAAGTTCTGAATCTGATTTTTATTTTAAGTCACTGGGGGGAAACTGGGACTGGAGGGCATTACATGATCTGATTTATATTTTTAAGAGGACTGTCTTCTGGATGGAGACCTAGGTAAACAAGTGAGGAGGCTCCTGTAGGAGTCCAGACAGCAGATGACTGCCTGCTTTAGCAAAGGCAACATCACAGTAATACAGGATTTTAGCGCTCCGAAAGGCCTTAACAGCCATTCACTTAAACTTTTTCTACATAAAGAGAGGAGTTAACCTGTTCAAGGTTTCACAGCCAGTGCCAGAGAGAGAAGGGAAGTTTGGGGCACCCAGGTCAAAGTTACTACCACTAACCATGCTATAGTGAAGACAACGGGGTGGAATCAAAGGTCTAGCTGCTAGCAACTAATCAAAACTAGCACATCACTTTTCAGATTTACCCCTCATGCTCAAAAAAATCAGCTAAAACTTATGACTAAAATGAAATGTGTACACTTAGAGCAGAGCAAAGTACATAACGACCTGTTGCAAAGTAAAAAAAAAAAAAAAGGTACTTTAAACTCACTCTGCTTAGTAATGAAATTTTAACACCATAATCTCTAAGACAGATAATACCAATTCGTCATATACATGGAGCCCTTTGGAGGAAAAGACCTATCACAAAAGCTTTTCTCCCCCCCCCCCCCCGCCCCCCAGCTTGTTCTCTTCTTTTTACTAAAAACAAAACAAAAACACACAAAAAAACCAAAAACTTATTGTTAAAAGTATTAAGGTACTCCTTTATCCCCATAAACTTCTTCTAGGGCCCCCCCCCCACAAGTGCTTTCCGAAGTTTGTATCCTTCCTGTTCAAACCCGAACTCTAAACAGTGATGGCCCTGTTCATTTAGAATGAGACCTCCTACTCACCATCCTCACTCTTTTCTGCTCTACTTACTGCTCTTTCCACCTCTTCACGATCTATTGTTCACCATCATCACTTTCATGTAAACAAATGAGAAATGTTATAAATGCTCTTCTATCTTGAAAAGCTTACAAACTTGTCTTCTCTTTACTTAAGGTGATGAAGTAAGGTGACTGGGCTCTTGGAAGACAACAACCACCACCACTACCACCCTTAAGAATACAAAAATCTGTAATAAGACAAAATTTCATAAAAATATGTTTTTTAAACTAGCAACTAAAGCTGCATAAGCAATAGCCAGGGGTAATCTTGTGACTAATATGGATGTTCTGGACATAAAATAGCATTTCAGTATGTTCTCAATTCAGAACGGACAGAACAGCTGACCAGTTAATTATTTAATACTAGAAGCCCAATGCACGGAGATTCGTGCTAGAATGGGCCTTCCTGTCCCTGGCTGCCAGCACCTCTCCCTCCGGCTGCCCTGGGAGCTGCCTCTTTCTTCTCTGGCCCTGCCCTCCCACACTGCCCAGAGGTCCTGAGAGACGGGGGTGGGGTGGAACGCCTGCGTTGGGTCATGGTGTCCAAAGCGTCCCACCCTATCGCTTGGCGCTTGTGTATGCAAATTAACCACCATTTTTGATGGTTAATTTGTATATCACTCTGATCGGCTGGTGGGCGTAGCAGAGGCGCGGTCAATTTACGTTTGTCTATTAGGTAAGAGAGGGAGAATTAAAGCTCCTTATTAAATTCCTCCCCTTCCAGTGGGATCAGGCTCCAGTAGGCAGGAGTGCTATGTTTACTGCCTGAAGAGACCTTAATACACTTATTCCTCTCTATACCACTCTATACCCCCTTCTTTTCCTCTGAAGTCAACCATAATCAAATAGTGATGCTCAGATTCAATACCCTCCTTCTTCATATAACACACCAATTTTATTATCTCCAGGGAAATAAATAATGTTAAATTTCCAAGAAATTGAGTGAAAACTATAATTTACCTTTCTTCTTTCATAATCTGCAACTTATTACTTCAACCAAATGCAGTTTAGCCTAAAAATCCTTTAGAATTTGGAATTGTCCTATGACGTGAGGTTTATAAAAAGTTGTTTAACAAAAATTGCTACAACTCTTAAATAAACATGAAAAAGAAACAGTTATCTCCCAGAAGGTAAGAACATTATCCATTATCATTTCTTTTGGAAAAGGATCTACTGAAAGTAGACAACACGCCAAATTCTTAGGTCAAATAGAGACATTATTAAACTTCAATAGGTAAAAGTCCATAGCTTCACTTATAAAAAAGCTGTAAGATATCCTAAAATTGTGCAAGTCAACTATTATCTTAAAAATCTGCTGGCCTGGTGGCTTAGTTGGTTGGAATATCATTCCCTACTTTTGAAAGGTTCCATTCCTGGTTGGAGCACATATCTGGGTAGGGGAATTGATCCTGTTCAGAATCTGTGAGTGTTTGTGGACACAACCGGTCATCGATTATTCTCTCTTCCTCTTTCCCTTCCCCTCTCTCTAAAATCAATAAACATATAATTGGGTGAGGATAAAACAAAACAAAACTGCTCTTTTAAGATTATGCCAAAACCTGGACACACATACAATCTATCTATGAGTAACCAAGTGTACAAAACAAGAATTAAAACGAAAAAATAGGCTTAAAAATATCAATTACCTAATCTATTACTGTGTGATTAAAAGGTGAATGGACACTCAAAAGACTGCAAAGAAATTAAACTTAAAATGTTTCTATGTTAATAAGATTTTAAGATAAAAGCACTTGAAAACACTGCCTCGCATATATCCATGGTTCCCATTCTTCTCTTCCTTTCAAAATAAATAAGTAAACAAATAAAATAAAATTTAAAAAATTATGTTAGACATTCAGCATAGCATGGAAAAAAATGAGTACTATAAAAAGAAAAAAGTGAATAATCAGATAGACGGTGAGAATCTTTTATTAGCTTTTCAGATAATTGTGGATATTTTCTTTTACTACTACACCAAAAGTTGACAACTGGTTGCAGTATATTGAACTAAGAAAGCGTATCAATAAACTTGATGTTCTCTTTAACATTAAAATCCACTGGTAGAACTGTGGAAAAATTTCTTATCTATGCATGACTTTGTAATATTATGTTTAGTCACTTGGAAAATACTGGTTCACAGAGTTACACAGATCTTCCAATACTGATACACTTCATTACATTTTATTAAAAACAAAACATACTCATTAACATCACCAACATCATCAAAAGAATATTTTAAATAATGAGAAACTGTCAAGAACACAGTGGCTGATATAAGTTTTCAAGACCTCTAATTTTATCACTGGCCATAAATACTGTCAGTCTTTTCCAACAGGCTCACTTTATTTTTGAGAAAAATGTCAGCCCAATACCCAAATCCAAATAACTATAGTTTGTCATGGATTCTTTCAAGTAAAAATGGTGTTCGTTAAAAAAAATGGCCAGTTCAACTTGCAATTCAAATAATCACATAAATGCTTTCCCCAGACAACAATGACAGCAAAAAGTGTTTTAAGCATACTTTGCATTTTGTCAAGTGTTGAGATTTAATTTAAAAAATGTTTACTTCTTCCCCCTAGCTGGTTAGTGTTTGGCCCAAGCATCAAAGGGGCCTGGGGTTTGAGTCCCAGTCAAGGGCACATACCTGGGTTGCAGGTTCAATCCCTGGCCTGGCCAGGACACATGGGGGAGGAAATCAATTAATGTCTCTTTTTCACATCAATGTTTCTCTTGCTCACTCGCTTTCTCTCCTCTCTCTGCCTTTACTCTATCATCTACTCTCTGAAAAGCGGTGGAAAATATATCCTCAGGTGAAGAAAAATTTTTTTTAAAAGCTGCGTTTAGGTAAAAATTTTTAAGTTTTGTTTTTGCTTTTAATTTTTTAAAATATATTTTTATTGACTGCAGACAGGGAGAGGGAGACAGAGATACAAACATCAATGATGAGAGAGGATTACTGATGGCTACTTCCTGCCCACCTCCTACTGGGGATTGAGCCCCAAACCCCAAGCATGTCCACAGGCTGAAGCTCTATTCACTGAGCCAAACCAGCAAGAGCTGTTTTTGCTTTTTAAATTGTGAGTGCATGGTAGTGAAGAATATAATGATTACTAACAGTGTGTGTGGTGCTCTGACCTGATTCATTCTAAGGTGTCAGAAGTTTTACCCACCATTGCTTTTGTATCATTGGTACAAATGTCAACACATGGAAAAGGCAAAGAACATCTCAGTATTATTATTTTTTAAATATATTTTTATTGATTTCAGAGAGAAAGGGTGAGGGAAGAGAGTTAAAATTTTCTTCAATGAGAGAGAATCATTGATTGGCTGCCTCCTCACACCCTACATGGGGTATTGAGACCATAACCCGGGAATATGCCCCTGACTGGAATCGAACTGTGATCTCCTGGTTCATAAGTTGACATTCAACACTGAGCTATAACCAACTGGTCTCAGAATTATTGTAAAAATAGTTTTGTACATGCAGACTTCCTGAAAATGTCTAGGCAATCTCCAGGATTCCTTCCACCTTTGAAAATCACTGAGCTAGATAATTTATTTGTTAAGCTTTTCACAATCACAATTATTTTTTCATTCATATCTTAATGGGAATCTTAAAATCAAATAACCAAATAAATTTCAACTGGGAATAGCAATGCTATAGGGGAACAAGAGCTTTATAATAAAAAGTAATACTTCATTAGTATATTCTTTGGTAAATATCTATCTATCTATCTCTCTATCATCTATCTATCTATCTATCTATCTATCTAAAAGCCTAAGTGACCATTACGACCAGTTGACAGAACAACCAGTCAACAGGTCAATATGATGTGTACTGACCACCAGGGGCAGACGCCCAGCACAGGAGCTGCACCCTGGTGGTCAGTGCGCTCCCACAGACAACCTTTCTCCCCACCTAACCTCCCACAGTCCGCCCCCCCCCCCCCAAACTGGGCAAGACAGGCCCAATTGCTGGCCAGCTGAGGGACCCCACCCATCCACAAATTCGTGCATTGGGCCTCTACTTTGTGAATAATACTCAGTTTAATCTTCAACAACTCTAGTATATGTCTTCTTTCCCACTAAGGAAGCAAGGAGGTAGGAAAGATTCAGAAAGGGAAGTACAAATTGTACAGGTTATATTACAAGTGATATTAATTTTCTTTATCCTTTTTCATATTCTAAACACTTTAATAGGACAACTAGAAAGACACACATATTTAAAAACTCAACCAGTCTTAACAATACAAATTCAAATTTCAAGAGAAGAAAATAATACACGTTTATATACTCCATCCCTATTCTTCCTTACTATCTGTATAGTACAGAATTCAAGATTCTTGAAAGGTTCCTGAGTTTTGCTATTGTTGCTAAGGTGCTTAATATCACTAATAACTTATAATCTTAGAAGCAGTAACTATGTTGTAACAGTAATATTCTCACTGTAATCTAAAAACATAGGTAACAGTTGCATGCAATATACATACGATTTTGACATCTATTAATTAAATGAAAAGATTTATTAATCATTA